>WEKW01014780.1:29165-42858 GCA_013389905.1 Sula dactylatra
AACAGTTATCCACTGTGATGCCTTTCAGCATTCCAAGGGATTTGGATAAGGAGAATAGAATACAGAAGAAAATGTAGAGATTGTTTTGTGAAAGAGGTGCCATTTCTGTGCCATTTCTGTATTTGATTCTCGCAGAAGGGCAAGTGTGACACCTACTGGAAAACAGCTTTTGCGCAACATGTATTAAAAAGTCTATAATATGGTTTTATGCAAACATACAAGTGATAGGGCAGATTTATCAAGCTTTAAGCTCTACTGATTTTAACAGGCCAGAACTTCATCTGATACATTACATATTCAAACCTAAATTTTTTTCCTGCAACGACGCTGGTGGGGAGAGGAATCCAACAACCTTCAGTTAATTAATAACTGCAGACTTCAAACTATCAAGTACCACTGACCACCCCAAAAATGTCTTCAGATTTAAATACCATGCCAGCAAGTTTATCGACGTTAGTAACAGCTGGACTTAAAACAAGACAATCCTGATCGAGTATGTCATTATTAAAACCAACCAACCAAATCCCAGAATTACTAACCTGAAGTGCAGTTCAATCTGGATTGCTCCTGGACTACTAGTATTCTTTGATGACTGAAAGATGCAATTGAATACATTTGGCGTGCCTGCATTAGACTTCTGTCCAGCATAACGTGTGTCAAATGCCATCATGGAATGAGAAACCAAATTTACCGACTTTGTTCCATTTGAAGAGCTTTCAAAAAGCAACTTGGATTTCTTAAAATCAAACCTAGGAGAATAAAAAGCCAAACAATATGTTTGAGAGTGTTGTAGCTCATTTATTTCTAGAAGTCCCTTCTTTTAAAAGTATGCATGGTATACTGCTGATTTCTTTTATTTACATATTTTCTAAAACAACTATAATCACACCTCACGTCACAGAGATAGAAAGTAGATCTATACTCTATGTAATAGTATTTTCCACTGATATACAACCTTCTGGATTAAAAAAACCCAAAGCAACATAGCAGAAATCTGTTTTTTCTTAATTAGAATACCGTTTGTCTTGGGCAAGTCAACTGATGACTCAACTGTGATTTCAAGGACAACTTGAAAGACAGAGATGGTATCTTTTGAACAGCGTCATTCCATTTCATCTTTCAGATCAGCTCAAACACTGAATTTGGACTCTAATTAAGAAATGCTATTTCACTGCATTATTAAACTATAATTTCATGTATTATGTTAATTCCTGCCCTATAGTCTCGCAGATGAGCATAGTATTTAGAATAAGGTATTCAGTAACAAAAGAAAATTCATACCTGGCTAAAGAGCTGCATCCATCTTTTCCTTTTGGATCCATCAGTTCCAGACTGACATTAACCATGTCAACAAGGAATGACATGGAAGTATACACTTCTCCACTCAAAACTGTCTGAAAGTGGAAAACACCAACATTCTTTTTAAGAGCATCTGTTTAACTTTCATTCCTGAATTAAATTTTGTTATTGCAGACAAATGCAAACAGCTGTAGTGTCTTTCTCCTTCAAAGAGTTTCATTAGCCCTTGCTGGGGAGAAAAGTTACATTTTACAAGAGTGTAGACTTCAACTTGAAAAATGTCCATCAACCATTTTCACATTACTGTTCGGTAGCTTCTTTGTTCCTAAACAAAATGTTGCCATTGACATCAAAAAACCAAACAGCCAACAATTCTTCCAAACTGTTTCACACACCTTCTATTGTTAAATCAGATTTGTAGTTTCTGAAGCTCTTTTTTTTGTAAGAGTTTTAGGTGAAAAGCCTGACATGTAGAGCATACTTGTATAAGAAGAACTTTACCTAATCTTTCCTCAGAACTTAAAGAGAATCCTAGATGCTTCCTAGCAATTTTCCCCGCTGCTGTGGTCACATATTTGCTTCTTAAGCAAACATTACAGTCGTGCAATACAGACAATGCTTAGAAGCCCCACAAGATCAAGAGAAACCATGTTATTTGACAACTTCCTGTGAAAAAGATAAATATTGATTATTTTCAGGTGCTCTTATATTCCACACTCTTCCTGAAAAGGACAATATTTGACAACAGCTGAATAGGCTATACTTGAGAACCTGATCAAAAAAAAAAAAAAAAAAAAAAAAAAAAAAAAATCTCAGCTGAAAATCTGTTACTGAAATTCTTCTTTCAGATTTATAGGACAAAAAGAGGGCTTTTAACACAAAGTAATACACATTCCACAATCTGTTAAGTGTTTAGGAATGTGATAGACACCATGGGAAAGGAATCCTCACACTGCACATGATTACAGGATAACCATCAAGTCCCTGCAGAAAGCTTCATTCAAATGGAAAAATCTTAAGCTTGTTCGTGTACCAATAATATACTGCAATAGCAGCTCAGCTTAAATACTTAATGGAAAAAAAAAGGCAGAGTTTACATAGATTTGTTTACTTTTTTCCCCACCGATATATTTCAGCACATCTAAAATGAACTAACAAATTGTGCTGGTTTTGGCTGGGATAGAGTTAATTTTCTCCACAGAAGCGCGTATGGGGCTGTGTTTTGGATTTATGCTGGCAACAGTGTTGATAATGCGGAGACATTTTAGTTGTTGCTAAGCAGTGCTTACACTAGTCAAGGACTTTTTCAGCTTCCTGTGTCTGGCCCGTGCACAAGGGGTTGGGAGGGGACAGGCCGGGACAGCTGACCCCAACTGACCCCAGGGATGTCCCACACCACACGGCGTCACACCCAGCACATAGAGCTGGGGGGAGGAGGAGGAAGGGGGGGATGTTCGGAGTGATGGCGTTTGTCTTCCCAAGTCACCGTTACACGTGATGGAGCCCTGCTGTCCTGGGGACGGTTGAGCACCTGCCTGCCCGTGGGAAGCAGGGAATGAATTCCTTGTTTTGCTGTGCTTGCGTGCGCGGCTTTGGCTTTACCTATTAAACTGTCTTTATCTCAACCCATGAGTTTTCTCACTTTTACTCTCCCGATTCTTTCCCCCATCCCACCGGGGGAGTGAGCGAGCAGTCGTGTGGGGTTGAGTTGCTGGCTGGAGTTAAACCACGACACAAATACATGCAATGATGGCTGTTTCTCACTCGTCTCTTCTGAAGATTAGAATCTCAGAAACATGAAGCAATCATAAGAACAAGCCACAACTGAAAGCACAACGGTATTGGCGAGACAAAGCTGAATTCGCAGGAGTATCTACAGACAAAAAGGCCCCTTCACTGTTTGCCTACCTAAATTTTCTTTCTTTTTTTTTTTTTTTTTTAAATCTACCACTCCACCTGGTAAACTAGAAGAAATAACAGATATTTCGCCTCATCAGCAAAACACCCAGACATTTCAAGACATAATTTCAACTGCATATAGATCCTCTTACATGAATTCTTGGATCCTGCAAATCATAAGGCCGCATGAACTCTTCTATGGGCTCTCCAAGGTTGTTCTCCAGCAGTCCACGTATCAGTTTATACTTATTCAAATCCAGAGAGCAATGGACTGATGACAGACTGCCATGTATTGATATGTCTGCAACTGCATGACTTAGCTCTCTGCAACAAAGGAAGAAACCTCAGTATTTCAAGGTGCTGTAAACAGAGCAGGCAATACTTTTAAGATACAATAAAAGGCATCTAAAACACTGGCTTTAGGCTGAGAGCATATAGTTAGTGATCCTGTTCAGATAAACTCACTTGTCTAAGTTTCTCTCTACTTGTAACTTCAGTCTGAAAGGTTCTGTTAACAGGCTTCCTCCCGTCTGCCTCACGAAGTAGGATGGAAAGCTCAAGTCCGCACTTGTATCTTCCCCAGCCTGTGAATACTCTCTCTGATATCTTTCCGCAGCAAATATGTCCATGTCCTGCAGATCAACCACAATGCAGTCTAAGAGGCAGATGTGATCCTCTGCAAGTGCACAAGAGATAACGTATTAAGAAAGAAAAAAAAGAATCTGTACACAACTAATGCAACTTAGAGTCCAACTATACTTCTTATACATCTGCAATATGCATCTCAGAACGTGCCCCAAATTGCAGGATTGTTCTTCCAGAAACTGAACCACAATTCCCTAATCCTTTAAGCTGCAAAAACCAACTCTGAAACGAAGAAGTAATTTCTTTTTAAATCTACAATCTTTAGACTCAGAACCTTATTTTTTCAGTGACACATAAGATACAAGCAAAATTACACTGCATTATTTTACAAGGAAGAAGAAGAGCTATATGGGGTTTCTACTACTTATCACATACCTGGGCTGTCAGGGTTTGGCACAACAGGTAGCTTTGATTGTTGCCCTTGTTGCTTACTCAGTGTATTCAGCATAGGCTCACTCTTCAGCCTAGAAATGTTTGTTCCTGATGATTTTTTCATGAACAATCCTTCCATCACTACTTTTGATTCATCAGCACTTGTTGTTTTCTTCACACTATGTTTCGGGGTGCCCAAAGGAGATGAAAATTGAACTGAATCCTGCTAATGAAAGTGATTTTGTAATTAACAATAGATTTTTAATATAAATTCTAAGGAACCAATATAGCAAGGTTCAAGCAAAACCAGTGGGTTTTGAACAAAACAAAACAAAAAAAACCATGTAAATGAAATTAATACAAAATAGAGGCGTAAGACTGTCAAGAATATCAAGCATTTCTGTACAATAAAGATTCTTAAATATTTAAAGCTCTTTTTCAGAACATCTGATGATGAAAACAACACAGGCTAGTATTTCTGCAGGATCATGTCAGCAACTTAATATTTTATTAGAATATGTGAACAAACACTTCCATACATGAAGTTATCATTTTATGCACTTTAAATACTTCAGTCATCACACTGAAATGTGTCCCAAAATTTTTCTGCAGTAGCAAAGTTTAACATAGAATAAATCCCTACCCTTATTGTTAAATTCCCCACTAGTGAAAAAAATAAAAGCTCATTTATATTGATGTATAACATTTTAGATATTTCCCCACCACCGCGTAACCAGTGGAAATCTTACAAGCTTTTCCACCTTCATGATACTGTCTAACATCAAAAACCTGCAAAGGGTATAGCTTGCTACTAAAATAGTCACATCAATATCAGGAATTGAATTCTCACCAAAAACATGTCTGGTGGAACAGGTTTACACACTATCTTTATACTCTGAAGCCAATTTCAGGGTTCATTTCGTCTGGTCTGATTTAAATTTATTAACGTCATGTTTCAATTTTACTCAGCTTCACATGCCCTAGCAGATAACAATCATCCATCTTTAGTGATCCATTCGCCCCTTACTCTGGGATTACTCACTTTACCCGTGACTGCTGTGTTGTTACTATCATTTCCCATCTTCTTTCTGTGTCCAGCTTCTGATGTCACCGTACAAACCTTACCCATAAACTTCCCTTTCTGGTTTTAATTATTAATCTTACATGCCTTACGTGTTTTTTAAATATTATTTATTGGAAAAATTAATTGCAGCCATGATCAAGGATTTTAAGATTAAAAATTTGAAGACATAAGATTTAACTTTATACTGTAAAGACAAGACTGAGAAGTACATGCAAAGAAAAATCATCACATCATCTATAAATCTATGAATTTATGCAATAAATCCAAACCAATAGGTCCTCAGACATGCATAAAGAACACACCACAACAAATTTAAATCCAATTCTGACAGAATTCAGCGAAGTCTTTAGAACAGAGACATCATTTTTAACATATAAAGGAACTTCTAAAAGCGCTAAATTCCACAAGAAAATGTCCTTTTTTTTTTATTTAATGAATGAGGAGCACCTGAACACTACTATAAAGATATGAAATACCTCAAATAAAACTGGATCCTTGTATGCATTGCCTTGTAAAATCAGATCCTCAAAAATAGAAGACAGAGGAAAAATGAAAAAAGCCCAACCAAACAAAAAACCCCCAAAACCCCACCTGATCCTATTTCAAACCCCCAAATTTCTACAGTGTTACGTAACACAGTATTTTTAAGTTGAAATAAAATTACTACGCACACATCCTTTCTCTTAACTTCTAACATTAATTTAGGAATCTACCCCCTACAAACCTTTAAATACATCAGCACACTAAAGTACAGAAGACAACTTGATATTAGAGTCTGGTATTTCCTCACAGTAAAGACACTGGTAAATATAAATCAGATGGAGGTAACAGACACACCACAAAACTGACGCAGCAATTTAGTCCACCTAGTTTCTGCCCCTTTAAAATGGGATTAGGGGGTTCCCAGAACAACTGCCTGGTTTGTTGCATAGGTTAGATATAGAAAGCCACCCATGATGGATCTTTCTTACCCCAAATTTTGTGGCTACATCTCTCAACACCAAACCAACTATTCCCTGTCCTGAGCCTAGCCTTAGGTTCAAGCACTCACTGGAAACCTTTCATTAGGTTTCACCTAATCAAAGCAACTACATACATTCAGTTTCATTCAGAGCAGAAAAAAAAATTAAAACCAATTCTGTTCTCCAGTGTGTTCCAGCAAGTCTCAGCCAATACAGATCTCTACTTTCTGCTACTTAAGCTGTCGGAATTTTGTTTGGTGAGGAGTTGAAGAAGCTACCAAACGGGGCTGGCTGAAAGCCTGTTATGCTCCCACATTCAGGTGTGCACCCAACTGCGTCCTGCTTCCTAACAAGGCCAGTTCTAGTGAATTCTACAGAACAGTTTCCCCTCTGCCCTGGAGGTCACAGAAAGCAAGCCCAGGTGCAGGCACAGAAGGGAGCAGCTAGGTGCAGTCAGCAGCAGGCTGGATCCAGAAGATTACCCAGCACACTGCCATGGCCTGTTTCGCTACTATACATACAAAGTGTACATATATATAAAGTAAAATGTAAGAATCATTTACCATTTTGATATAGAAATAAAATGCACATGAACTAGAAAAACTACATGCTGCTATATTAAGAAAATGTTCTTACCTTGTTCTTTAGCGAAAAAGTACCCTGCATACCCGCAAACAGAAATCTGTTCTTGACTTTCAGTTTTCCAAGATTAGCTACAATAAGACTATTAGACTTCGAACTTTCAGGTATGAGCAGAACAGGAGCGCCAGCCTCAATATCAAGAAGAACTCGAGAAGCTCGCTGTGCTTTATCTCTTACCTGGGAAGAGGAAAAATTCATTTAAAAAAAAAAATTTAAAACATGTAGGAAGCAGGTGCTTCTTTCACACTGATTAGCACTGACTTCAGGAACACTATTCCTTGATTTACAAAATTAAGATATGATAAAATTTTATACAACAAAACGAAAAAACTCGAACTCTTGTTTTAGGCAGGGACTAAAGGCTAGTTAAAAAAAGGACTATGAAGCCAACAGCACACACCTGTGCAACAGTGCAGCAATCGGGATTGAAGCATACTGTCACTACTGAACTAAAGGAGGCATAACAGACACTACTCAGCTCTCTATTTAAAGAAAAGATTACTTCAGAAAAATTATTTACAAAAGAAAAAATTTAGAACAGATGTTTCAAAATCAGATTCAAACTTCCTAGCTGATGCACAATGAAGCATTTTAATATATGCAAGTATTAACTGCCCTTCTTTCAATTACGAGAAGTGACTTTTTAAACAAGACTATTACTATGAACTATATCAATCACTCCCACACTAGGTTTTGTACAAAATAGGCTACGACTGTCATGATTATTTATATACTCTATTGTGCAGAAGTTCAGCATCTGACTTTCCCAGTCCACCAGCCACCATCCTTAATCAAAGACATACACCTGAGTAGAACAGAAGGACTTCTAACTTGGTTCTCCTTATTCAGGTGTTACAACTACCTGGTGAACAGTGGAGAAAAAGACAAGATAAAATCTTGAGCCCTTTTTGTCCAGCATCACAAAGACAGAGAAACACCTCTACAGTGGATACTGTAGGATCCAGGTGCCAAAGTTTTAAGTCGTGTGCAAATTTGGTATTCTACACTCCCAAATAGCAGCAGGATGGTCCTAAATAAGGTCTTTTAACAACAAGATGAGTATGAGCAACCTCCACTAACACCAGAACTCTAAAACCTCCCACCATTTCAACTCACTGAGTTGATGCATTAACATAAATTTTATACTGCTGTTCAACTTCCAAAAGTAGGCTAGGAAAGAACAGAAAAAACTCGACATACTGTTTGTCCTTCAATTGCTGCTCTTTGTCGCCCCAAGACATCCTGAAGCTGGGTAAAATGTTGGATGAAAGACACAACCTCTGCCTGGAAACGCTGAGTATGCACATACTGAACAGATGCCATTCGTAGAGTGACACAAATATCACATTCCCTCTGTAGCCATGGATCTGGCCTCCCATATCTATGAAAAAGGTTGAAAGTAAAATTTAGCTATCTTAGCCACGTTTTACAAATAGTGCTGTTCATTTTTTTTTGCCTTCAAAATAATAATACACAGAATTTAACTGATGTACACAGGATACGAAATTAAAACTATATCAATTATAGATATGAAAAATTGGTTTTATATTAAGTATTTCTAAATGACATATATTTAAGTGCTACTGAGTTTTAATTAAGCAAACAGGAAAATCCTACATGTGGACTGTACCTCTAATCTCTACATCTAACAGACGCACCTTTGGTGATTTTATACATCTGTACAGCGGCTTATAAGGTAAGTACTCTACTGCATGATAATATGTAGACTCAACTCTGAATCAGTGTGCTGTGACATTTGAAACTAATTCCATAACATTACTTGGATAATTTCTAACCGATTAATTCCAGTGGATGGAGGAGGGGGTAGAAAACCATGAAATGTCATAGGATAAGAACTATTGCTTTACACAAAGCAGAACTTCAAGAGTACAGTATGGCAAAAGCAAATCCGTAATTCCAAAATTAATCAGCAATGGAAAATCTATTTAATCAGTTGGAAACCTCTTCCAACTTTTAAAAAACAATGACTATTTTATCTAGGAACAAACTATCACCTAAATACTTTCAAGAACAGCTTCAGAGGGAAATAAAAAAATATTTTTCCCAATAACCCATATACATTGCAGGGCAAAGAAAAGCTAAAAATCGTAAGCTTATAAAATGTTCAAAATCTCATTTAAGTCACATGTGTGCAAAGCAGAATCATGCAGCCCTGACAGTTATGGATTTGGGTTTTTTGGGTTTGTTTGGGTTTTGGTTTGGTTTTTTGAGGGGTGGGGTGTTAATGGTATTAATATTGAGTAACAAGGAGTTTAAATTCATACTTATAGACTTGGAAAATGAGTGCCTCTTCACCACTTGTAGTGAAACGTTCTCTGTAAAATTCTCCATGAGCTGTAAGATCACTTAAAGACAGACTTCCAATACTCCCTTGCAGGGCTAAATCTCCCTCTGCAAAACAAAAGACAGACAATTAGGATCCTCAAACACAGATAAGTTACTTAAACGCGAAAGTTTCTATTTAGTAAGATAAACTTGTTACAAGTAATTAAATAAATCACATACAATTAAACATTAAACCTCATGTTCAAAGAAAATCATGTCTTTCTGCTACAAAGATTATATTAACCCATACATAACTCTATGCTCTACGTACATAATGTGATCACACCACTTTGGTTTGTGAAAACTTAGATAATTTTCTCTAAAACAGTAATATACACTATTGTTCTGCTCTGTGAAAGTAAAATACTAAAATCCTAGCCAATCTCTCCAAAAATGTTCAAGGGTTTGACAGCTGGGAGGGATGCGAGGATTTAAAATCAAGCCTACAAAAGCAGAGGAAGAAGGAGTGGGAAGAGAATGTGCACCTTCCCCAGGAAACAAACACACAAAAACCTAATGAGGACCAAAATAAAGGCATTTCAAATTACAGCTCCAGTGCACACCTTTTATTTCAAATTGCGTACAACCTTACCCCTCCAAACTACTCACCAATCACTTCCAAGTGAGCTGCAAGTTTTGACACACTGGCTTTAGCAAGCTCACTAGTTGTCTTATTCAGTACTAATGATAAAGAATGGACCTGGTCAAACAAAAAGGAACAGGTTGGTATTAAACAATATGACTTCGTAACTGGAACGCCTTGTTAGTTTTTCTCAAGACAATTGCACTGTAACCAACAAATGGCAAACAAGAATTATCTGATTGGGAGACACTGGAGGAAAGCAACCTTTTTAGTTCCTTGTTTGCACATTAACGGGTATCCCAAGCAAATTAGAATGATCAGGTCACCAACAAATCCTAGCACTGGTATCTTTGTCCTTTTCTTTTTCAAGATTTGTAATTTTTAAGTTAGACTGCAGGACCTCTGGACAAAGACTACATATTTATACGTACATAATTAAAAAAAACATGTTTATACATATATATGTATAGACATATATGTATACATATTTATAAAAATATATACTTTTTTCAAATAAACTCTTTAGTACCTGGAACAGCACAGTGTCAATTTCAGTATGTCAGGTCTTTAATGTTGAAGCAATCCATTTAAGGGATCACAGACATTTAGCCAGTGTCCTGTGTTATCCCAGGGAAATAGCAGTCACTGCCCACAAGACTTACACATCCCTTAGACTCTCAGACATAGAGCAGACTGGATGGGGCTGGGGGGAGGCTGTCAAATTCTACTCATGAGAGCCCCCTTGGATAAACATGGAGCATTCTACTTCAGCCTCCCTTCACGTGGCATACACATGTCTAAGGAGGATCACAGAGCAAGGGAGCCCAACGTTTTGCAAATGTTTTGCTTTTCTGTAACTTCTGCATTTTTTTTAAACTACATCTACGTACACTTTAAATCTACTGTTTCTGAATTTATGTGCATTCTCCACTAGAATACAAAACATTTGCTTTCAGTCACCTTAAGTTTCTATAAACCAGATGTTTTATGACAGACAATCCAATTACTGTTTTGCATCTCAAGTATACCTTCAGATCCAGCTTAGTGTTTACAGGCTCTTGGGCTTGAGAAGCTGACAAGGTATTTATTTCTGATTTGATTGTCTGCTGAGTATCTTCAGGCTGCAGCTTCATAGCATGGTTATCAGCAGTGGATCCAATCCCAAAGAAATCCAGTATCACTACCCAAGTTTGCAAAGTTATTAAGACATCTAGACAATTAAAATCAACATCTACACTACGGTTGATTTTGTTATAGTGAGAAGAAAATTCAGGATGTTTCCTATCCACTAGAAATATATTGATATGAACTAATGAATCATCAAAGTTACTTTTTCCACAGGGCAACTTGGATCTGCCTGCTGTTGGAGAAGGAGGTGGAGTCAGAGGATACTCAGAATCAGCATCATCTTTTTGCTTCTTACGGGAGGCACAAACTGGTCTTTGGTACAGCTGAAAGACGTTAGGTGCTTCTTCCATATGGGAAGGTAAGGAACGTGGCATATCTGGGTATTCTACATTGGATACCGAGGGACAAGACTGTGAAAGATACTCCTTATGTGCTAAACTGGATGGCTTGGGTGCTCCACGGGACACCATGAGATTCTTATACATAGAGTCTGGGTTTTTTTCCAGAAGATCTTCCATTAGCAGAGAACGCAAGGCAATCTGAATAGACAAAGTCTGAGGATGATCTTTAGCAAACTCAATATCAAAATCCTGAAATTTAAGGCTGACAAGGCCTTGTGCACCCAGTGTAAGATCACCACTTAACTGAACCTGGAGCTCTGAAATATGAAAGTTTGCTTGAATCTGAGTAAAAGATTTTGTTTCCCTGATAGCTAAAGACTTGTTTGGAACAGAATTAAAACTTGAATGGCTAAATAAGCCATTTTCCTTCCGTTCACTTGAGAATTCTGTACTATGAAGCGATGCTGAAGGAGAACTTTGGCAAGTTGAAGATACAGAAGTGGCTGGAAATTTGTTCAAGTCTTCACTGTAAATTAAATTATCCAGAGTCTGAAGGACTTGTTCATACACATGTTTTGCTAGCACCACCTACAATGTAGAAAAAAGAAACAATCAACACGTTAGAGCTCTATTAATAAAAACAGTACACATGTATTTTAAAACTCAAAAGGAGAAAGACTGTGGAATTTCAAACCAGACAAATTTTAAGTTTGTCCACAAGTAAAAAATAACCCAGAAGAAGGTACAATGCAAAGCTGAAGCAAAACGATTCTTATTAGCTCTGTAAGAGGACACAATCGGGAAACATAACAGGATGGGATCCTAGTGTAGGATGCTTGGTATTCCTAGGCAGAAAGCATCCACACAGAGTTAGTTAAAAATAATTCACCACAGAAACTAGCCTTAATGTATGATGCTAGGTTTATACAGTAATATATCGGAAAAAACATTCTACTTAGCCATCATTGCTTGTCTCCTCAGCTTTAGAAGTTTCAGTTTCCTCTATTTAAAATCCCTGCTCCTGCAGAGATTTTTTTCAAGATAATAGCATTTTAATTCTTAGTTTCTACTAGAACTGCAAATAAACATATTTGGACAATGGCATTTGTACAGTGACACATTCATTTTTCCTTCTATGACAGGTGTTCCAGGTGTAAAAGTTAGGCTAATTCATAAAGATGTCTAAAATGGCACAAAACAAGATTACATTTTGGTCATTGTTATGACATAAGACTGTCTCTTCTAACCACATGTATAAGGATCTGATTTCTAAACTACCAACATGTTAAACCTGAAGATATTTGTCTGAAAAATACTTATCTTCTATGCAGGGAATTACTTTTCTATTGACAGTGGAAGTACTACATTACTATACCTGAACAGGGTTCACAAATTTCCCTTCAATCTTCATAATGCTTGATATTCCGAAGTCTTCATTACTCAGAGGAAAAGTTAAATCCAAATCTCTCTCTAGTGGTATCTTTTCCAATTTAAACTGGATGGTGGTGTTATTCAGAATGTGGAAAGCTGTTAAGAGAAAGTGAAATTAAACCAGCATTATAATAAGTGAACTAATTATCCTATAAAGACTGTAAGGCAGAGATAACATAGTAGCTATTTAACTTGCTCAGAATCTCTTAGCAATGCTAAAATAAGTATATATGGCAATGATTTGTTAAATTTCTGCATGAAAGGAACTACTCAGTTTTTGCTTAGGGGACTAAAAATTGATATAAACCAAATAACTTGTCCATTGTAATTAAAATCGAGCAGTATATTTCAGGATGATGGGTGAGACAGAATATACAATCAGACCTATGGTCAATACACATTTTTAGTACCATCTACTGTTCATATTAAAATAATTAATAGTCCTCTGATTAACATACCATGGCCTTTATGTAATGATTCAAAGAAGTCATGACGAGTAAAATGNCAGTTCAGAGCTACCAGGCTTTCGAGGTATCGAGACAATTGGTGATTCAACGTTTACATTTAATATAAGCTTAATAGTGTCAGTTTTGAGAGGTTGTGATCCAAATGCATAGCCTTCATTATCTTCTAAGTTGGCAACATCTCTCGATCGTGGTGTCGTATCAAACAAAGAAACCATTTCACTGTACTCAGCAGTTTTAGTTGCCAAGACTGTAGTAACTTTTGAAGCTGCACTTTTCAGCATGCTGCGGAAATTCTCCTCCAATTCATCCATTGACAAAGTTAGTTCTTTCAAAAATTTAGCTGAGTGGTTGTAGTGTAGGGAGGCCATTTTGAGGTTGAGAGAACATTCCTCTTTTGACTTTTCTGTGAAAGTGAAACTTAAAGCATCTGGAAGGCTATTTCCATCATCAAGCCTAAAGAATAAGGATTCAAAGTAATCTACATCACCAATCAG
>WEKW01014783.1:188-33951 GCA_013389905.1 Sula dactylatra
GGCTGGTGAGGAATTTATAAATTAGGTGTAGCACCAGGTCCGGGGTGGGGCGGGGGGGAGAGGAATAAAGGGGTTGTTCGTTCCTTTTAGGAAGACCAACCTTAGTTTTATGCCTAGTAAATAATATTTTATTGCCTTTGGTTTACTGTGGCATTTCAATTATCCGCTTTAGGAGTCTGCAAACTGCGTGGGTTAAAGGTCATTTCTCAAATCACTAGAATTAGTAAAGAATAGCAGAAAACTGTAAAAAGGGGAGGAGCCGCGCAGTAAAACAAGAAAGATCGCCTGAAATAAACTAATAAAGAGCCCCGAGCTGTTTACCTCTCGCATTTGTATTCCCGAATGATGTTTATCATCGTGTAATTGCATAATGTCATCGGGCACAGGAAAACGGGACGATCAATATAGGCAGACAAGCAGGCAGGGCTGTTAGCAGCAGCTTGGCAATAGGCGAAGCCAACACCAGATCATTTTCGTTGCTGGGATTCCTAGTCATTGCTTTTAAAAAGAAAACTGAACAGGGAATTTATAAATCATGGGCAAATTTTCAAGCCGTGGCACATAGAAGTGGAAATAAAGGGCAGAAATCCAAACATCCTGCAAGGCTTTAAGAATTTTAATTTCTCCTCGCTATTTAAAACAGCTGGGTGAAGCTAGAGGGGGCAGGAGGGAGAAGCATTGACGATGTTACAGGCATTCATGCTGCCCAAGCTTTTGTTTTCCAGGTTTGCTGGCAATGGAGCTCTTAAGTTAACTAGGAAGTCAATCCGGTACTGCCAACGTTGAAGTGTTTCTGGAGAAGAAAGATAAAATGCTCAGAGTAATGTAATAGGAAATGCAAAGATATTGTTGAATGTCCGGACAGCAGAACCCCAAGCAGCAATGCTGCAGGATTTTAGCAAGGAAGGTCTGCTACAGCTTTGCAATTCTCTATAAGAGAGAAATAGATTACTTCTGGTCTTTTAGATGTGTTTCTGCAATTTTTCTGCAGAGTAATTAGTTTTAACAAAGGACTAGTCACATAGGAATATTGCATGCATGTGTTAATTTTGATGTGTAGTGCTGTGTGATTTATATCTTTACACCTTGGCCAATGGCAAATATGCAGTCAGAGGCCAATAGGCACGGTTTTCCAGCATGAAGAACCCATTTGGGAAGCAGAACTTTTGAGGGAAGAAGGCATTTTCTTTTATGTCTTTTTCGTTCATCATGGCATTTGAACATGCAGTATAGGAATTATTACAGATATGACACTGAACCTTTGTGAAGGCATAGCCCATCTGCAGCTGCTTTGGTACTACTATACATAATGTATTTGCATATATGCTTTTTTTTAGGTGAGGGCCATACATAGTGCCATAATGACCATTTGACTGTGCAAATATGTTATTTTGAACGTGTAACCTGCACTCTGCCCACCAGCACATCTACTCCAGGACTGACTTTTATTTTAAGCTCTGAGGTACTTAGGTGTAGCTGCCTTGAAATCATATATGCACTTACCTAAGGCTGTTTTCTTTCCTAAAACGTTCTGTTGCTTTCTTCTACAGACCACCCCGTCATCCAAAAGATGGCTAAACTACAAAAGAAATGCCAAAAATGATGATTTTATGCCAGCTCTTGCAATAATTGTTTTCCTATACCCTTAGCCACTAGAGGCAAGAAATAGCATGGGGAAACTCTCTCTTTTTAAATAAGCATTTTATATTTCTAGCTTGCCTAACTGCTGAAGAAACTTTGACAACTTATGAGACTAGAACACAAAGAAAAGAGTGTGGGTATGTGTGTCTGTGTGCCCCCCGTCCCTTCCCTCAAATCCCAAATCCATGATGTTGAAAGAAGCCAGGATATTTGGGAGCAGCAGTAACCACCAGAGAGGAAGAAATATGGAGTCTAGGTTAGCATTCATCTTTACCAGGTGAAGACATATTTTAACTGCAGTGAGATGCAAGTAAGAGGCAGCTGGCAACAAAGGAAAGTTTACGGGGTCATGAAGTGTCACAGATTCTGGTAAATACACCGATCTACAAACCTGCAAAAGTCTGTAGAAAAAAATATACAATTTTATATTTGAATTTTTGATAACTATACCAATTTGTTATTACTAGTAATGAATTGCATAACAAATAGCCCCATCAAAACACTCAGCATTTGTCTGCGTTATCAGCTGGAGAAAGAAGGTTGTGGACTCATTTTTTATCTTTAATATGCAAAACACGGCTAGATTCTTTTCATTCCCTCCTACTGGGATCTACTAAACCTTGCTGCCGCTGCAGAAATCACAGCCCAGGTACAACACGTGTGTGTGCTGGGTCATGGAGGAAAATAAAGATATGAGAAAATTCTTTACAGAAATGAGAAGCAACTCTAAAAGCTGTTGAACTGGGATGCCGACCTGGTGCCACGTCTGTTGGAGCATGGGGCCCAACTGCCATGAGTTCAGCCAGGTGGAAGATGGTTGAAAAATGCCCTCACAAGGGCAGGGAAGGCTGTGTTTTGGTGCCCCACAGTGATGGTTATTTTACTGTTCCTGGGAGGCAGCTGCTTGTGCCCAACCCTGGCTCTGGCATGCTGAGCTCAGTGAGCTGAAGGTGCAGGTGCTGACACTAATGCAGATGTCTGAAGGAGGTGTTCAAGGAGGACCTGACTGCCCCACAGCCAACTGGAAAGCTGCCTACACCGCTGTTCTCTGTAGTAATAGAGACCGTGAAAGGGGAGCTGCTGACATTTTTTTAGTTTTATTTCTGGACTCGCAAACTTGTTGAAGGTAACTATCAAGGGGATAACTTTATGTCCCCAGAAGCATTTGCTGTTTTCTCCTTTGTCTTGCCTCTCTCCAGGGCAGGTGTCCCTCTCCTTGCACCTTGTGCCTTTGCCTGCAAGCTGTGGGTCTTTATCTTGGTGATACCTCTCCCGTCCACATCTCGGCCATCCCCCTGCTGCCACCATATGTCATTGGAATGTTTCAAGTAGTGAGTCTGGTTTACTTAAAGAATAGTGCTTTTAGAGGAATAATACTTTGCTTTGTTTCCATTAGGACCTTAAAAAAACGTTTATGGGAGGAAAAATAAACAATCCCACCACCACTCCTTAACAACAGAGTACTTTCCCTCTCCTAATGCTACCAGTTCCTTCTTTCACTGAGGCCAAAGGCACCTCCCATAAACTCTGGAGGGCTCTTATATGTTTCTTCTGAGTGGCCTGAACATAACTCTCCCCAGTACACACACAAAGGCACATACAGGGTTCATTTTCCAGAGATGACCAGGCAGGGAATTTTGTCACACTGACTACAGACCAGCACAGTCTCCTGGTTCTTCCTCTGAGAGCCGCAGAATAGCGGAGGCATGGAAGGCTGTAGCTGCAGAGGGGGCTCTGCGCAGGAGACAATGGGGAAAGGCCCGGAAAAAGCCCTTTTCCACAGCCCACCTGTATCACTCGTGTAACAGCCCTTTAGCAGCCCTGTTCTCACACGCAGGTCTCTGTCTTGTGGCTGTGCTTCAGGTTCCCAACTGCAGCAGCAAAGAGGGCAGAAGCATCCCAGCACCAGCTAGAGAGGTGAGGGATCATGCTGGGGTGATCTCTGCTCTTTAAACAGACATCTCTGTAAGCAGGCTGCCATTGCACTCCGTTTACGCTAACACACCCCAGGCAGCCTGAAACGTGGTTTGGGACTGCGCCTACGGTGCCGGGTGGTACATCACCACACTTGTTTCACCATCCTCCTTGGACCGCATAAGATGGTACTCCTACCTCAGGAAACTTCTTAATCCCGTTTTCTGCCTGGCATATTTTCATGGTGTGGCTGTGATTGCTGTGCCATACTCATGACCCACAGGTAATTAGGATTTTGCTGATGGCAACCCAGCAGACCATGAACGGGCATGAATTTACATGCAGGAAAGGGAAGAGAGGAAAGGGCATCACAGACGTTCCATAAGCATGGACCAGACTGACACCCACTCCTGATGTGGTTACAACCATGTGTGGTTGCCTGGAGCTGGAGTTCCTGAATAGTGCTACTTACCTCCAAGAGGACTGGAAGATAAGACTCAAGTTTATAATTGTGGCAATATTAGATCCTCAAAGTCCACACAGCTCAAGGAGGAGTGTAGGTGGATGCTGTCTGAAGCTCTCACCTGAAATATCACTAAGCAGGTCTTTCAATATGTACACACACACATACATATATCATCAGTGAGGTGTGTTTGAGTGAGAGGAGGGAGCTTGGTTAGCCCTTACATGACACTTATCTTAAAGACTACTTAGCTAATTCATCATTTCCTTAGGACTAAAGATATGTCGTAACAGCGAAGCCAATGTATATTTGTCCATGACTGCTTAAAGTCAATATAATTCTGAACATAGCTATCAATCTATGCATCATGAGCAATACATCTGATAAATTTAACCCTGTCTTTCAAGTTCCATAACAGTCTGTGAATTGGCCTTGATTTTTACCAGTTTATTTAGAATAACAGCATTGTTTGACAACTCATTTTACAACGATACTTAAGGTTTAGATTAATTTTGAACTCATTTTAAGCATTCGACGAGACAAACCTTGTGACTTGTTGCCCTGGTGATACTATTGTCTTTATTTTTTCATGGAATGATTAAGGTACCATTTTAGCTCTACATTATTTTCCTCAATGTAAATGAAAAGTGTGAAAACTTTTGAAAATGGCACTGACAGTGTGAATATTTGCCCTCAGTGAATAACACAAAGATACACTGATAGCACAGCCATGGGACCAGGCTGAGTAGTATGTATTAAGATTCTATACAGAATAGGTGTGTTGGCCACATGTGTAGACCTGGCACTTACGGCAAGTGCTTCCCCAGCTAAAATCACTAACCCAGCCTTGAAAAGTTGGAAACTCATTTATCATGGACTACCTCTCATTCTCTTCTGTCGTTTAGAGCCTGTAGGCTGTCACTTTTTGAGGAGTGACCTAACAAAAAATGCTTACAGTATAATCTTGGAAGAAACAAGGACCGTTGTGGTTGAAAGTGTATTGTGCTTCCAGGCAGCACCTGGCAACAAAGTGGATGAGTGCTTCTGCAGTGAGGCTTCTGCTATGCTCCAGCCTACCTGAGTTTTGGGATCAGAGTCCGTAGCCTGTGTATCTGTGACTCTTGTTCTGCTGCTTCATTCAAAGGCAGAGAAAAGCCATCCGAGCAGCTTATCGTGCTATTGGAGCTGACAGTCCCATGGAGGTGGGAGATGATCTTCTGTTCTTTATAATAGTACAGAACACTGCAAGCGTTTTTGTCAAGGAGCTGTATTTTTGCGTCTGGGAGGGCATGACAGGTACTCATTACCACCCAGTGTGCTGTTCTGAACAGCTATGGTAATTGCCCAGCCCTGCCTCATTGGCATCTGTCCTGGTCACAGCATTTCTTCCATCCAAACAGTCAGTAATAACCTACAATTCAAAGCATAGTGGTGATTCCATGATACCACTTTTAACAAAGCAGCCAAGCAAAGGAACAGCTACAGAAGTAGCCACTTAATTGCTTGATAATAATCACTGCACTTCAGTTTATCTAATTGTCTTTATTATGGGTTGCCAGTTTAGCAACTTTTCTTTATTTAATCAGCTGTTTTGCTAATATTTTCATAAAACACTTTCTTCCAGAACATTTGAGGCTCACAGGGTAACTTACCCAGCGCAGAGGTGAATGTACTAATCTACCAAGGGTTGTAGTGAACTCCGTAGGAAAATAAAATCTCATTCACTTATGCAAGGTTTTATGCAGAACATTTTTTTGTGTTTTCCTGATCAGCTACAGGTATTTCTGTGGAATGATGGAAATGCCAGAGGCTAATATCCCATATGCTTTTCAAGCAAAAGTGCATTTCCATGCAGTTCCATCATCCTGTGACTTTTTTTTGGTTTTTTGACAATATGGTATGAAATTATTGCGATGGCTGCATTATCATGAGTAGAATATCATGAGGATATTCTCTATTTCCATAGAAGCTGGCAGTATTTCTGCACTATCCTATAACACCAGCTTGTGTTCCTTAGGAAAATATTTCCAAGCTTTTCAGTATTTTCCTTGTACCTCTCCTCTCTATCAAAAGGGTGCCTTAGTTATAAGTCCCAGTTTGACCCTGTAAAAAAAGGACTATAGAATATACATTGCAAAAGTCCCTTAAATAGTTAAATGTGTCACAGCAGAGCTTTTTGGCACTAAGTAGGCAGGGTGCTCCCCTTCAAAATGCTGGACTTTATACTTGCCATTTGCACTGGAATGAATATTGACAGTCCTGTCCCTGAGACTAGAATAGTTTTGGGGAAAGCATTCCTTGTCTGAAATACCATTTGAGCAGTATTTTATTATACTGTGACCCTGTAAGTATACAATCAGGAGGGACTCCTGGGGTTTATTTCAGCTGATTGTGGAACACAGAGCAGAATACAGCCAGTGACCTCTGTAAATGATCACATATTTGACTTTTGGATAAGAAGTCATCTAGTCATAAATGATTTATCTAAAAGATTCTATCTGATCTGAGACTAAGCTTCACTCAGCTGTATTAGCAAAGCATGTAACAATTTATAAATTTCACATACTGTAGTACTTTAGAAAATATATTTACATTTTATATTCTTAACATGTATCTGGACTGGATTTTGAAAGCTAATTCAAAGTGAAATCAAATTTTTTAAATATTTGTTAAAACGCCCTTCCTAAAAATCTGGTATTCATTTTAAGATTATATCCTGTATTTAATAGAAATTGTTAATATTGACTGTGTAGCATAATTACAAAACTGTACTAAGATGTGGCACTCAAAAGAATTGTCCTTTTCATCTTCATTCCTGCGGTGCAATTAGGATGTGAGTAACATCAAAACTATCTCTTCAGTTGCCATTTTGTTTGTAACATGGTTGAAGGCAGCAACTTTGAAATGTTTTGAATATGCAATAGGAAGAAATTTAGCAAAATAAAAGCATCTGATTTTTTAAATTTGTCCCATTCCCCTGATGTTTGACCTTCCTGAAAGTACTACGCTATCACACGTCAAGGCACCATTCCTCTCATATGAATTACTCAATTCAAATATCTCATTTACTTTACTTTCAGACTGCAGTTTAATGTCGGTGTTGCCAAGTAATCTAAATTCTTCTCCGAACTCGCTATGGTGTCAAGGTCCGACAAATCAGTTGCAGAAAATGCCCCTTCAGTGCAATTTCTCTCTAATCACTCAGAGTTTAACAAACGGCATCACTATTTGTATTTTGAATTTCAAAAGTGAGAGGGAAAAATAATCATTGAGCCAAACTGATTAGGCAAGTAAACTCTGAAAAAAACCCGCATTTCTGAACAACCTATTTTAATATTACCCAATTTACCTGATTCTTTGGGACACTAATGATGGCAACCTAATGTATATTAGGAAAATTTTATAAGGTTTTCTGTGTTTCAGTTTCTATCATGCAAGATGCTGTTTATATTCAAATCCCACAGCAGGCAAAGGAAGGAGAGCATTTTCATACGGCACAGAATAGGACCCTTAGGTAATCCAAGTCTGAAGCATGTGTTTAATTTCAGTCTTACCTTATGTGCCTCCCGCCTTGTGCAAAGTCCTCTGTGCACCCCAGAGAAGATGGCAAAGCAGCTGAAGACTCACAGAATTCCTTCAAAATGAGGTTTGCGAAGACTGCCTATGGCACTACTGCATGAGGGAATTTAGAGGAAAAAAATGTGCAAAGCACTGCAGAAAGTAGAAAAATCAGTCCTGTACACCGTTATGGCTGCAATGGAAAAGAGCAGAGTAGCAGCAAAGCATAGACATTTTAACTGAAATAATTCCCTGCGATGTATGTAGAGAACAGATGGGGACAAGGATTGCTGTGAAAAGGTATCAGTATGACCATGAGTATTCACATTACCCCCAAAGCATTTTTAATTGATTTTAGGACCTAAGTCCTGTAAAAATTTGCTCACCTGAGTAGTTGTATTCTTCAATAAGCTATCTGGCCAATTATAGCCAAAAATGCCGAGCATTGATATCCCTTAGTTGAGAAGGACTTCGAGTAGTTCCTTCTGACTTCAGTAGCGTTACTCATGGAAACAGAATGCTACTCCTGCTCTCTGATTTTAAATTCTTAACCTGTTTCAAAGACACTTATGAATATAATGACACTTATAGTCAGATTAGTAAACAGTTCTCTGTATTTTAGCCGAATAACTATATCCAGTGCAGTACGCTTCACATAGAAGGAAGATTGTGAGATATTTAAATTAATTTACCTATGAATTGCAATAACTGATGGTAATCTTGAAGAAAAATTAAGAATACCTGCACAATATTCAGGTCTGAAGAAGGGGCTTCCACTGACATGTTCACGTCCTTGTGACCAAGAAAGAAATTCCTTATCATATGAGCTGGACAGGTCTTTTCCTGTAGTTTTCAGATCTTAATGTTTTATTGACCAAACTCCTTGCTTTAGACTTGAGCTCATGTTCTCCGAGGAAGTACAAGTGGTAATTATGCAAGTCTTTCCTTCCCTGTCATAGGCAACATTCACAAGGGAGATTTACAACCATCAGCTTTCAGATATGGAGACTGGTTGTTTAGTGAGAATAATTCTGACTTGGTGAATGGCATCAGAATTGGAACAAATCCTCTAAAATCTGGCTACCTAGACAGCCCTGGGAGTTAGTTATTATGGTGGTTCTTTTCCCTTCTTTGTCCTGTAGTTCAGTTCAATTTTCCCAACTGAAATATTGGTCAGAATTTATTTTGTTTTAGAAAACAGACTCCTTAGATATAATGCATTTTACTCAGTGAGGCAATAGCAAATCTGTCTATAGCAATAGCAAACTAACCTATAGACTGTATGATACTTATTCAATCATAACAAATACCATGACATAAGTGACTGTAATGTAGAGACACTATAATGACAGACTATCTTAAGAGTTGGTAGGGATAGAGTGCTGACCTAGAAACACAGTCAGGACAACTGTAAACAAAATACATTGTAAATGAACTTCAGTAATGAAACCTAAGATACATGTTCTTATCACAGAACATTAAAAAAGTCAGGCAGTTTGTTCATCTGAATTACACGTAGCTCAAATTCTGACATATAGACCAAACGGTTTGGCCCCGTGTTCCTGTAAATGTACGTATATGCTCCAGAAAGAAGCAAGTGGGGCACAATCAGAAACTTACTTTTAATCAACAGTCTTTTAGTTCACTTCCGTAAAATTTGCATTAGTCCCTTAATGCATACCCTTATCATGACTACAACCAATCATGCCTTCACATGTTTGATTGATCGAAGACTGGAGAAAGTACAGAGAGTAGGAGAGTTATGCATGAGGAATATGGCTGGTCTGTAATGACCTTAGGAGATTGTAATAAGGATCTTTTCATTAAAACAAAATAAAAAAAAAAAAAAACAAAACTGTAAGATCTCCAAGGCAGATCTGTGTTCTCTTTTGGCCTGTGTTAACCTCTAACCAGAATCTGGCCATTTAAAAAAAATGTACTTCAGCTGGTTTTCTTTATTTTTAGAAGTTTAAAATTAAATATAAAGCCCAAAATAAAATGCATATGAGGACACAAATCAATAGACTTGAGAACTACGTTAAGAACTACCCAACCATATAGGTCTTCATTAACAAGGGTGTTGTCCTCATGAAATTCAGAAAATGCTCTTACTCGATTGTACACATGTTGTTGTTCATGGTATTATTTATTTCTATGGTAACCAAAGCAGTAAATACAGCAATATCAGACAACAATAATCAAGAACAAAATCTTCTTGCAAAAGAAGACAACTAAGAGCCAAAACAGAGGTGTTTAGATGATGTTGTAATTTGCTACAATAACTCTTTAGCCACATAGTTGGCAAGCCCTGGATAACTCACTTATGAGTAATGCGTTTGTCCAAATTACATTCAAATAAAAAATAGTTACCATGCTACATTATCATGCATTCTGCACAGATATTTCCTTCCTATTGTTTTTCCCATGACAAGAAGACTTCTTACTGAACTCAGGTTAACTGTGGATTGGTGCTTATTTCTCTTGTGCAACCTTTTGAAAGCTGGTTAGGTGATGTGGAGCCACACATCATCAGTCCTTGAGCTATCTAACTTCCTTGTGCAGCCTCCCAGTCGCCTCTCGGCTGTCTGCTCCATCTGGAGGGAGCTGGCTGCTCTCCTCCAGCCCTGGGTCCCTGAGCGCAAGGCAGCCTGCAGCTGCCAGAACATCTGCTGTCTCCTGGCCTCACTGGGGTGAGTACCAAAAGCATGGCCTTTTTAAAGTTGGATAGTTGCCTCCATTAGAAACTGGATGAGTTCAAAGTTCTTGGATATGTCCTGAGACTTGTAGCTATGTGGGAGTATATGGTATAACTATCTGTAACGCAAATTTAAGTGTACGTTTCAAAGGGATACATGCGTTGTCTTTGGGATGCACTGGCATTTTTCCTGCTCTTCCCCTGCATCTGTGGTCATCTGGTTTTAGAGTAGTCTTATTCTGAAGACAGAGTAATTTTGAAGAGCAAGAAGTGGAAGGAATGTAAAACCAAACAAAATCAGTCCTCGATTTGGCAATTGCATCCATCAAAGGTAGGCTTCTCAATGGGGCTGCTGCTGCATCAGTGCCTCCAGGCCATACAAAATCTGTAGTGATGGGTCGTGGGCTACACCTGGTGAAGGCAGAGGTTGCCTCTTGTTTGAAATTGTCCATTTGAAAAAGAGGTGTCTTGTTTGAAAAGGCAGGAGCATGAAATAATGTCATTCTAATATCACAGGAGGAAGATCCATACAGCAACCCCACATCAGCCATCCTTCCCATATATGGGTCAAATCATGCCCTGGTGACATGCAGGGCTCCCTCTTACTTCATAATGGCAAATGTATTACTTACTTAGAGCTGATTTGCCTTTATTTAGAATTATTTAATACATTAGTTATTAAAAGTTTTGTGTCCTGGAGAAGCAGTATCAAGAGGTGAAATACAGTCACACTGTTCTTTGACCACCTGTTTTGTACTTTCTGACAGGTACATCCTGCACAGGGCAGGATGCCACGTGCATAATTAGTGTGGCTCTTTCAGGATCAAATCCTGGACCTGGAGAACAGTGTGAACAATCAGGAGGAACAGTAGGAGTTCTGCAGTTGGCTTTATCCAACTCATGCTGGCACAGAGGTGTTTGGGGCTCTCAGAGTGTGTCTGAATTGACATGTTGTCTTGAAATGCAAGCCAACACATGGCTTCATCCCCTGAATGTCCCCCACTGCTTATACGTTTGCCTGCTCAAACCTCAAGCTACTTTGGCTTAAGTCTGGAGTGAACAAATAGGCTCTCTTAGGAAGAAAGTTCAAGCTCGGGAGAGGTTGACTCATATTCAGGCTCTTTCCTATAGGGCTGGAAGAGCTCTTGACTGTATGAACTCAAACTTAACTTGAGGTGAGACGTTCCTGCAAGCAGAGCTGCCCTCTGGGGAGCTCCCCTCCCCTCAGGCACCCAGCAGACAGAAACACACTGGTCCTGCCCCTTCCCCTGGGGCCCCCACAGCCACTTTCTACAGAGGAAAGAGGGGATTCCTTGCTGAAAACAACCTTGCAGAAAATGGGGCTCAAGAGCCTTTTACAATTTCCCCCAAACCAGTGCTGTCCTCTGTATGTCCTTAGTACGATGTGTTGGCACATACTGTCCCCTTCCCTGTGCAGGGAGGCAGGAGCTGCCTTTAAAGCAGGAAGTGATTAATGCTGAAAATAGAGTAAAAAATGCATGTTTCCAATGGAGGGGGATGGAGAGTCCCCCAGTACGGGCACTGCCTGAATACAGAACAAGACCATTCTGAAAAATTGTGCAGGTCTAGAAAGAAGATAGAAGCAATTGCTACTCAATTTATAGTATTACAACTCAAAGCTAAGTAGGCATAAGTAGAATACACAATAAATGTATAATTAGCTGTAGTTAAAAGTGAAACTTAATATCCTATGTTAGTACATAGTACTCTCTTACCAAGAATACTAATTTATAGGTAAAGAAACAGAGCTTAAAACTAAGAGACTGTGTGTTTTTAAATAACCTAAGTAAAATGCATACTTACTTACCTTTTATTCTCCTGCTGTGTGTGCCCTGAGCTGGTCCAGGGAGTTCTATGAGGTAAGAAATTCCTGTTCAACAAAAGTTCCTTTTCTAAAAAAAGTGAACATAATGGAAACGGGGAACCACTTACCAGGCAGCTGAAAAAGGAGCTGACTGTGCAGAGAATTTCACACCTTATGGCTTTTGGTCAGTAAAGTACATAAACAAAATGTAATTTTCTATGCAATTACACAGGGTCACACAAGAATATTATGTTTTAGAAACCCACTCAAAAGCATATTGCTCTGTAAGAGCCCAATCCGGAAAATGGTTCCTCACTTTAGTAAAGTTGCTTGTAAGCATTTCTGGGAGTGGGGCCTAGGAGACATTTTCCTTTTTATGCTTCCTTAAACAGTTTATGTGATAGTAACAACAGGAAGATAAATTACTTTGAATGGTAGCAATTAGAGAAATAAGGAGCGTGATAGATTTACCATGTGGAAAACATCTCTCACACATTTTCTTACAGTCATTAAACCTACTTTTAATGACACAACACTGATTTCAGAAAGAAACAAAGTTTATTTGATGAATATAAACAAGCTGATCAACACTAAATACTTCCCATACACATGATAACAATGTTATGAACTCTAAATACCTTGGTACTTTACACTTCTAGTAGACATTAAATTACAGTGACTGTCTAATACATGCCCACTGGTAATTTCTAGGAATTCCTTAGTTTCATATCAATGTCCTTAACCACATATCAATATCACAATCCAGAACATGCCACTCACTTGAAAAAAATTATTACAAGAAGCACTATCAAATGAGGATCTAAGGTAAATAGGGAATACTGACCCATTGCTGCAGAACATCACATTCAAACGTCACCCTACACACACAAAAAAAACCATTGCAGATATAGTTTGTGTCAACACATCTGAGGTCTTTTCATAAACACTGTTTAAAAAGTAAATTGAAACTCACTTTCAAATGAAAGTCAATGTGCAGGTACGTGCATACTGGATACACAAAATTCATTAAATACAAAATTCATACTGTACATTTAAATGAAAGAAAGCATGTGCAGTACAAGACTGATCTCACATTAAAATAATAATCATTATCTTAAATGTTAACCAAAAGTTGGTTTGCCTCTCTACCCTTAGAGGGGGAAAAAAACCTACCAAACATTGCTCAAATAAAATATTTCCCAACATCACAGTGTTTATTGTAAACCCCGAGATTCTATTTTAGTATATGAAAAGATTTTCTCCAAACATCATAGAGTATCACATGAAATGAAAAGGAAAAAAAAAAAAGAAAGAAAAAAGGAATGTTAGACAAAATTTTCCTCTTTAGGGGCTAACTTGTAGGCCCTAAAAAAAGTTTAGATCAATACTCTTACCAATATGAGTGGAGCAAAAATGCCCCTAAAATAATATCTGTGACAAAATTGGCACATACATGTAAATATCTAACTATACAGCTTTGTATGTGTGACCCTATTTCCCCCCTAGTTTATTTCCTACTTCAAGTATTCAGTTGCAGAGTTAAGGTAAAGACCTGATTGTAAGAGACACAGACGATTGTCCCCTACTGCGACAACAAATTTGTCATGAGAAACTAGTTTTGTTGTCTGAGTTTCCAAGTGCAACATTTGTCATATGTGCTAAATATACTCCCAAAAGCTTTGCTGTTTCAAAAACAAAGATCTAAAATGCCATTGATAGTTAAAGGACAAACTTTTTAAACATGAATGAAATTTGGATTATCTATGCTATACTAATTCTGTACATTTTACTCTATTTACTGAAGACAGTAGCATCCAGCAGGACTCCTGCTCGAATAGATTGCTCTTCAATTGCACCAAGAATTATGGTACAAATAAATAAAATATCACCTCTAGACAATAATTTTAAGGGGGTTACTATGTATGGCTCATGTAGGGTGTTTAGGGTTAATTGCACCACAGGTTCAAAAAATAATTTTTCTAAATTCAGTGCAAGACTTCAGGAGTATCCATTTAGATTTCTCTTTTTTTACAGCAGCAAAGAAAAACTACTAAGGATTAAGGCCACCCATGCTTAAATTTATTGTTTGTCCTTTAAAAATGCAGAAATTCTATTCCCACTCCCATCATCATGGAAGCGCTTCTTCCACGGACAAAAAGATGCCTCAATAAAACAGCCAACCGTTTGCACATGTTTGCTAGACTGACTGAAAATGTTCATGGAGTCATAAGGATCCTCTCCTTGAGAAGTGATAGAGATTTGACTCTTTAATATCAGTTATATTCTGTCACTGGATGTAATGACTTCACATTTCTATTTTTCCTTGCATGTGCTTTACACTTATTTTAATAGAAACATTTTGTTGAATCAAACAGCCTTTAAGTGCTATTTGTTCATTGGTGTTTTCTTCTTTAACAGCTAAGATTTGTTGGGATCCATGTTGGAGACTGTTTTTCAATGTAGAAAACAATAACATTTCCTCATTTACAGGAGACCTAGTGCATATACTGTTTTCACAGCAATCTTTATTTTTTTTCGTTTTGTTTTGTTTTGGCTTTTTTTTTTTTGTGTTTTTGTTGTTGTTGTTGTTGTTTGTTTGTTTGTTTTTTAAAAGAGTCCCAGCTTTTATTGTTGAAAACCTGTATGCATTTGGATGGTAAAAGGTTGATAAATCCTTGTGTGTATGTCCATATATATACATACATATGTATTTATATATGCTTCAAGCTTTTACCATCCAGGAATAGATACATCTTGTACATAATCTTATATTTATGCTCAAATTAGATGTCCTATGCATTGTCAGAGACACACACCATATTTTCATAAAGCTAATCTTTGTCATCAACTATAAGTACCAAAAATTGATTTCATTTCCAACCTGGCCCAGAGCTTAATACTGGTTATACTGTCAATGTTTTTTGGTTTTTGTTTTGGGTTTTTTTTAAATTATTATTATTTTATCAGTAGATATAAGAAAACAGAGGAGGGTAAAGGCTTGGGTTTTATTTTTTGGAAAAGCCCACATCTAACTGGGGGTAAGATTAATGCCAACACCCTTATATAGCATTTTACTAATACCTCTTTGATAATCTAGTGCAGTAGAATTGATACTTTAGAATAGACTAGGTAAAGTCAGCAAATGCAGATACCACACCTAAGTGAATCTGAATTACCTACTGAAATCAATATCAGCTTACCAAAAAATTAGTTAAATAACCTGTTTAACTGAACTTCATTAAACAATAATATTCTGAACCGATGGTTTCTTTATGAAAACAGAATAACTTGCAAGACCCATTGAAGACAGAAACAAAGCTCTTATAATTCCTGCTTGAGTCTCCTTCATTATTTTCCAAAGTATCTAATTTCATAGTAGACTACAAAAAATAATGGAGAAAATGCCAATTAATGCAGCATTTCACTAGATATCAACCTTAGCATTCATTTTCTGCATCTGTGATCTTCTCCAGGATATCATGGTCATGTTTGGAGATCCAATGCAATAGATTATCATCATTACCTTCCAGTGCTACTTTTTTTTTCTTCCTCTTTCACTAATTCCTCTGACAACTGTAACAAGAGAACAAAATATTCCAATTAGTAACATGATTGAAGCGTACAAAACATCCTAGTTCTCATCTAATCAGGCTTCTTACAGACATCAGTGGATATATTCTAGGGACTACAGATTAAGTGAGGATTTCAATTTTATTTGAACCCACTTATTATGTTCATAGGGTGGCAATTAGTTTTACAGCTGATTTGTATGACAAGATTCCCCCTAAATGGGAAAGACCTTAAATTCCAAAGATGTGAAATTCTATTGTGCTTGTGATTCTGTAAACAGAGAGTTTTCTGCTCGTATATGTAAGCACAGTAGCTTTGAAGTGGAAATGCTATTAGTAAAACTAAATATTTTTATTTGGAAACCAAAGGGATTATCCATTTATTTCCACTCAGTTCCATGGCAGGTGGGAGTATGTAATCCCTCTAGCAACTCTCCAGAACTGAAGGTACTGAAAGCGACATTTTATTGTTACATTTTAAGCACTTTAAGTCCACTTTAATTTACAGAACGGTGGAGAAAGACTTTATGGGTACAAGAATCTCAGATTTATAAAAGTTAAAACATACAACAATCTGTTATGAGTTCTTCAGCCATGCAGCCACTAATCAATGACTGTTGCTCTTCATGGCTTGGCTGGCATTGCTGAAATCCGGGGGACTAGGAGAAGTAAGTGGTGTAAGCCCCAGTCAGTCGGTGGAGAGAGTCTTCCTGCTTTCCTTGGGCTTTTAATGAGGCTCTGTGTCTGATTGTAAGCAACTACAGACTGAGGTCTGAATGATTTTTATTGTTACACTAGTTCTGTTGCAAGCAAGTGGCACAGTATCCTTGAACAGAGAGCAGTGAATTCCTCTTATTCACATTATCTGTATATCAGATGAGTGGGAGGAATTAAATGATTGCTTTACAGGGCAGTTGTTCATTTATCTACTGATTTTGTTTCTAGAAAAGTAGAAATACATTACGTATGGGATTCTCTGTTATTGACCTTGCATTTAGTTAACCGTAGAATTTTCCNATAGAATGCTTATACTTTTATATACAGCTGAAAAAATATGTTTTGTAAATAGAACTAGTTGAATAAAATGCCCCTTTAAATTCTAGAAGCTATTATTTATCACACTAATTATGCTGTGAGTAAAGTGAAATGCTGTTTACAGAATAAACTTGCAAATGATTTTAAATCCCTATTTTCAAGTACATATAACAGTCTGTGTGGCAAATACATATAACAGTTTATATAATACAAACTTACATGAGTAGTTTTACTTTTCCAATGGGAGGTTGGTACAATTCTTCTGGTTAAAGCACTTAGGGACTAATCCAAAGCCCACTGAAATGTGGAAAGGTTCCCACTGATTTTAACAGGTTTTGGATCTGGCCCTTGAATGGAGAAAAAATGACTTCTGCAGAGCTGGAAAGCCAGGGAGTTCCTAAAGTAGATCATGTTACTAGTTCTGGCACATAAAATCTTTGCAAAGTTTTTATGAAAACTGTAAGTCAGAGCATGCGTTATGTTTCGTGAACTGTGCATAGCTCCCATTCTTTTGTGTGTCGAGTATTTCTTAATCATCATCCAAAGAGATATATAGGCATAGGAAGCATCCATATAAATTAATGAGGAGAGTACATTCCAGAAACCGTAGCACAAAAATGTCTATATTTTTTAACAGGTTTGCTAAAACATAATCACAGCAAATCTTCAATATACTTGATATTTTACAAGCTCAAGTTCCTTTGCTATTAACACTCATTTATGCTCTTAAAAATAAGAACCCAGAATAAAGTGTCCAATCTGAGGAACAGTAACAAATCACAAAATACAATCTCTCTTTGGCTTGCTCCCCAAATTTTCATTGGGGTTTTAGTATCGAATGAAACCCTTTAACATACTCCACCCACTTAATCAACCCACCCATTCATCAGGAAAACATATATGTATTGGAAGTGTAACAAAGACTTGTTCACCACAGGTAGGAAATGCAAAGTATTTCTCAAGTAAGCCAAATAAATATATAAAAGGATATTGCTGTCAAATACCAACTGAGGTTTAGTAAATTAAATTTATATTTGTTTCTTCAATGCTTTACTTGGTATAGGTCACTGAACCTCTAAAACAGAAATAAAATTTGGTAACATACATTGGGCCTGAGATTCAGCAGTGCTCCAGCTGAAATTAACGTCTTATGAGTTTGGCACCTCTGACAGTCCATTAGATACCAGTCAATGAAAACAGCAGAAGGATGTGAAGATATAAAAATGTAGTAGCCCACAAATATTTGTTCAGATTGTTTTTCCTTTGGATAAAGACACCTGCCTGATTACTACTTTTTGCCTCCAATCCTTTCCTCTCAGCAGTGATTTGCAGAAACAAGCTGGAGAGGGTGGGTAAACACAAAGGGGTTAAAGGGGAAACTGTTTAATAACAGTAGTAAAATGCAGGCTATTTTTGACATCTGGGTTAATGTCCATTATGCTCCATATGCTTTCCAAATGTTTGCAACAAGCACCCAGATACAAAAACAGATACCCATTCACAGAGGCTTAAATTGCCCTCTCCTAACCTGTTACACATGGTACCTACATAAAAGGCCAACAACTGATATGGTAATTAGTGAGTCAGAAAGAGAGGGAATAGCCACTTTATTGCAGGGAATTGGTATCTGACCAAATGTTAGTAGAGAAGGATATCATTAATGAAAACCTGTTAGGGCTATTTCTGCTCCTTAGTCTATGACAAGGCATCTGCATTATAATGTGACATCTTTTAAAAAGCTGTCAGGATTAATTCCTCAGTTTCCTTCTCTACAGTAGTTCATCATTACTGCAATCAGAGTACCAACAAATGATGTGAAATTATTTAATTTTCTGGAAACAAGTAACTAGACTAAAAAGTAGTATTTAAAAAATAAGGCTACAACTCATAAAGTCTTTCTCAAGTGACCTTCTGAAACTCAGTTGTGCCTCTTGTAACAACAAAATCTAAATGACATGAAGAAAAGAAATTGCATTCTCAAATTTTACTCTTGTCTGTGCAAAACCATGAAAAGAATGACATGATTAACTAAGACAAAGCCCTGGCATGGTACTGTTGTGAATCCTGTCTCTGCCACTAGCTTATTGTGTGACTAAGAAAAAGTTGTATCATTTTTCTATGCCTAACTTGCTCTTCGCTACAGCAGGGATAACATCAGGGTCCTCACAGGAATTTGCAAGGTTTAATGTTTGTAATGTGCCTTAATAGTATTGGATGAGTGCTAAGTATTATTATTTTTCAGTTCCTGCATTTGATTAAAACTGAAATAACATAGTAAAAATTAAATTAATATATTAAGTTACAAGTAAAGAGCAAGTATGTGGTTTGTGGAGCTACTTGTAACACTTTTAATACAAACATGTATTACAGACTAGGTGATTCCCAAGGTCTATAATGACATGTACCATGTGGGCATAACTTAACAACTGCAGAATCCCCCCAGATGTTTGATTCAGCCAGAAAATCTGTTCGTGGCTTCTGTATAAGCCCAGGGCTCGGACCAGTGGGAGCACTGTGGGCTGCTTTTCCCCTGCCGCTGAAGTGCAGTCGCAAACATGAACACAGTCCAGATATTTGCAACTCAGCACAAGAAACAATATTAGGTAGCGCAGATCGGCTGGAGCGCTCACCACGATATAGTTCCCTTAACATAGGATATGAAAATGGCATGATATGTACTATTTGAACTTCTCTGTCATTACAGTCCCAGCAATAAATACCCTTTTTGCTACTTCTTTGTGGCCTGACTCTCATGGAAAGAATGAAAATGCACCTCTCACTTTCTAGAGAATACAGTAACCTGTTAAATTCTGTTATATTGATGTGAAAATCTGTAGTGAGGAGGGCCAAGAAGAGAAATAATTAAGACATGAAGTTGTATCCAACCTATGTCGAAAACTTTCAATGCCGAGATGCCAAAGACACCTAAGACACTTGTTGAGCTGAGTGAAAAGGTAAAATCTAGTTTAAATTTATAGCATTCCTTCAGTGTCCCTCTAGGAGTTTGGCTTTTTGCCAGTGTTCCTTGTTAAAAATTTGTTAAACGTGTTTGGCATTAATGCAAACACAAAGTGCTCATTTGTTACAAATTCTATTGGAATGCATTCATTTAAGGCAATGAAGTAGTTACCAGAAAAGAAAAAATGTTCATTAAGTACATTTTAAAAATACAATGATGTATGCGGTGCATAACTATGGCGCCCCAGTGGCTATATAAATATCTGACAGAATAACCACAAGTTGTGTTTGGTTTGAAATTGGAATCTTTTAAACATAACCGATAGAACAAAAACTGGTTTTGTTTGTTGTCAAAACTGATGTTAGTCTTTCTTGTTTAGAACTAGTTAAAATAACCAAAGTTTTGGCATACAATTTCTTACATCTCAAATCAATAAAGCCCACAGGTTAAAGTAATGCTAAAGGAAGTTTCTTAATTCAAATGGTAAGTGCAGCACTGCACATTATCTGGAGAACACCGAACACGGAAAGTAAACACCCTGCTTGGAGGAGAACAAATTTTAGTCATTCTTAAAAACTCCACTTAAGGAAATGTTACCTGGGAGATCTGCAACTGTCTGACAACATTCAGGTATACCTATGCAAAAGTGTCCTGCTCTACTCTTAATGCACTAATCCTTTCAAAAAATAAATAGCTCAAACCTAGTTTAAAAAAATCCCAATAACAAATCTCTCTTTTATAATAATGTGATATATCCCTGATAATGATAACTCTTGATTTTGAATAAGCAATTCTGAGGTGTATTTCTAAGAGGCTAGAAAATATATTAACTACAGTGTAAAAGTAGAACCATTTTTCTTTTCACTTTTTCAATGACTTATAGTTACTTACAATAAAGCTTAAAAATGGTAAATATATGAGTAAAATATATTTTAAAAGAAAGATCCAGAAACTGTATGATTTAATTAAATATTGAAAGGTTCACAAAAAACATCAGTATTTAAAGCTATTTATAAAGACCAAATTAACTTTGTTCCCGTTCTGGCAAAGAAATTATTTATCCCATTTGTTGCTATTTATGCTGTAAATTCATTATACAGTAAACTTCAGAAGGATCTGCAGCTGGTGGTAGAATCACTGCATGAATGTGATGAACTTTCCATATTGCTGTAATGCCAGGATTGTTAATCTGAGTTAGGGATAAAAGCAGATACCATTGGGATGAATAAAGTCAAATGGATTCAAGCCCTCTAGAGAGGGAGAGTCCTTGAAAACTACTGTACAATTATATGATAAAATTAGATGTAGTTTATGAACCTTGAGACTATTTGAACAAGGATGCCTTCTCTACTGGAAATGTTTATAAATCAAAATTAGACAAGTCGTATATGAGTTGAAAGACAGCTACTTTTTTTTTAATAGACTTTTTCTTTTCATAAAACAAGTCTAGTCCAAATCAAAGCTCTTCAGAAAAATGAGAAAACTCAGCACGCATTCTTCAATCTGTCACTTTCACACTGTATTAAAAAGAGGGTTATAGGAAATGTTAAGGATGGCTTCAGACTAGCACTCTTCAGTGGGCTGAGCTGGAGCATATTGAAGATGATGGAAGAATTTCCATCAACTCCAGCGACCCAAGAGCCGCTCACGGAGGCAGCAATGACTCAGCAGCATAGGGCATGGAGCTCTTTTCAAGACATTTATGACTTCCTTAAGATGCAGCATGTGAGACCATTAAGACTTTTTTTTTTTTCTTATTTAAATCAAACAGAAGTGACAAATAAAGAAGAGTTCTTGGGTAAAGTTGTTCAAACAACAAGAGTTCCCAATATGATCCTAAAAACTGTCAATAGCAGAGATTTCTTAATGAAATTGGAAGGAGCCTTTTTCATCCTTGCTGATGTGGAATGCCATTTAGGGACTAATTAGGGGCCTTTTTTGAAGATCAAGGTTTTGTGATCTCTGCTTCTTAATAACATGGTTTGCCTGTCTGCCACCTGGGACAAGGCAAGGCACTCTCTCTAACTCCTGAACAGCAGGCACTGCCTTAGGCCATTGCAAGTGCAGGCAGGAAACTGATCCTGCCTTCTCAGTCTTTTAACCCGTTCACTGCCGTCCCTCCACAAGCCCACTCAAAGTCCTGAATAGGCAGTGACCAGTCCAGTGAGGAAGCATTAATTTAATATAACAAAAAATCGTGAGGCTGGAAATCTGACATTAACGGCAAAATTAGTGTATTGGTGTAGTGATAAAGATGCCATCAGAAACCATGCTCTACTTGGATTGAATGCATGTAGCAATACTTGCTGGAAATCCACATACCACTTGCTGTGCTCCAAGCAGACAGACAGTTCATGTTTCTGGTGGCTGGGAAAAGAAGTGGTTAAATAAAGCTGTGTCAAGCCCCCAATCTAATAAGTCATCTTATTAGGAAGTTGTGATGCCCTGTTTGCCCTAGCCTGTGGCTTGTCTGCTCCACTGAAAGGTCTCCTGCTGGGACCTTTGTGGCATTATATGAGGTAGAGAAGGCTGCTGCAATATATGAGCCTTGGTTTTGAGCAGCCAAAACAGCAGGAGAACTAAGCTGCAAAGAATTAAACATGTAACAACTTTGTAAAAGCACAGACAGTGATTGAGGTTGGCCCTTTTGCTGTTGACACATTCTGGCCCCTGTAGGTTGTGGTCACTAAGCCCATTAGAGTTGCAGTGTGGCAACATCTAGTTCAGCAAGTTCAATGTGTTTCTGTTTTATTTCTAAATACTGGACGCAAGCTGGCAGTGATAGGAGAGTGGAATATGGCACCAGAAATATGTCATAAACACAGTCGTCATTGTCAGGAATGTGAAATTACTTTTCAAACTATTTTTGGCAGATGGAGGTTGGGTGTATTTTTGCATTTTGCTAACAGAAATTTAATTGCAACTTGCTGCATGTTTTGTTTAATTCAAAAGAAAAAGGAAACCTCAAGATGCTGTTTTCTCTTAAAAGAGAAAATTTTCACTGGATAGAGAAATATTTGTTGCTAGAAATTCATTGCAAAAATGAAAACAGAAAAAACAAACCCACTAAAATCTCAGCTGGGATAAATTTCACTTATGAACATCCACTTATTTAAACCAACACTCCTCACTGTTCTTATTTTTTCATTTTTTTAAGGTAAAACATATTTAAATCGGATTTAAAAAAATGGATTGTGAAATGGACAAGAAAGATTAATTAAATTAATGAAAGGAGAGATTACAGATATAACTGAGGGGTAGTTTTAAATATGAGATACTAATCGGAAGAATATCCCCTCCTATCTCCCTAAGGACTACACTTTTTTCAGGGGACAGTGCAAGGTTTCTATTGCACGTTGATGAGGATGCTCTTTGACATGCCCTGAGCTCCGAAGGTTCTGTTTGCCTTTCAAAACTGCATTGTGGTCCCATGTTTTGTAAATCCCTGCAGATTCATCGCTGCCAGGAGTTACCAGCCTGTAAATATGGAGCAAATGATGAGTTGGCTGAACACTCACGTATCTGAAACATGTCTCTCCCTCAAGCCTGTTATGTGTTGCTGCTGCCCTCATTCCCGAATGAGCTAAAGCTTATGTAAGAGGCTAAATGTGCAGAGAATGATAAAGACAGGTCACAGCTGAAGGAGGGGAGGGGTTGGCAATCTTTTGTTCTTTCTGTCCACAGGCATTTCCCTGGTGCCCTCCCCTGTTTCTTTATGGGTGAGGTAACAGGGTTTTTGCTCAGGTGTAGTCATCCTTTGGGTGCACCCAGCTCACTGCTGCTGGCAGCGCTGCCGAGGACTCAGTAATTTCCCACTTACGTTTCCACAGAAATTACTGGCCCCTCCTTTTGGAGGGACAAAAATGATGTCAAAGGCAAAGCACATTCTTTCTCTGGCCACCAGTGATGAAGGACTGTTTCTTTTCTGTTCTTAGGAGTTCACCTGACCCAAGCAAGGTCATAGCTGTGGCTTTTCTCTGGATGAGGGGAATTTCTAGAATTTGTAGGACTTATTTTTTTCTGTCTTCTTTTTAGATTTGCTAATAGTTTGGGACTAGAAGAAAATTCTTAAAATCTCACACATATTTGTCTGGTGTTAGGGAGTATGACTTGGTCTTCACCCCGTGCATCCTACCAGAGTCAGTCAATATTTAATAGCTAAAATTGGCTGGCTGTTGTGCTTGGATAGCTCTAGTTACTGTGGCTGTCACCACACTCTGTTGTTAGAAGCATATTGGTTACTAGATGTTGTACCAGAGTAAATACTAATAAATTTGGTGGTTGTGGTGAGGAAGTTTAATCCAAAAGCATTCCAGCCAACAAGCAGGCATACAAGAGCTGTACTCCTTCTTTTGATGTACCCAAAGGCTGGATGGAGCCAGGAGGAAGAGAGGTGGTGAGGACTGAGTGCAGGTTTGAGGTACTTCATGTGTGGGCCTATTTCTTCCCTTAGGAAAAGGCTGGATTCTTGGCTAGAGAGGACAAGTCTTCTTGGAAGTGCTGGGCATAGCATGGTGTCCTTAGGGCAGATGACTCCAGTAAATTGGCAGAAGTTTGCTGGATTATCTTTTTCGTAACCCAATACTAATAAGAAAATTAATAAAGATGCACCTAATGGCTTGCATCTGCTTTTCCAATTACCTCAGATTGCTTATCTTCTAATGAGCTTCAGAGTATTGCTCTGTGGATCTGAATATTTGTACCAAGAGCTGGGTGTCCCTATCTATACTTCATAATTCAGGTAAACCATTAACATGCCATTTTATTAGTTTGTTCTGCTAGTTAATAGCCCTGTACTCTTTAAAGCTATCCTATCATTTATATTTAAATACTAATTGTGCTGTGGAGGGCATTGTGAGGTATGCTTATTATATTAATAACAATATAAAAGATATCAATATACCAAAGGATAGCTTAGAGTTTTGTTATATACCAAAAGCCTGTTTTATGTTACATGAGATATACTTTCACCTTCTTCCCCCCAAAATGATCCTAAATACTTTTTATTTTATGTGGTTCATGATATGAACCTACATATAAAAGTGAAGTGTGATATTTACAGTTGCATCTTCTAATGTGAAGAAGAAAGAGAGACAACTAAGGAAAGTGTTAGTAGGTTTGGTCTATTTGAAGTAAGACCAATGCTGGATCCACTTAAAACTCCTCGAACTGCTAAAGCATTACAATGACTGTGTGTGGCAGCGTGAACATGACCATACATGCTCAGCAGCTTCTTATTTTTTAAATACCCATCCAAACAACAGGCAGCATTTTGAAATCTAACTTGTGTGGTCTAATTATGCAATAATTTTTATACTTTAGGCCCCAATATTATGAGCTTCTCCACAATTATGGGACTGCCCACGCAATTCTCAGTGCATCATAGGGAAGACTTAGGGACCAGTTCTGGTAAGCATATAAGCATATGTTTTAATTTTTACTCTAAGTGAGGCTTAAATGTGCACCTAACATTAAGAGAATGCTTAAGAGTCTATCATGAAAGGGATCTTACAGGCTATCCTTTTACTAAGGGCATGCATATAATAAGCCATGCAGATCAAAGACCCACAGTTATCAGCATACTAATGACTACTGCGTAAAGGGAAATAATAGAATAGCAATAAGCAACTTGTTTAAGCAAAATCTTTCTCCCTGCTCAGTCTCCAAACACCATCTTTTTTAACCATTTATGAGCTCAAAAGCATGCAAGTGTGTAAGAGTTAGCAAGATCAGAGGCTTAGATTGCAGGATTTCCAAAGGAGATACTCAGACCTTCCATGCAAGTGTCAAATGACAGGTAAACATATACAACTAAAAATATGAACTTCATTATGCAATCATGTAAAATTAAAAGGGCAATGTTTTCTACTTGACACATTTATAAAAAAAATGATGCATTGCAATTAAACTGTGTTTAGCAATACAAGCCTAGTAAATTTATGAGCAAAAATAGTCACTACAATCCATCATTAATCACAACATATACTGAATAGTATTTTTTTCTAGAAAACACCTATGCCCATTTTCTTTCCTGTCTCAGTCTTCCATTCCAGCTGTGAACAGACCTTCTCTATTTTTTCTCTATTTTTCTGCTTGCTTAAGCTTATTTTTTTACCCCCTCATTTTTATTCCATTCTCTGCAGTAGTGCTGTTACCACTCTGTCAGCTTCTGTTGCCAATCTCTGACCAACTCATTGCTGAGTGGTGGTATTGGACTATAGCTGGAAATTGTGTGATATCATCACTGTCTACTTTACCTGCATATTGCAGTCCGTTAATTGGAAAAAGATAAAGCACTAGAAGATTAATTCACAAAAGCATTTCTGAGGACAACAATTTGCTAATTAAAAACAGCAAAACAAAACCAGAAGATACTCTTGTGCATGCACAAATGCGTCAGCCCCACTAAGGAAGAAGTAAGGTCCAGAGTGGAATTTAACTCATAGAAACAACTTGGACAATAAGAATAATGAAGGCAGTACAAACTTTGTTCATTCTTCCATGAATTTTAGAGGGATTAGCAACAAAATTGTTACTTAAAAAAATCTTTTCCACTGAAACAACTACATTACGAGAGAGACAAGATAGTTGCAGGACTACTTTCCAGAAACTTTGTTCTTACTGGACTCTCTAATTTAAGAAGAGAAAACCAAATTTGACAACACATCCTAATTTCTCATTAAGTATTCTAAACACAAATAAAATTGTCCAGCCCATTTAATTGTAATCTTCTGGAGTTATTTTTTTCCTCACACTTGCATGTCTTGCCTCATTTTCTATCTGAACTTAAAGATATAATGTAGGTCACCACTGCTACGTACACCTCCACATTCATATTTATACACTTTGGATATGAGACACAGTGGCTTGCACTATGTAAAGTATATCAGAGTTGGACACAAAGATGTGGGAAATTCAGCAGAAAAGCACAGCTGGACCATGATTTCATATTTGAATTCAGCTTACTGTATTGTGAGGGCTAGAATATAAAATGCGAGGATTAAGTCAAAGAACGTGGTTTCACTGCATTTTTTTAATGAGAAAACCTTGTTTCTACAAACATTTGCACAGATCAAATAAAATTAATTTTATTAATTTCTCTAAGCTACTTTTGCTTTTGAACAAGACAATTTTTGTAGCATATACCCTATCTGTAATTTATCAATTGTTTTATCATCAAAAGCAATTGATTAAGCCTGGAATAGCTTCTTAACAGAGCTCAACAATTAACAATCATGTAAAAACAAAAACACCAGTAATTTTCTCATGCAAGTCAGAAGATCACAAACATAGGCCATACAAAAGGAGAAGGAGGATCACCTATGTCCTTTGCAGAATTTTTTTTCCAATGGAATGTTTTGGGATATTTACTTTTATTTCATTAAATAAAATCCCATTTTTAATTCCCCAAGGTACGTACTTTCCACCATTAGGCATTGCCACAGTAATGATCACAAATTGTTTTGTAGGCTCATAGAAAATGCAGCTTGTTCCAGTAATGGTTTCTAATTTAGCTCTCCCAAAATTCAAAGTGTGAATTAAGAACAATTCACACCTTCCACTATCCCTGTGCAGAAGGATACAAGGCCTGCCCTTCCCCTCCAGGGAACGTATCCTCCAGGCTCCCTGTAATGCACATACCCCTAGGAGCAAAGGGCTCCCTGCTAAATCCAGAACATTGCATTTAATAACCATCAATAGACCAATACCATCCACAAACTGTTTAGCACTGTTCCAATTTAATTTACTTGTGGTCTCCACAGTTGGCATGGCAAGGCTGGGCAAAAGTTACATGATATTTGAGTAAGTATTGCTTGTATTATATCTAGAATCCACTGCCTGCTCATTTCACTAAGTGTCCCTGTTGTGGGAAAATTTACCAATCACTTCATATTCACACCCTTCAGACTATTCATGATTTTAGAGACGTCTCATATTTCTACTTCTTTTCCAAACTGAAGAATTATATTGCAATAGCCTTTCTTTACGTAGAAACTATTTGAAATCTGTATCATCCACATCATCCTTTTTTCTAGCCTTTCCTGTGCTCTCTATTCTTTCTCAGTGGCTTATCAGAAATGTGCGGAACAGCAAAGATGTGGGCAAACCTTGAACAGGCAATGGGGTTAAAAATGGCTGTGTGTTTAGTTACCCGCTTCTTTCGTAAGTATTTATAATATTGTTTGTCTTTTTGATTACTGCTGCAAATGAAACTAAGTTTTTGGAGGGCTATGCACAGTAATTCCAACATCTCCATCCTGAAGAGTAACAGCTAATTTACCACCTGACATTTGGTATGTAGTGTTAGGGTTGCTTTCCTCCCATATGCTTAATTTTACATTTATCTAAAGGAAATTTCATCTGCTGCTTTACTGCCCAGTCCCTCAAGTCATTGCAACATAGATTTTGAATTTTCAGAATTCCTTCAGTCCTGCAGAGGTACAAAATAGATTTCAAAACGATTTCATGGGAAATTACCATTAAATATATCTGGTTTCTCAAAAGAATGAGCTGAAACCAGTAGAGCAGCTGGGATTGAGGGAAGGCAACAGACATATTTCCATTCTGTGCATAATTCAATGAAGTGTCAACCCATGCTTGTGGAATCCTTTTCTGTGCTGGTGCTGCTGCCTGACAGAGTGTCAGCATTTTTCAGGATTATGCCATTATCAGCCTGTACTGGGACCCTTTAAAACAGCTGAAATAAAGGGGCTTTTTTTGCATATTTATATCATCCTGCTCTGAGCATTTCCTGTTGGCCCCAGTAAATCTCTTTCTGCTAAATTTCAATCAACTCTCATGGTGTTCCAGCAGTTAGATAAACTTCCAAGGATATTTTTGTGACAGGTACAAACCTACAGAGGAAATCTCGAGAAGAAATCCTAAATTAATTATATGTCAACATTCAAGCCACAAGAAGGAGCAATTGGCATAAATTTTCGGAAGTTAGAATCCAATTTTAGTTGTAAGTGCAAAAAAGTTCACTGACTCCGTTGTGAGTCAGTGCCAATAAAATAATATATTTCACATACTTTAACAGTTCACTTTCGCTAAACATAGAAGGGAAGAAGCTAAGATTAGTGAACTGTATATTTAAATCACATAAAAAGACTACAGACATGAACCTACAACAAATTGTGGATTTATAAATTATAATTCAGTATTGCCTAATCTTATCTCACCTTTTTTGAAAATGCATACAAAGTATAAACTAATTTTGTGCTAAATGAAAACATCTTCACTACCTGAAAATCTGATAATGACACCAACAAAATCTTTCTGCAATACCACACAACATGTATCCCAGCTCTCTTCCTCTACACACACACACACACTGTGCATTTTGTTTGCTTTTGAATGCTAGTAACAGTGAGTAAGCAAGGGGTTGAGAGGGCAAAGAGTGTTGAAACAGTACTGGCCCACAGAGGGTTGCCCATGTTTCTCTGGTTTTAGCATTGCTACGGATTTCTTGACATCTTTTCCAGTTCCCCTGCGACATGCCATTGCAGAAACTCCGAAGGCTGCAGCCAGGACACATAGGCAGTTTGAGTGCTCTGCAGCTGCCGCCGGCTGTGCAGGTGGCAGAGATTCCCTATCCTGTTCCCCCAATATTCAAAACATTTTCCTGGGAATGCTGTCGAGTGCCATAACCCTTGCTGTGCTCCTGCCCAGCAGTGCTTCCCCAGCAGCGCAGACAGCGGCAGTATGCGTCCTTCCCAGCCTGTCAGCTGTGCTCAGCTGGGAGCTGAGCTCTAATCCACTCCCAGCTGAGAACAGCTGAAAAAGCCAACCACTGTGTGTCAAGTCAGGTACTCGAACAGCAGCCTTATGCTCTAACCTGGTAGGGGGTCCTTTCCAAACCAGTCTGCCTGAAAACAAAAGGGAGAGTTTTGAGATACCTGTTTTCTCAGTACAGAGGAAAATGTGTTGTGGGGGTAGGGAGAGAGGGAGTGGGAGAAAATACGTTAAGCTTTGCAGGCTGCATTTCTTGATGCAACTTTGGGGCACATGTGGGAAATGCTTGAGGTCCTCTCTCTGGCACCAGGTCTATAACAAGCCATGGCAAACAGCAGGGCAATGCACCACTCTAAACCCTGCAGCACTGATACAGACCTCAGGACGCTGTCTACTAGGTACAGAGCTACAGGTGAGAAATTGTACTGGCCACAGCAATTACTCCCACCCTTGGCAGAGCTCTGCACCATCAGCCATTGGGTACATAGCCCAGCAACCATTGCTCACGAATGAAAAGCCCAAGCAAGGAGATGCAGCCACCTTCCCCATGCGGAGGCAAGACAAAGGGAGCAAGCTAGAGAATCTGCTCAACAGCAAGAAGAGTTACAGCTCAGAGGGAGAGAAAGATAGTTCAGACTATTGACAGGAGAGGCTAGAAAACAGTCATCTTGCACAACGGGCACGAGGCCATGGCAGAGTATTCTGTTCATAAACAATATCCTTTTATAAAATGCAGGTAACATTCCCCCTGCTTTACTGAGTGCTTTCTATTCATAGATGAAAGACACTAAAAGGATCCTTCCAAAGCCCATGGAAGACAGTCTTTTAAATTATTTCAGTGGAGCTATGTCAAAGTAGTCCCAGGAAGCAAACACTCAGACCAATCTGCAGGCAAAACTTGGCCCATAGCATAAATACTAATACATCAGAAATCCGGCACGGCACCAGCAGGAACATACTGCACTTAACTGACCACCTTGATTCTGTGTCTCTGAAATACTGTGGATAAATAACTATTTATGTCACCCTGGGAGAAAAGGAATGTATGATATGGCTATGAAACCACCTGGACTTTTATATATAAAAAGTGTTTTCACTAATGGAAAGCCAGACATGTAAATTACACTACCTTTAGCAGGAAAAAATATGTGCCAAAGACCATGCCTGAGAGCAGAACTCAGGAAGAATGGGGGTATGGTCATGCCAGTTTTGCAGTGTTTTCTTTTACAAGCCTGTTTTACTGCTGAGGTGGGGGAGACCAGTGTTATTGCTTCCTCAGAAAGCTGTTCTCACAGGATTTGACTATTGGTCATGAAAATCTTATAAGGTCAGACAATCCTACAAGATTTTAACAAATTGAGGGTCTAAGTGTGTTCCCAAGATTTTTGTTATGTCCATTTCTAAGATGGAAAGTAATCCCCTTACAAATGTGTATCCCCTGGGAAATGAGAATTAAATAGAAGCAAATCTGGAAATCTGAATTCAATGCCCTTGAAAGTTTACACAAATTGGTTATAAATTATTTAGCTACTTTCAGGATTTCCACATGGACAGATAAAGCTGGCATTATCAGCAGAACTATATCTGTGTATTTAGTATGGAAATAAATATGCTTAGCCTGTTTTCTTGGTGCTGAAGACTGATCATTTTGCAAGAACATGACACACACCCACAGCATCCTACACCATTAGAGGTCCCCTCGAGGCTGATTGTTAGCATTAGAACATTAGCAATCTGTGTATTTATCAAAATGTGGACACTAGAGTGGCTTGAAGTAGTTTTACTTCCTCTTAAATGATAATAAATTGGCAGCATGAGTGTTGACTGCCTGAAATGCAACTTCATTACTTCAGAGGTTAATGGAGCAACCTCTCTCTGTTGATCTTCCTGTCACCATTGGCTACAAAAGACTCTCTGACACAGTGCAGTTTTCAGGAGAGGCACAAGTATAACAGAGATTAACCACATCAAAAAGAATACTGTCCTACTCCATTATATTCTGCAAAGCTGGTGTGCAGTAAATCACAATGGCCAGCAGTGTGATCTGGCTTGTCTGAAAATTAAATTAGCATAAAAAGAGGTGATGATGCTATATTACTGAGACAAATATCTTTTCATCTTAAAAAGAACAGAAAAAGAAAAAAGAAAGATGAATAAAAGAAAAAAGAAAAAAGAGAAAGAAGGAAAAAGGAAGAAGAGAGAAAATGAAAGGGAAAAATGAAAGAGGAAAGAGGAAAGAGGAGAGGAGGGGAGAGNAGAGGAGAGGAGAGGAGAGGAGAGGAGAGTTAGCAGAGACCAAACAAAATGTGAATACTTTAATTATGATGTAAAGTATTAGGAGCTACTGACCTTGAGCTATTTTGCACTAATTCGACAGAATCCCTCTTGTATTTCTTACAAAAAGCTACACATTGATTTAGCCAAACTACTATTCTTTTGAAGGCTGAATTCATGCTTTCGCAGGAGATGAAGACTGACAAGAAAAGAGTAGGAGGTGGCCACTGAGATTCAAAGAGGATTACATTTGATGCTGGTTAAGTGAATAACCCACTGAATGAAAATGTATTCATTTAGGGAAATGTGCCTCTTCTTGTTATATGTTACTGCCCTGAAATGCCTGGAAGGTGTGATAGCCTTTGATAACTCATAACTCCTGTTGATCACTAACAACACAATGAACATGTCCCTCAGAATTCTGACCAGAAAATATTGCCCAAGGAAGCAGAACATTCTGTACATCCTATACACAAATAATTGGAAGTCACTCCCAAGAATGGAGATTACTCCTGTCCTACAAGCAGCAGCCACTTTGTCAAGAACACTAACCTAAATTCACAATAAATACAGGTTGGTTTTCTTTAGGGAATAAGTGGATGAAAAAAAATTTCTCATTAGAAATGTATCATTTTGTTTAATATTTCTGTTCTCTTCAGCAGATTAACAGCTGAATACATAACTAAAAGTATATCAGACATGCAATTACAGAACTGTAAGTGCATGCACATATCAAATAATTATATGTGTAGTTGTGCAAACAATTCAGGTGTGTTCCAGGTCACTTGTATTCACTCTCCACTTCCCACCCCCACTAGTGTTTGGGATGGTGTTTAGCAAGTCCGACAACATGTCTACAGTAAATATATCACATTCCCTTGTTGAACTCTTATCTTCTGAAAGTTATAATTACAGGTGAATACTTTTGAGCATGAAACACATCAACCTGAATGAAAGCGTCCGCTTCCTACACACAGTGGCAGGTACTTGGACTTCTTATTAGAAGGCAACATTGATAATAAGAAGTGTCTGCTGATAGCGCAAGGGAGGAGGAACCTACTGGAAATTATGGGAGATAAGGATTTCTTGCTGGAGAAGCAAACTGGGGGTGAGATTCCAGGAAGAAACTCCTCTGAACGCCAGAGCAACTGTCACCTTTCCAGTCTGTGCTCTAGGTGTTGTGAACAACAGGACAGGAATTCAGTGATCATCTCTGATTGTGTTAATGACCCCTTTTAAGACCTTGGGCAAGTTGCTTATTCTCTCTGTATCAAGATTTTCTCAACTGTAAAAATCAAAAAAGCAGCTACTAAACCTGGAGAAGTCCCTTACAACCTTTAGATCAAAGTGAGATGTAAATGCTACATCTGTACTTTCTGTACTTCTTCAGTACTATTACACCATTTTCTTCTGTACTATTACACCATTTTCAATTTCTTTAGGTTAAAAAACATATGCAGCAAATTCAGGTTGATTAGCAACCATGGCTTACCTTTAAGGATGAATAGTGGTTCTGGATGACAAATTTGTAAAAATTAAAAGTGTTTTACTTTGACAAAGTATTCAGCCTTTCTCTAACTTAGGATCCAAAAATGAGTTCCAACAATTTGAAGTTGTGTTTTGCAATAGCTGCTATGCTGCTGTAGAAAGATAACCCTTTGGTGAATGATTTAAAAAAAAAGAATTGAAAAGAAAAAATTGGTAGTTCAATGGTATGCTGACCCCATGAATGTCAGAGAGTTGAGAACACCTCTTCCACAAATATATCAAACTCAGAATTGATAATTAACATGACCGTGTTGCAGCTTCTAAAAGATACCATCTATAATATCTCAAAAAGTCATTGTCCTACTGGAAAAGGTTTGGGAGATTGTANTACTGCAGACAGAATCAGCTACATCTCTCTTTGTAAACTCTCCTTTGAAGAAGGAACTTTATGGGTAAGTGGGTGAGAGGTATAGCTGCCACTCGTAGCTACACAAAGTTGTCCTTCCTTATCCCAGAACGTTTCATTTTTGTTCCAGTCAAAAATGCACTATGGAGTGGCCCATCCATAGGTTAAGAAAACATTTTTGAATATCAGTGAGAATTTAAT
>WEKW01014783.1:34010-45157 GCA_013389905.1 Sula dactylatra
TCTAAATCACAGCTTGGCTCTGCTGAAATGTTGCTGCTGCAATGCCAAAGTAATATACAGCTAATATAATATTCTGAATCACGCAATTCCATCCTGCATCATAATGAATACTGTTGTGGATACATTTATATAAAAGCATTTCACTTGAACAACCCAGAGGAAAAGAAAGTCTATTATGTATTGCAGAATCTATCAGTAACACAGCCTAACAAAATATGTGTGGCTACAGATGATCACCTTGGACAAACGTAAGTTACAGGAAATAAGAAACATGTACCAGAAATCCCAATACAACAGAAAGTTTTGTATTTTCTGAAATAGTCATATCTTATTACTGATATCAAGCACCAGTTTTTATTCATGTTGATGTGTATAGTTACAGATGCCTTATCACCCAACTTTGTAGCAGCACAACAGTGCACTGGTATGAGAGTGAGCAGTTTCCATTCTCAGCACATCACTGGAATTAAAGCAACATCCTGATTTACAAAAGTAATTAACCATAGACAGATTCTAAAACAACTACGATTAGGTGCATTTTAATGACACGTATCGTTTCCAGAAAAATCTATGGAGGTAAAATAATCTTAAATATTTTAAAATTTCATGGTAAGGAATATATTCTAGATCTTTAAAATAGATTCTGACTTTGCATCCTGAACTACTATTTTTTTTTTTTTTATAAAAAACCCTTGGTTCTTTGTTAATTAGAATTTTTAACAACAAGGGCAGAAATCTTAGAGGGAAACCTGTACCAATGTATTTTTCAATGAGATGCGTGCGGACTTCAGAAAGATTTTCCTTGTAAAAAAGCAATACTTTTTTGATCTTCATGTCCATTTGCATGGTAGAAGTATTCAAAGGAGTGAAGTATTACTGTCATTAGTAAGTAAAAGTGGTATCAAGTGTACTAAACTCAAAGATCATCCATCAGAAATGAAAGAAAACAAAGACCCTACAAGTATAAGATAGCCTTTTTCTGTTGGCTGAAATTTTTTCATATGGTATATAAAGCTGGCAAAACAGAATTTTGCTATTCACCTTTTTCCCTATTGAAAAGTAATGCTCTCTTTATCTAACCTTTTCTAAACCACCATCAAAAATTGTATTTTTCTGATTCAAACAAAACATTGTTTTTCTTTCTGCCTCATATGGCTAATAATAAAGACTTGAGGTAAATCTCCCTACAGCTGCTTTCAGTTCATTTTAAGTCAATGAAACCTACATAATCCTGTAATACAGTCAATTGTTTCTTTTCTACTAGGCCTGAAGGGCTGCAAGCTTAAAGAGGGAAGAATTACTGTTTTGCTTTTAAGCACCTATTAATATTTTGCCCCTCCAGCAGTTCTTTTTTTCCCCTTTGAAGCCTTTTTCCCACTAAATTAATGTTTAACAATTAAATCAAGCTGAAGGAGATCTTAAAAGATCTAGACAATTACTGATTGGGTAGAAGAACAGGCCTTTAATTTAAATGGGAAACATCTCCGAAATGATGGTATGAGACCCCACAACTAATTACATAATTTTCTGCATCTGAGAAAACATGAGCTGAGAGAATGCAAATAGAACCACACATGTAATATCAGGAAGAAAAGCTGGAACTCTAACATCTACCTATTATCTTTGAAAACAGAGCAACTTGTAGAAAAACAAGCTTTGTGCTACTAGATATACAGAGCAAAAACGTAACTTTACAAAACAGAAGCAAATCCAAAGGATGGCATCTCTTTTTCAGGCAAATATTACCGATACACCTAGAATGGAAATACTAAGTCTTTATGTATACATCACAAGCAGGCCTAAGTCCCCTTTCAAAATTGTATATTCTTTGTATACATAATATACTTTTGTGTACTTGTAAGATACAAGTGTTCTGAGTTTACTACTTTCTTCTTAGTAATGTGTATGTTAACTTAAAAATATATCCACAGCTGAGTAGTAAGGTATGATAATGGAGTTCTTCTGTTAGGCCTGAATAAATAGAGTTTGTCCTGAATGAAAACCCTTAACCTGAACCCAACAGCTGGTTAGTGACCACCTCCTTTGTCAGATCCGGCCAGAGAATTGTTTGCCCCCTCAATTCGGACAGTTCTTTGGGTACTGAGGCCTAATCAACTCCATAACCTCGTGTGTCTCTCCAGATCTCACAAATACCTTAATGTGTGCTAAGAACCCAAACACTGTTCTTTTTCCCTCCTAATTCAAGAGAATTTCATCTGCTCCAAGCAGAGTATCATGGCTAGCCTTGCTTCTTAGAAAGGGTCAGACTGAACTATAACCAGGGAGTGTTTGGACCAAATGTGCATTACCAAAACCTAATTAACAGAGTCAATGTCTTTATCCTACTTCCAGCATAGATGCAGCAGCAGCTAAGGGCACCTACTAGAATGTCCAAGAAAATGATGGATCATAGCAGCAGAAACCAAATAGGTCCATGGTATGAAACTTCCAAAAATGGACCCATGCCTTTTAAGTTTGTTCATCACACAAATATTAGGGACGAATGTTCAAAGAACTGGACACCTAATTTCCCGATACGTCATCTAAAGTATTTCCAAAGGATCCTGACTCCCACTGATTCCAAACATATGAGAAAACAGCAGTTTTTAAGAGACATACTTTAAGATGCTTCCACTTATATGGTTGAACTCTTAGGGAACTTAAAGGTTTTGTCTGCTGTTTCAATGTTCACCAAAGTATAGCTATTCCTTAAACATTTCAGGAATTGCACATTGTTCTCCTGTGAGATTTCAAGTACTTCCTACTACAAGAGAAGCCACAGTTAAACGAATTTAAAAAAAAAAAAAAAAACCCAAAAGATTTTCACAATTCAAATACTTGCTTAATATTTTAGATGGAGTCTTCTCTAATTCAGGAGTTTTACTCATCCCTAGATAGAATCAAAACACAATCAGATGAAAAAGTGTTACTCAGTTTTATGAGTCATCAAATCATTTTGAAACACCGAGCGCATTTTAGCTCACCATCTGCTATATAAACTCAATGCAAAGTAAAAATTATTATGCTTTTGGCTAGAAATCTGAATACCATTTTCAGAAAAAGGTTGAGATGACAAACAGACTACTATGAAGGACACATTCAGCCAACTAAAAACACTCTAGCACTTCCAGGAATTAAGCCTCTCATTCCTATAATAACAAAAACCATCACTGACATAAGAAGGTCATGTCCTTTCCTGCTTTTGATTTTTTTGTTTTAAATTTAAATTCTTTAGTATCTTTCTACTATTCATTTTAAATGTTTCATTTCACCAAGCCAATTATATTAACAATTGATTTCCCAATACAGACTGTAACTGATTCATGAATGTGTCCATAGCTGAGGCATATGCACTAAAAAGCTATCCTCAGTCAAATGCCTTCTTTTTGTCCACAGAAAGAACAAATAGGTAACAACCTCATGTTTGTATAATTTACACAACATGTTGTTAAAAATCAATAAAACTAGGAATCACTTGTATCTTATGCAAAAACCCCTCACCAGGACATTCTGTAGTAACATTTCATTTATGCTCCTGAAAGGAATTGACTCTCTCAAGGAAATATATATGCTGAGGACCAACATAAGCACCAGTCCCTTGCAGACAGCTGAGCACAGGCTGTGCTCACAGGTTTGTTCCACTTAGTCACTGTTTGAAGATCGTCTGCATGCAAGTGAGTGGGAGGGGTGACAACCTCAGGATGCAACTGAGCAGGCAGCAAGAGAAGGAGATGCAGCTGGGCAAATCACATGGGAGCTCAGGGGCTCCCACCACCACTGGCATCAGTTGGGCACAGAATGTGTTGGTGGTAGCTCTTAAATGACAAATCTGAGGTGTGGCTGTAACTGGACAAGTCTCTACGGAGCAACCAGCACTAACTCCAGCACAGTCTTACCTACTGCTACTTTTTTGCTTCTCTGAGTTATTTTAAGTGCCACCAGAAGCAGCTGTCCCACACATCCAGTAAGTTGCTAGAGCTCATCCCATCCCCGAGGTCTCCAGTGCCTTCTGAGGTGTCAAGGGTTCTACACAGCCAGATAGCTCAAGAGCTGCTCCCTCACCTGAGCACGACATACTCACCAGGGTGCACAGCAAAGCCTCCTGTAGCGCTGCAGGAAGCAGCAGCCATGGTGGGCTGGTGACTCAGGAAGGGGTGTGCAAGATGGAACCACTAGGAAGGACAACGGTGCCAGCTCCCACAGAGCCCAGGACAGGCAGTGGCAAGCCTGTGCTGCACCCAAAAGCCTGATCCTGCTGAGCTGCTGTGCTTTACCTTCGCATTAGGCATCAGCTCCTTTAGCAGCAGGCTGCGAACCATGTCCTCACTCTTTCCTCTTCATTTCATACACCAAGTAAATCCGATGAGGACACTGTCCTCTGACACCTTCTGTTTTAAAGAAACTACAGAACAAGCAAAGATGTTGCTAACACTTCAAGAATGTGCTGAGCTGGGCAGCAAGTTTGCTAAGGATTGCCTGAGAAGGCAGAACCACCCTTCTGGGGAAATCTGAAGGGAGCACAGTATTAAACATGGTTTTTAAAGGCCATGAAGATAGGGTGGTTCAAGAAGACAGATGAGGCAAAAAGTAGGAGATAGATGAAGAAAGGCGCAGGCTTTGGGCCAGAGAATAAACTTTCCTTACTGTGTAATGACAAAAGTGAATGGGAGTTGACTGGCAGCAAGAAAGAGGCTGCAAGTTTCTGAAGAGGGACTGTGTCCCTCTCTAAAAGATGAGTTCCTAACACAGGAAGAAAATGATGCAAGGACATAAAGATGTTTCTGTCTTTTGGATTCAGAATAATTTCTTGTAGTGTCAGAAAATTTCCATCTCACTCTGAAGAACAGTGCAAAGATTTGAGCTTTGGGAAAGCATGAGGATCTTCCTGGAGATCCGAAATGAATACAAGCCTAAGCAAGAGAGAGAAGATCTGAGCCATTAGGAGAGCATGTACTGAGAAGGCACATAGGAGCCCCGAGCCAAATGCAGTCCTGTGTTCTGCTCAAAGTCAGGAAGATTGAGAGAGCACAGCTCCAGTGTGGTGGAACCTTAAGAAAGAGCTTGGGGAGCATCCAGCCGGGGGAGCCTGTCCAGAGCCATGACACCTAGTAACAAATAAATAGCAAAGAAAGATATACTGGTGACAACAATCAGCTTTAGAAGTTAACAGGAGAAGCCTGGAAAGTGTAAAACGTATTTATGTTGCTAGGCAAAGGCAGTGAAACTAATTCTAGAGTAATGCTGTCTCAAGTAGAGTTTTGCACAGAGGAATTCAAAGACCAGAAAACAAGGAAGATGAATTGTTATTTAAATTTCTGGATTTGGATCCTTCCCATAAGCCTGACAATGAAAAATTAATCATACAGATTCATCTAGCTTGTAATAAAAAGAAAGAGGCCAATATTATGTTCTCAACAAACATTAGCTAACGGGCATGGGAAGGTTTAAACTGTCACCATTCAGAGCAGTGATGATGAGTGAAAAGTGACACGGGAAACTTGGGGACTGTTTTTAATCACCCTTGCATAGCTGTTAAAGGCACAATAAAATGGCAACAGGACATTATAAATAGAGCATGTAAAAGAGCCTTTTGTGACAGGGAGAACTGTTACAGACTCCCTTGTTAGACAGGTTGGCTTAAGCATTCACGCCGTCACCTTCCGCAGTTGGTCAAATGCCCTGTCCCATCTTAAAGATAACTCAGCTTGTTCTGCTTGGTTTGGCCCATCTCTAGTTTAATATAAAAAGGGTGATTTATCAGACACTTAGTTTGAAAAACAAACCAAACAACACAAATGTGTTAGAACTTTTTCAATTTCACAGAAAGGATGCCAGCTTTGTTTTAAAAGCTTCGCATGACTTGAAATACAATTTAAACGATCTGGGATATTTGGAAATAAATTTGCTTGTAGAAAAGAAACCTTTCTTCCCACAAAGATGCTGGGAGAGAACGGAGCTTCCTGGTGATTTCTGGTTCAGTCAGAACTGAATTTTGTACATCTGTCTGCAAATCAGTCCACAAACAACATTGCACAACGTTGTCTTTTGGCCTAATTTTCAAAGATCTTAGTACCAATAATTCCCACTGAAGTCAGTGGGAACACAGAACTAGCAAAAGGAATCTGAATGTTTATATCATTTATGAGGAATAAATGATAATCAGTCCATTTAGTCTTGAAATGTAGCATGCAAACATATTAAATTCTAGATACTAGTCACAATTTATAGCAAGAGCATGCAGACTTAATAAATAATCAAGACAAATGTTTCTGGATTTTGAATAATTTAGGTTGGATTCTTATTTCACTGGAAGTTATGAACTGTAATATTGAGCATAAAATCAACTATCATTCAGAGTGAACATTGAAGAATCACAAATTTGTTTCCAGCATTTATTTCTTTTTGCTATTACATCACAGATGTGCACACATTTATTTTACTATGAGTTTTCTGTATTTAAGGCCACAGTTGGAGATAAAGAAAATTCTTAGCAATACCTGACCTCTGTAATCATACAACAACATACAGCATGAAAAGCATAAAAAGGATTATTGGTGCTTATGTCATTTAAATTTCTTATTCATCCTTCCTTTCCCAAATGTGTACTGTGTTCAGCTAATCTCACTTGTCGTTCTCAGAAATGTTTAAAATAATGAAAAGAAATTCCTTAAAGAGAAAGATGATTTCCCTTAAGGCGAGGCATAACTGAAGTATTCCAAGAAAATAATATCTGTAGTGGTCAAAGACAAAGGACCATTCACAAGACCTACAGTTTTCAACATTTTTACTTACATTCATCTCCCAGAATGAGGCAGAATATCAATGATTAAGAACAATGAATGTTTCTGGGGGTCACTCAACAGAAGAAAAAAAAATAAATTGAATAATAAAGAGCACACCAGAATGTTGAGAGGGGAATTAAACTGTAAATAAATAGATAAACATGATTAGATTTAAGCATGTACATAATACATGTTTAGAATTCTTCACTCATACCTGACTCCATTATTGCACAGATTACCTTTCCTTTACCCTTCCGCCTCTGGAAATTTAATTAATGGTAAGGATGAGAGATGCTCACCAGGCACAGTAAGACATGCAAACGATGTGCAGGAGGAATACTCCAAATACTCTGTGTAGTAAATCATCCCAGGTTTTGTAAACAAATAAGAGTGTAAATGAGAAGTTCGCATACAAGTCAACCACACCACACTTCTGTTTTTAGTTTTTAGTTGTTTGGCATTTTTTGTTTTATTGCAGACTACTCCATTCTCATGGCTCAGACATGCTTTAAAATGCCACTACTTCCATGCCTTTTCCATTTTACTGTATTTAACTCCTTTTAAAGGAAAACCATTTGAAAGTCTTTTCCCTCAAAAAAAATCTTATATAAAGACTGTCTCTGAAATAATTAAGATTGCTCAATGCTAACCTAGAAAAGGATTATGCAACTTTGAGAAATAACCCCCTGGATATAAGGACATGGTAAATGACAGGATGTCAAAAGCAAGGGGAGGGAGACACCTGCAAATTAATTCTGTCATCTGCTTACTACTCACCCACTCACATCACGTGGGGCTGAAGAATGAGGGACCTCATCTCAGTGGGGTGGTGAAAGGATCAGAGAGAAGAACAAAGCAGCAGCTGATCATAACAGTTGCAATTGAAAATTGGAAGGGAAAAAGCACAGGGAAAATTGAAAAACTGAATTTAAATACAGACATGGAGAAAGGCCAAGACAGAAGAGATAAAACACCCTGCAATGTGTGATGCATTTTTGCTTTTTTGTTTGTTGTGATGCAATATTTAATTGCAATGGGCAATTAAAGAGAGAAGACTGCATTAGAAGAAAACTAGGGTTTAACCCGGTGTGTTACACAAAGACAGACTTCAGACTTTGTACCTGAGGGCTGAAGTACATTGAGGGGACTGATGGGTGTCACTGTTCTTTCTGAACCTGCAGAGAAACTTCCCCAGTTCTGGAAGAGGAAGAAGGCAGGTACAGGCATGAGAGAAACCCACCATCCTTGCTGAACTCCACTGGAAGGCTGCCAAAAAGTGAATGTAGCTGAGGATTAATTAAACTATGAACAAACTACCACTGCTGAGCAAATTCTTCCCTCTTCCCTGTGTTTCAGAAACTGAAAGGGGGAAGACTGAAGTGCAGAGGTAGCACAGAAGCACTGATCACCCCTAAGGATGGCTTTGTGGCTCTGGAGGATTCCCTGTGATATCTGCAGACTCACTGCTCACTTCACAAGGGAAAACCACACTGCTCCTGCTGCACTGCAGGCAAAAACATTGAAAAAATGGGGTAACCTACAAGGGATTTTTCTGTATTTCTTGTAGGCTTTTTTCTGTAAGTTAGCAGGTCCTAACATCGAGATAAAGACGCCTGGCTTGAAAGTCTGTTCACCTGACAGTATGCCTTTAAGTAAATGTTTGTGTGGAGAAGGACTGTGTATGTGGGAATCTACCCTTCTTTAGACGTACAAGATGTGTCCTTATCAATGCATATTTGCCTTCCCTCCTTGGGAGTAGGTACAAGTATCACTGTAAAATGATATCTTGATTGTTCAAGCATTTACATGGTTTTAATGAGTAGCTGCTTAAATGGTCCAGCAATTCCACACATAAATATTTGACCCTAGGGCTACAGTAATTTATGAACCTTCCAATTATGGAAAGTATTCTTTTTTCTTTTGCATTGCACTTGGACAGTTCCTTTTATTGCTTACTCCATATCCTTTCCCACTGTTCCCCTACAGAGCTTCAGGTGATTGTGGGAAGTGACAGACGGATCTGTACATTACCCTCACACATGAAGGAAAAGGGTCTATTTAGACTATTAACAAGCCAGGCAAACAAAATACAGGTAATTGTGGAAAAGTTTATGTGGAAAAGTTCCACATAATTTTTATTTTTCTACAACAGTGTGAAAGGGAACCTGACCCTAAAAATGGGGTCTACAGCTAGAGGTTCAATATGATATATATATTTGCCCCTAGTTAAAAGTCAAAATCCTGGCCTTTCAAGTATGTGTCAATAGCTACTGTAAATGTTTATGAGAAGGAAAATGGAAATTCTCATCTAATTCAAGCCATGCCAGAAACATTTACATTGTCTACAGTGACATAGAAACTGTATCAACCACAGCCTGATCACATTAAAATTTTAATTACAAAGTCCTATGCAATCATGAACAAAGTCTTTGGATGTTTCTTCATTAAGTCCAAATTAAGACACACATTCCAGTACTTAAAAATTCTTGTTGTTTATGGCAGGGGATTCATTAAAGTACTTTCAAAATATAAATTCTATATTTTCCATATAATATTTGCAAAATCTGTTCTAAGTGTGTGTTTCTCAGTGCTGGCAATATTACAACAGAACTGGAAAAGAAGAAAGCCAAGAGTAATCTCTGTCCAATTAACAACAATCTTTTCAACTATCTGGACTGGCTAAAAATACACTGCTTGGATGAGGAAGGATAGCTTCGAGGTAAAAATAGCAGAAGCAAAGAATATTTAAGACAAAAAAAAAAAATCCCAAATCATTCTTAAGAACTTGTGCAGAGTTTTAATATTTATAAGCTCATTTCCCAAGAAGAGCTTCAAAACACAAAGAGGACGTGAAATTGATGACAAAGGAAAGACGCCAAGAATGTACAAAATAGAAAGAATTTCTGCATTCTTTCTGTGAACATGGAAGTCCTCCCTCTGAAGCAATTTATCTTGGCTGATGAGGGATAAGTGGGTGTGCCCAAGACAAAACTTGTCAGACAAAGACATGTTTGTTTGCTTTTTATTTATCTTAAAGTCAAAAGCACAATACATTACAGTGCTAATGTGGGCCTTTCCAGATCTTCACTCTTCAGTGGGATATGAGATGGAGAGAAATATTTATACCAAAGGGAGGATAGATCTGTAACTAACTCTATAGTTATCATAAATTGTATAAGTAGCCTTTGAAATGGCTGTGCAAGCATACTGAAAAACATTCTAAGCAGATAAGACAAAGACTGAAAATGGCAGCAAAGACAGAGGTGAAGCAATGTTCCACCTCCTACAGTAGAATAATGGCCCACTCATTGTTAGAACTATTATAGCCCTCACTCCCTGCAATGATGTTTCACTCCAAAGAAATGTAGATTCTTAAACTAACATAATTTAGTCACTCAGAACAAACTCCAGCTAAAAACTAAGGCCCAACTGGAAGACAAATTTAAAGCCTTATTTTCTGTTTTCAATTCCAGTCTTGCAGACACTGAAAATCTGTTTTTTTGAAGGCTTGTTATTATCCAAAATTAATAGCTTCAGGGGCGTGACAGCAGAAAATGCTGCTTAGGGAATAGTTCTCACTGGTAGGAAGATGGAATGGGTGAACTAATATATTTTTTTTTATTATTTTTATTGTCCATGGCTCCAAGTGGACAACAACTGACCTTGAAAGCTGCATTCCTAGCAAGATTAAACAGAGTACAATGAACTTTCTGTTTAGAACAAGATTAAAGAAGATCTCTGGAAGAGAGAGAGTCAATGCTTTACTTCAAAGATAGGTATGAAAATTTATTCTGACAAAACAAAACAATATCAAGTGAAAAGTCAGAAAAAAAAATGGTCTTGGATCTCTCCTAATCAACATTGCTTTTTAAAAAAATGGAAGTCCAGAAATTCCATCATCAGGAATTCTTTGTAGATGAATTACATGTTAAATGACCAGTTCAAATCAATTTATTCATGCCACATGTCTGGCTTTTCATGCATTTTATCTGATATTATTTTATATTTTAACTGTAGCTTGTTTTAAAATGCAATGGGCATAGAACTAATGCACTTCATTCTATTTTATATAGTCCCAACTTCAGTGTAGAACTTTTGGAAATTGGGAAGTTTTGAAATGCTGAAATGTTGCTACATCACCCTGGGGTAAGTTCTGCCTTGCATATTCTTATGAATGATTGACAACAAGAAAAAAAATAGTACCAAGATAATCCTTTCTCTTGATTAAACTTGATTAATTCTAGTTACATTTATAATCTTATTAATCTCTTGGGATTACTAGTTCTAGGCTACGCAAGCTAAAATGTATTATCTGATGCAATCATTTGATGAAAATAATGGGCCAAGTGATTACTGTGGAAAATG
>WEKW01014784.1:4553-28929 GCA_013389905.1 Sula dactylatra
GGAAAAGAAAAAAAAGATTTTGTTGAATTGAGGTTCTGAGTTAATCTTTCTCTTAAACAGCATTACGACAGTGAGTTCAGCAAACTCATTCAGTTCAGATCCTGGTTCCAGGGTAGCGCACAAGAAACACTTACTAACAAGGTCAGGTTTTATCCATGGCAGATTAGAAAACTCTACAATAATTTATGTTGTGGACTTACTTTGTGCTTGGCAAATATGGACAGCATTAAAAAATACTTTCCAGTTCTTACTGGAATAGAATTCACACAATTTTACAAAGAACGCAAACATTTCCTGAAAGCAGTGCTGGCCCAGCAAATTAAGCAGTACCTGACCTTTATTGACAATCTCAGTTACAAAATGGCATAAATCTGCTTTTGAAGTTACGTTGCAGTAGTTCGGACTCTATTTTCTGAGGTCAGACTCTGCTGACTTTCTTATCCTATTCTCAGCCACATCCCTAAAAGATATGTCCCAGAAATTAAAATATAATAACCATTAGCCAAATATTCCAAAAGGTGATGAAATAAACATACACCTTTCTGTTGGCCCTTCTTGTTTGTGTCTAACATATATCAGAACAAGCTAGAAACAATGTTTAGCCAACAGTTGTGCAGAGAGCAGACTTCCATGTTCCTTTGCTTTTTCAGGTCTTACAAAACCCTGACCACTATAAAATGGGGGTTCACCTGTCCACTCTCCCTTTTGAAGATATGATGCTGTGTGGAACAGAGCTGAACTTAGAAATCAGATAAAGCTATAGGTGTGCTTTTACTAAAACAACATCTCAAATGACATCCCCTACATTCTTGTATTTCCTAATTTACATTCAGTCATCCAAATTCTTTATCACCTTGGCATAAGGCCAAGAATGCATGCAAAACTAGGGTCATGAGGATTCAAAATGAAAGGTCTGGTTTTTGCTATATATTTGTTAGGGGTGTACATGGTAATATTTTGGGTAGAACAAAACTAGGGAAAAAGTTCTCCTTCTTCCTTTTGTCCCCATTCCCTTTCCTTCAGACTAAACCCTACAACAACACTCTGAGTGCAAGTCACAGTGATAAAACACAAGTAAGCCCATCCCTATCTTCCACCACATTATGAAAGAAAAAAAGAATCGGGACTGTCATTTTTTATTTTTCCTTTATGTTTTTACCCATCATTTGAGAACAGAAGATCTAAATTTTAACTTGCTTTTAAGTTTACCAGGTGAAAAAGAGAAACCAGAGATGTCTTCTACCTCAGGCTGGGTATGAGAGTATTTATTTTGTCACAGTACTGCCACTTAGTCACTACTTCACCTCATCCTTCAACTCGCACTGCTTGAGGTTCCTAGCCTGGCAATACTACTGATTCCACTTGAGTTGCGTGCTCATTCCCAGACACCCCAATTAGAGTGATGGCGAAGACAGTGCTGTACCCTTGGAGAGACACTCTTTCAAACTGGAACAGCTAAGGCTTGGGCAGACATCATCTTCTGCCACTCCTAGCACTGCTCAAAGGAAATGATAGATAGTCTTCATCTGCAAACTGCAGAGAGAAATGGAAATGAGTGGCCAAAGCCAAGGATTTAGATTGCCATTGTAAATCCTGCCCCAGCGTGCCTTCACACCCCTAAGGGCATGGTGCAGTCTCGGTGCCTGACTTTTCACTGTACAGAAATTTTGTTGATTTGTGTGATTCAGTGTGAACTGATGAATGCATGACAGGGATATTTCTGTCAAATTTCAGCAGAGATAAATCACATCTCATTTTTACCAAGGGGCAGGCAAGGCAACTTCACCTCTATTCCCTTGCTTCTGTTTGACCTCCTGTACGTTGTACATGTTTAGAATGGGACAGCAACATTTACTGGCTACAAGGAAGATAAATCCAAGGTGAGACATTGGAGTAAAAGGAAGAGTAGGAAAAGCAACTCTTCTTTTAGTCCACAAACACCTGCACTTGGCTTGTTCAGGTGATCAAAATCCACCAGTATTCACAGGATGAAACATTATTGTAGAAGCCCATCTTAGGGACACTTGGGAGCTTAACACTTAGACCTCCAGACTCCAAACTGCCCAAGATCTGAGTGGCATTTTTGGTTTAACATCACATGTTCAACTTTAAAATAGTTGTTTCGATTTCTTCAGCCATTAGTGGGATTCACGACAGAAAAAAATATTGGAAGCTCAGTTAAATGAGCACAGAAATGTCTTCCTCTCTCTTCCCTCCTTCCCAGACCCATATCTCTTAATTTTTTAAAGTTTGTCACAACAAAGATGGAAAGAAACAAAAGCATTTGCTGATTTGAAAATGTTTCAATAATACTATTTTGTGATTCACTCTTGTGCTTGATATGTTTGTCTGGAAAAAACATTAATCTCCAGATGTGTTTTACCAGAGAACAAAAACAAAGCAAAGATACCACCTGTCAGCAAAGTCTCCATAACTAAGCAAATTTAAAATTTCAAATTTAAAATTTAAAATTCTTTGTATACTTTGTAAATTATAAATAAAAAATAGAACTGTCACTTAAACTTGCTTTTATGAAACATCTATATTTTCTGTAATCTGCAAAATACCACTTCAACACATTTATTATGAATTCCAAGCTTTAACACTGAAGTTTCTGTACCACAATTTAAAACACCAAAAAGTTATTATCAATATGAAACACTAAGTTTTTTACACCATAAATGCTTCTGGATCAGAAGACCAACAAGTCACTACAACCAAATGAAATATTTTCCTTTTGAGTTAAACAGAATTAAAAAATCCTGCAGTCAGGAAGTTCAAGGAAGAAACAGTATATTCCTGTTGAATATTATTTTCAGTTCTTTCTAGTCTTGCATTAATAGCTTAGTATATTTTTCCTGCTAGGAGTAAATCCATGATTTCATCCACAGATAATAATTCTTCTTGTTGTCATTTTTTCTTTAATTCCCCTCACTGTAGTGCAGATGCAACCCTAATCATGTGCCATCACCAGCTCTCTGCAGTCTTATTCTTTTCTGAAGATCCCTACACAACTGTGCTCCTGTGCACATCTGATTTTTAATTTATGTCCCTTTTCCCACTTTGTTTATTCAATATCTCAGCAAGGGTATCCTGTTTTGCTTTTCTTCTTCCTACTTTCTGTATCTTTTCCTGGCAGCATTTTTATGTGTTTTTCACTGCCTGAAGGAGAGAAAAATCCACAAAGTAACTTTAAGTTTCCAACTTTCACTGTCAGTCTTGACCAGTAACCAGCTACTGATACAGGTTCTTTGAACAGATTTTAGATGCAACAAAGATATTAGTCTCATCTTTTTTCATATCTATTACAAATACAGCATTGTCATACAATGCTACAGAAAAACGTAGACTTGCAAAACACAAAACTGGCAGAACAGCAGCAACCCACAAAGCAGTTGTTAGTAAAAAATGATAAGAAGATTAATGCTCAATATTTGAACCTTACATGTGATATTATCAACTCACACTGGCAAGAAGTATGCTAACTAGCATGCTACTTCATAAACATGTAGCTAACTGAAGACAAAACAATCACCATGGTGTCTGGAAAGTGTCTCAATTAACATATCCACATTGGTGTACGAGGAATCCCCACAGCAGGCTGGACAACTGTGCAGATATGTACAGAAAACAACTGCACACTCTTGTACAGCCCAAGCCTGAAAAAGTTACTGGCAGAGGGCTTTGGGTGGCCCAGATGTTCCTAGAATGGAGAAGACAAAAAAGAGATGGCTAAAGGGTATACAGTCTATCAAACCCTCTTATTCAAGGCTACTAAAGAAAGTGAAGCAGGGAGGGAATGGGAGTAAAGACAGACCTCACTGAGGATAATGGAGACATATAGAAAGAAGTGAACATGGGGAAACCTTATTCTTAATACAAGATTTGTTCAGAACTGACCGTGAGTACTGAGGACCAAGATCTTGGGCTCAGAATAGTTAGTTCCATCAAAATTGAGCTCAGTTCTCATAAGCAGTAAGAAAAGTAAATCCAGCCAGTATTGGGTATTTCTAGCAAACAAATAAAGAGTAAAACTGAAAGCATCATTATGCTGCTGTGTAAATCTATGGCTTGCTCTCATCCTTTGAACATTGTGTGCTGTTAGAGTTCTCTCATCTCAAAAAGGGCATAGAAGAGTTGGAAAGGTTTCAGAGAAGAGCAGTGAGGATAATTAAAGTTATAAACCAAGTTTTGCACAGCTGCTAGGTTTTGTCACTCTGGGAAGGTGACAGCTGAGGTCAATGACAGGAAAGGTGTTTGGAATCATGACAACCTTAAAGAGGATGGACCAATCTCAGTAAAAGAAATCGCAGCATGAGGGAAAAACAGTAGAAAGCAATTTCAAAGCAAAGCTAAAACAAGGTAAAGTTTTTTCATACAAGATGTAGTTAGGCTGTGGGCAGAGTTCACATGGACTACAGGTGAGACTGGGCAAGTTCATGAAGAAAAATCCATTCAGACCAAACTAATTCTTAGAAATCCTATGCAGGCAAGGAAGTCCCTGAGCTCAAAATGTCTGGAGGCTAGGTAAATGGCCTCAAGCTGCACCAGGGGAGATTTAGGTTGGATATTTGGAAAAATTTCTTCACTGAAAGAGTGGTCAGGCATTGGAACAGGCTGCCCAGAGAGGTGGTGGAGTCACCAACCCTGGAGGAGTTCAAATAAAGCATAGATGTGGCACTTCAGGGCATGCTTTAGGGGATGTGATAGTGTTGGGTTGACAGTTGGACGTGATGATCCTAGAGGTCTTTTTGAACCTTAATGATTCTATGATTCTAAATAACCACTTCTACTTCGACATCTCCTTTTTGCTACCATCACAGCCAAGACGCAGGGTTGCATAGTTCTCTCATCAGCTCCAGTATGGTTACTTTCACATTCTTTATTTGCATATGTTCTCTACTCAGACATTAAATGTATCACGTCTTATTTCTGAACATCCACTGCTTCAATTTACATTTGCAGTGATAGTGTTGGGTAGAAAAGATCACCCAGTGTCTGTCCTCCTTGCACACTGCATGACCAGACAAGACCAACATAATCAGAACTCAGCCTGAATGGCAGTATGGGTCAATGTATGTGCCAGATGTGTCCCATGTCAGATCCCCATGAATACCCCTCTTTTCAGGGACCACACAATCATGTAAAATGCAGATGCTGTAAACAGCACTTCTTTTAAACTGCTTGCCCACACAAAAAGGATTTCTTAACTTTTAAAGGCATTAAAGGAAGCTATTTCAATTTAAGAAAAATCCCAACTCCAAAAGAGAAACCGTATTTAAAGTCAGTGTTCAATATTTCTGATGTACACACTACATTCTGTTACTTTGGCTTACTATAGCAAACCACAGCCAGAAAACAAGCAGTATAGAAAATCCTTTTCCAAACTGAATATAAATAACTAATGCTTCCTTTTGTCAATTCCCTTCTCCTGAAATTATGAGGAATATTTGCTTACTGACAAGGTCCAGCACAGGTAGACCTACTGCTCTGTTTTAGGCAACAATGACCAACAAAATACACAAGCAAACACCCTATATTAGTGAGACAGGAATGCCCTTTCACACATTTGAAAACTAAATTGCCCGACTGATCACAATGCCAGCATACAGAGCATACACCATTTATCATAAAAGAGCTAAATTTTTCCCTCTGAAATGGTTATGAGTTCACAGATCATTCATTACTTGAAAGGTAATTGCAATAAACAGATTTCAAAATGCTCATGGCCATAAGCAGACATCAAAACAATACATTAATCTTCATCAAAAAGCCAGTCACAAGGAGGTAGTTATCATAATTGATACCAGGGACAAACGAAGGCCTCAGCCTCACACAGGAAGAGAATAACGAAGTCAGGTATTTTCAACCAGAGCGGGCCTGATTAATTTAGAGCAGTTAAGGCCTGGCTGATGCAATGCCAAGCAATGTTAATAACTGTCTTTCAGCTCTTGCAGAGCACAGATGAGATCTTAAAAGATGGGAAATTGCACAAATAGTTCCAATTATTTATTAAAAAGGGTAAAAAGGATTGTCAGAGAATTATAAACCCATCAGCTCTAACTTCAATTCCTGGAAAAATAATGGAAAAAAGAGGTTATTTTTAAGCATTAAAATAAAACTTTATTATTACCATAAAGCAGAGAGATGAGTAATAACCAACATAGAAGACAACATTGAATTGGCTTACATGGATTAGAACTGAACATAAGTCAACATCTCAAGATATTGCAAATAAGACAAGAATCATACTGGGACACATAAACAGTAGTAATCCTTCCAGTCTACTCAGTATTAGTAGGGCCCTATAGTGCTTTCTCCAGTTCTTTGTATTCCATTTCAAGATGGATGTGGGTCAAACTGAAATATTACGCCTATTGCCATGAGGATGGTCTACAAAACATGACCAACAAAAAGAAAAAAATGAATGACTACTAAGCCTGCTTAGTCTGAAGCAGATTAGGCATGGACTGAGAGCTAGCATTCTTCAAACACACAGCTCTCAGTGAATGAAATTTCCCAGGGTGGCAGATTAGGCAAGCATCTATTGCATATGATACTGCACAGATACAGCTAATGCTTCTTCTCCCAGGGTGAAACAGGGCCACTGAAGATCTTTTCCAGTCTCATGATTCTATGAGGAAAACAACCATCCTTCTACCATTGTATGTTAAATCCAAAAGCTTACAAATAAATCCTTCAACACTAACAATTGCACATAGCTATAATTAGGGAAACTACAGATTTTTGTTCAGCCATTCCTTCCACTCATCAATAATCCTGTTTCTGGAGCTGAAACTATTTTCAGATTTAAACAGCGATACGCAACCTTTGCTTCCTGCGGCTGTAACCTTTGACTCAGGTTCTAACTTTCTTCCAATAACATAAAACTCCCAAACTCCCTCTCTTCAGCCTAATACCCTCTAATATTCTGTTCTTTTCTTCATAAAACTTTGTTGACCTTCTGTCAATTACTAACCTCTGGAGCTGCCAAACAAAGGGCCCACTGTACCCTTTGATTCAGCTGCCAATCTGATTACTTTGGCTGGGGGAGGCAGGCTGCTTGGGTTGCTGAATCAGGGCCTTTCATTGAAATTTCTCCTTTCCAACATCTGCAGCCCCTGGCAACCAATTGCAGAGTGGGCTTGGCAGACCTGTAAAGGGTGGTGAATAGTCTACAAAAGATGCAGTTTGTAGCATAAAATCAGTGCTCCCCTTTCATAATGATGGCAGATTAGAACCTCAACAGCACACGTTGCTTAACTGCTGCAGCTTCATATAAAAATAGCTGAAGGTGGGGGAAACAACCTGCACTTTTTGTTGCAGTTACTCTACTCCTGCGACTGTGAAGTCTGAAAAACAGGCACTTCTTAGCTTGTTATCAGCTTGCTAAGCATATTCTTCACAGGATAGTATGTTAACTAGTTAATTTAAATTTATTCTGTGGCTATCCAAAACTCTTTAAAATTACTTTCAGCTAAATTCATAGTAATAAAAAGCTCTCACTATGAGACCATTAGAACAGGAATAAGCTTTTCTAAGCCTGCTCTGTTATAACATCAAAATAACATTAAATAAGTATATTTAAAGTAAAACCAACACCAGCCTGCAAGTCACAGACCTTTAGAAAGCTGGTAGAAAATACAGACAAGAAACCTTTTACAAAAGCCAGGGTTGAGTTATACAGAATAAATTCCCACAGTTTATAAGCATTCCTTATTGAAGCAAATCTCTTGTTCCCTTAGTGTGAATTTTCCCCTCTTCAGATTTTTTTCTGTTTTGCCTAATAGCTGTATTGAAACGGTTTCATTTCAGTCAGTGTCAGGAGAAACACTCTGTTGCAAAATGTGGCAGCTACACTAGGGGACAAAGGTAGATCTGAGGTTTATGATCTGTAGCAATGAAAAGGGCTTCATTATTTGGTTTGGACAGAAAATTCATCATTGGTTTAAAATAAAATTCCAAAAAAACACAAATGTTAAACCACCTTCATTCTGTACAGTGAGACTTCATTTCTCACACACATCTTAACAAAGATTTGATATCTTATACTTTAATATCCTTTTATCAGTTAAATACATAGAGGGAATCTGTGTATTGCATTAATTTCTGTTACTGTAAATGTTTGTTTTCACAGACTGATCCAAGATAGACTAGTTGCCTGTTTTGCAAAACAGTAGTCAAGTGCGTGATGAAAAAGCTACTCTACAAATTTCACAAGGTTCCTGCAGGAACTTCCTCATTTAATAAAACAATCCTTATTAACCTACCATCAAACCACTCTAAAGCACAGTAAAAGAAATCAGCTGGCCATCAGCATAAAACTACAGAGAAGGAATGATCGTTGATTTCCACACAGAGCTGCAATGAACCTCCAAAACAGAAAAAAGTATACTGAAGATGCAGTTTATCTTCTTAGCCATCAGCCAGGTGCCTCACCAAATACTATGAAGTCAGTGTGAAAAGAACAAAATCAGATAAGTCATTTAAAATACTATTAGCAGGGATTCAAACACAGGCTTCAATTAAAACTTTGATTTATTTTAATGTCTCATACTGTTAATGCATATTTTACATTAACCACACAGCTGCATTTTCAATTGCACTGTCAATCTTTACCGTTTCATTATACAACCCTCATCACTGAGCTTAGCTATTAAATAACTTAGATTCTTCCTCCTGCAACTCACATTTGCCACTTAACATGAGAGTTCAGAAATGTTAATGAGGCAAGCCAAAGATAAAGATTTATTCAGATTTCATTCACAGAGAAACTTTCATTAACAGCTGTCGCAACATCACAGTAAAACTGACAGCACCCATGGAGAAGAAGATATTCATTTTCAGTCACCATTTTCAGTGCACAACCAAGTTCTGAAGATGACAAAATTTGCATTACAAATGATTCTATTAATTCACAACCAAAACACTCTTTTGATAAAGTTACAATGAAGTCCAGCTCCTCTTATTTTACAGCACAGAGTAGAGATCATCAAACAAGAACCCAGCCTCCACAAAGGAATATCCAAATCCTATTTTCAATTCTCAGGACTTCCTGCAAAGTCCTGGCCAAGTCACCTTAGGCCAGATTGCTAAAATCATTTGATGCCAAAAGATGCAGACAGATGTCTACCAGGAATTTCAAAAGCATGTGGGCACCCAATCTAATGTCTGCAGTAAATATCCCTTAATCTTTTGTACCGCAGTTGCCCAGGGGCTGAGAGGGGGAAAGGTTAGCTCCCTGATGTGGTTCCCAGTGCAGCTGCATGAGTGTTTGACTCAGCCCAAGGAAGGGAGCAGCATGGAAGCAAGAAGCTGGCACAGAGAAAAGGCAGTGGGGGGGAATTTTTTGATGACTGTGGTGATTTATGCCACTTTCGACTGATCACAAAATTCCAGACTTAAACCTTATTCCTGCACACTGCAGCAGAGAAACCTTACAGTCACTGCAGAGCACTCGCTTTGCTCCTAGTAAAGAAAGACAAAAATTAAAATACTATTTGGAAACAAATTAAGAGGTAATTATGCCAATAAAACTGTTCTGAATGTTTAATAAGTACGAATGAACTCTACGGTATTTGCAGCATAAAATACTTGAGGCTTTTTAAAACACAAATGCATTTCAATGTCATTTCTAACTTAGCAACGATGGAACTAAGTCTACTAGCTATCAGGAACATAGCTTTTCTGTACAACTATATGTCGAGCAGTCCAAGTCAGTATACTGAGGACCATATAAAAGCCTTGAACCATGGAAAAAACACAAGTCATTCTGGATTACATAACAAATGTTCTTTGTTGGTAAAGCATTATGCTTTAAAAAAGTAAAGAAAAAAATTAAAGCAATTGTGAGTACATTCCAAAGCTCTTCACCACCTCAGCTGTAAAATCACAGTTTAAACACAGCCAACAGAGGCTCTGAACACACCTGCAGTAGCTCAAAGAACACCAAGCAACATGATAATTATCCATGGCATTATTACATGATTGATTATTTTACTGCTTCTGGCTGTGAAAACAAAATAGTCTCAACCAAGAGGCTGAAAATAATCATGATTTATGAGTATAACACTCCATCAACTGGGATAAACAATGATTTTCACAGTGCTCTTTTTTTTCTGAAAAATAATTTAGAATCCAAAAATGCCAGTCCTGTTTGCAGCCTTAGGCTGAAATCTTTAAGACTTCGATTCAGAAAAATACTTCTACTCAGACAGACTTGAAAATGGACTTATTTCTAAGCACAGTCTTAAATACTTTCCTATATTTGAAACAAAAACCAACATTAATCTCCCTCAGTCTAGGTGGTAATATAAAAGCAGTGCAGATCACAAGTGAGTGTAACAGAATATAGTACAAGCTGCTATTACCTATCCTAATGGTTATTCTGACTGGGCTGGCAACTACACACAGTGGAACTACTCTAAGTGTAAAAAAACCTTTCTACAGTTTGTTTAGTTTTCACTCTAATTGTATTTCAAAAGCAGGAGTTGCAGCACCACTCCTGGAGGGTAAGGTGGTTACTCTGCTCTCCAGAAAGCAGTGAGAGTAGATAGCACATTCTTATTAATCAGAGCATTTTTTTAACAATAAAAGTACTTGTGGGTAAATATTATAACCATCTTCCTGACAGAAAAGATACAGTGGACACCAATGAATAATTAATTCTCAAACCCCCATGCCTGATACTAAACTCTAATTTGAGAAACCTGGACACCCAGGCAGGAAGCCTGGGTTATCAATATTCTAAGAAACCAAGGCTGGCAAATGAGCCAATGATAGGGCAATACTCATTGTTAAATAAAACCATTAACTAGATGCTCATGTTCTTTCCTATCACCAAGCATCACAATTTTTTTAAAGACCCAAGTAGACAGAAAAGCATGCTTCTGGCTATCTGTAGTTCTACCTACCCACTCAGGATTTATCTCCACTAAATCATATTAGAACATGATTTTACAGTTACGCTGCTAATACATAACATCAAATACTGTGTTCAAAGAGAAACAGCTGCTTGTTAGTCAAATTATTTCTTACTATAGGTTTTGCTTGTGACCAGTTGGCATAAAGTTTAATACACCAGGTTAAGTTCTTAGAGAGGGCAAATTTCTTTTTTAACGCAAAGTATCTTGGTTTCTAGGTCAAACACTTAAAATTCTTAATTTTCTACTGAAAGTCCTCTTTATAATGAACAATTAGTTATGGTCTACAAAAAAAGAGTAATTCCTCTCTCCCACTAACAGTTCAGCTTGTACTGACAGCTGTGGAGCAAGTACGGAGGGAGTAAGTCAGCATGCAGGTGGTGTGGCCAGGCAAGTCACGAGTGAGCACTCCCAGCAATTGTGACCAGATCAAATATTGTTGGTGGCTAAACATCATTGTGTGAGTGTGTATGTTTGTGTGCGTTTGTGTAGAAACTGGAGGGCAAAGATAGGAAAGGATGCCAGGATGTAAAGGAAACTAATACCTGATCTATATTTTAGCCACTGGAAAATGCAAACCAGTTATTCTAACTGAAAGTTTAGAAGATATGTTATTGACTTGTTTTAGTAGGTTTTCCTACATTTTCACAGTTATTTATTTATATGGAGTTATTTATTTAAATAACATTCATAATAAAGTTTGAATAATATTTATATTTCTTCATTTGAGAGTAAATATCTAAACCACACAATATTTCTGCTAATGAGCTGCTGCTCAGTCTAGATAGGAAAAACCTTTTTCTTCCTACTGCAGAATCTGTTTGACTTCTTGGACTACAACTGAATGCTTACAGTAAGTCATAAATGGTTGTCTGCTCTGAAAGAAACTCCCATTTCTGTTTCTCCTATTGTTTAAACTACCTTTGCTGCTACAGGGGAAAAAAATAGCTCAGATGTGGACGTAGACTTTGATATAGTTCTTCTTTGTTTCTTGTCTTTAATTAACAGAGCCAAGCAACACTTTTCTGCATGAGAAGAGATGGGATATTATTTGCTTATACTCTTCTCAAAAACAATAATAAAAAAGAGTAAAGCCCTGAGGTAGAAAACAGAGTGAGCAGAGTACTTCCAGATGTGGATAAGTGCCTTTTTCAGTGGGTGGACAGTGAAAGAACTAAATGAAAACCTGGTCACAGACCCACTGATACTAGCCAACACAGCCATTTCCAAATTACATATTGATGTGTAGCAGACCCTTTCTGCCATATCTGCCTGCACGCAGAGCAAGGAGCAGCTTCCCTAACCCAGCGGTACAGAGGACAGCTGGGCATACACTCATAGCAGGCACACTCCAAATACTTGGCAGTTTCCACCCAACTGCTACATATTTCCCCAATCCAGGCAGGGATTTCCTGAGCTCCCACTATCATCCTCATTATCCAGATTAATGATTGTAACTGATGCTAATCACAAGATCAGCCTTAACCATTTTATTACAACTTCGTTTCTGCAGCAACATTCAAGGCTGCCACGGTGCCATTTTAATGAGTCCTGAAAGCAGCACTCTTGTAAAGTGCAGTGCACTTTCAAAGTTGCATCTTCCCACCAAAGACCTCTGAATCTTGCATGTATAAACTCCTATTTTGCAAACTACAAAATTCTCACCTTTTTGTTGCTGTGATGGCAGGACTGACATAATTTTTTACTTATCACATGGTTCAGTTTTGCTTCTACATCATCAAAAATACTGTGGCTGTAAAACACCTGTTTTCATGACATGTAAGTGAGAAACAACACACACACCTGATTTTAGATTGCAAGGTTAACTCGTGGCACTGAGCCATGACCTCAAATTCTTACTTAAATATTGAACAAATCTTGTCTGAAAGTCACATACAACCACAGCTGAGATTTCATAGACCTGTTTTCAGAAAAGCACTCACTTGTAGCGATAGCCTCTTATTTTTAACAAGTGCAACAAAAAGCTCACATCAGTGAGTAAACTATTGCAGTCATCATCATAGATGGGAGTGGAACAAGCTGTGTGGGACCAGCAGCATTTACTGCTGGAAAATTGGTTGGTTCCACCCCTGAAGTGTGAAGCGCACAAAAGCCAACAGCTACTCCAAGCAACTGCCAAACATGCTGGTCTTCATTCCTAACCCTTCTGAGCCATCATGCAGATCCTTCGGCTTTGAGATTGAAAAAGATTGCATTTTAAGGAAGAATAATGTTCTTCACAGTGAGAATTAAAATTGGGACATACTCGCATGCTGTTTTCAAGCATTTTATTATGTTTCAACATTTCAAAATATGCAGAGCAGGTATTCTGCTCAGATCTAAATGTTACTTCTATATTTGATACATTCCCTTGCAACCACTGTTTACTTAATCAAAGTGGACAGCTGTGGTTTTCATTATCCTTAAGCAAATATTTACACAGGTATTACTTACTTGTGTTATACATTACCAAAAAGTTTTGCAAGCAAATGCCAACCATGCCAATCTAAATGTCCTCACTTATGAACTTTTTGTAATGAGCGTAAGCAATTGCCAAATAAATTATTTCAAGTGTATAAGCAGTTGCCTTCCTTCATGTTGGTTATGGACAGCTTTAAAACTGCATCGTCTTACAGAACAGCTTACAGACATCTTACAGACAGCTAACTCTAAGAAGCAGGAGAGGATGCTAGAACCAGAATACATCTGTATACATAGCAAAGAAAGCAGCCATTATAACAGAGAATAACATTAAGAAATTACTAAGACTTTTGTTGATAATGAAGCTTCAGTGGAAATGTCCCATGTTGTGTGATGTACACGGAAACAGCGTATGCATAGTTGGCACTTACTGTGCAATGGAAGACAGAAAACTGCTGAGCTTAATGGGCAACTCTTTAACTGCAAATGCTCTTGTTTATTCTCAATACTGGGTATATTCTAAAATACTAACTGGGTATCCTCTGGTATTAAAATAGAAGTAGGATAAAATCTCTCATCCTTGCCTGCACATGTAGTCAAACTACTTTCCCTGCATTATGTGAATTTCCCAGGTCTGGTTGGTACAGAGTCCATCAGATAATTACCAGCTCATTCTGCGCTACTGCACGGACTGTGATCTGTGGTATTTGGCACAGCAGCTGATTCAGAGAGGGAACTGCCAGAAACGGAGAAGACGGCAGTTTGAGCTCAGCATGCAGAGATCAGGGGTTCAGTCAAGACTGAAAGGACCCAAGCTGTAGGAGTGACAGTGGCATGCCCAGTGAAGCAGGGTGGAAGAGAGAAACTCACAAGACAGTTGGCTGGCAAGATTAATTCAAAGCAGAGTAGATTTTTTTGTCACTCATCTGACCATTTTGCTGCACATGCTAGTCAACGTTAATATGAGGCCAACAGTTTGTTTCCTATTAAAAGCATAGATTTCCTGCTATGAAATAAGCCCAGTTGCTTGAGTTTAACCTGACAAAGCTCCACAGCAATAGAAATGATGGTTGCCCGGGGGCTCAGCCTCATTTAGAGTAAATAACATTTACATGGCAAAACACTACCATAAAAATTAGCAACCACTATCTATCTATGCTAGCAGTCACACAAATGCCATCACTAAAGTGGTCAGAGGTGATCTACAATGGTACCAAAAACCAGGGAAGTTTATTATGTCTGCCACCAGTTTAATGAAAACAGAGCTTTTTCTCCTCTAGTACTACCAGGTATTAATTTCTCAGCACTTACCTTTTTAAAATGTTGTTATTTACAATATTTTTTTTTTTTTTTGTGGGCATCCAGCTGTTCCCTCCTCACTCTTTGGGGCTATGTGAAAATCTACATCTTCCTATAACAAAATTCAACTACGGTAAAATTTTTAAATCTTGGCAGAGTACCTGCATTACGTAGCAGTTACTGTGTTACTAAAGGCATTGGAGGTTATTTTTCCTGGTATGTATGCATGTTCCCATGCTTTGGGAAAATACTTAGGGAATTCTGTTCAAAGCAACCAAGTGAGATGCTAACCACAACCTAACCATTAGCTGTCTGTTGTGGCACTGAAGAAATGCATCTTTGAAAATGCTGGAGTGGTTATTTGCATGCACTGCACTTTCTATCACTAGATACGAAATTAAGAATACACTGGGGAAAAGCTTCTCTGGATCTTCCTATGTCTGTTGCTTACTGCCTTTTAGGTTTTCTACAAAGCAGTCAACATGAAAGAGACTTGGTGATTTACATTCCAGCTCTATGAATGTAGATAAGATCTGGTCAAAGATCTAAAACAAAACAAAGAACTCTGTTTTACTCCTGGAATGGCTTCTCAAATATTTAAAACTGCTATAACCCAGAAAGCCAACCAATTGATATATTGCCCTCAACCTTGTCATTCTTGGCTGGTTTGTTTTTCTCTGCTTTGTCTCTGTGTTCTGTCTCGTATATATTAATCTGAAACACCTAAACTCACTCGTTTGGTAAAGTAAGCACTGTACAGATAATAGCTTATTAAGTGCTCTGCTCAGTTACTTGGCTGTCCATGAGTATCTCCTGAGTATGCAATATGGCATAGAAATCTTTTTTGCTAGTATGACTTTTCAGAAGAAAAATATAATTAGAAAAGCTTATTAAGATGCCTTCTAGGATAATTGGAACTCATACTTTAAAAATATTCTAAGAATACTTATTTTCATTTTGTATTTATTAAATGAAATCATATATTATTTGCATTTTCATCTACTTGGAAAAAAATGAACAGTAAATTACTTTATTCCTCGGAAAAGAAAATTCTCTATATGTTTATAAACATCTCCAACTCCAGTAAAACTAAAAGCTAGTCAAACTGCTAATGCAGGAAATCTTAGTTACAACACAACGTAAATGAACTCCATTTTCTCCCTATACTTCTCCCACTTACACAACATATACTAGTCTTTGTACCAGGGAGAAGCAGTGGTAAACTTGAACACACAAACATGACATGCCAACCCAAATATTATAAATGAACAGAAAAAAAATTTATTGTGCCTATAGAGGAAACAAAACAGGCTGCACTACATATATGTATTTCTCCCTCCTATTTTTCTCCTTTTCTGCACAAAAATAAGTATAGAAAAAGTTCAAACCCTCCCTCCAAAATTTGTGAAAGAATCTAAATTTCACAGCTCATGCAGAAATTGAAGCATAAGTCAGAACTGAGTATCTGGCACTGCAATTCTTGCATGCTTACAGCTGCTAATGGGATTTTGAGAAAACAACAATAATGTTTGAATGAAGTGTAAGAGTAAGTAATTTTGGCATTTTGGCATAAATTCCTTTCCAGGAAGAATTCTACAAAACGACAAAAGTAAAATTAAATGACAATGAAAAAGAAGGAGATTCACGGACTGCAAAAGTCAGCTTTGAGGAGCACAGATCCTTGCCACAGCACAGCAACTCAACTGCTAGTAGTCACAGAAGGACTGAATTCCCTTACCGTAATTCACCCTTCTACCCATAACTTTTCAAAAGACAAAGGCTACCGCAAACTTTCAGTCACTTGATTTGGCAGGAATTTGTGAAACTACTTCATAAACAAAAGAGGCAACATATATACTGTATTACGTTACTGTAACAAGGCTTTTAAGCAGATTTGAAGTGACCTTATTTGCCTTAGTCATAAACCAGCAGTTTTTAGTGGACTTACAATTTATGGTAAAATTTTACTTGGGCAGGAGACCCTTGCTGCTTTAGTTAGTACAAAAGGCTACAACACATTCTGATTTATTGCATTCTGATTGCTATATTTTTAATTTATTTTTTTAAAAGAGATTATAACAATTATATTAATACAGCTCCAGCACAATGACAACAAACAAGTCAATAAACAAACACATTCATATGCATTTTGCTTTTCAAATAAAGAATCTAACATTCAACAACAACCTCAATGTGCTACATATCAACTACAACTATTTTATCAGCTATGTTAGTGTAAGATCCTATTATGTCAGTTCACTGCAAAAATGTGCCTAAGGAGGTATATTGAGCAAAATCATTTATTACAGGATACAAGTATGATTTAGTTTCTGTAGTTTTCCTACATTCCAATGACTAAACATTCAAAAGAAGCTGCTTAGGTGCAGTAATGCTTAACACAGAATAATGAAATAAGGTGAAGCCTTTACGTTAAGTCGACATTTTCCTCCACAGACTTTCTAGCTAAGGTTTGCAGGAGAAAGAGCTCAGGGAGACTAAGCACAGGTTAGCAAACAGCAGTGGAAACAAAGGCTGTAACGACTACCCATCCCACTTCGGTCAACTAGAATATAAAAAAGGCTGATCAAAATTTAGACTTGCTTGGATCATGTCTGGAGACTAAATTATCATTCAGTACCAATAGGAATCAATTCAGCATTATCTCAGCCTTTTTTGCAGTATTAGACACTGCAATTTTCTGGGAGTTTCTGCTCTTTTAGTTGTGGGAAATCGTTTCAAGAGTAAAAGTTATGCATAACCAATTTGAAGATGATTACAGGACTCAAGGATAGAAACAAATAGGCTTGTGTCAAAAATTCATGTGTTAATTCTTTGCTCTACCCATGTAATGAGTCTACAGAAGAAAGACTTTAGGATGGGAGGATAAAGTGTTGCGTTAGTTGTACAAGTGAGAAGCCTTATGAAATTCAAAGCAGTTTAAAAAATTCACATCCACCTAGATGAAGATGTATTAGGAGGAAAAACAAAGGTTTCTTTCAGATTTCAAAGTTTTCAAAAATAACACAATTTAAGAAAAGCACTGGTATTTATATTCTCTCTCAAATACTGTAGGCCAGAAGTGATTAAGACATAAATGTTTACAAATCCCAAGCATTTGAAAATGTGGTTTTTATTAGCTTAGCAGAAAGCAGTTGCTACACATAAGAGAGTGTTTGGGGTTTTGTTAGTAAATGTTTTTTTTTTCTTCATGGGGAGAATAGGGGCGTTAATCAGAGTCCATCCATTCACCTCAAGCTGCAGCTTGTCAGGAAACCTGCCATAGTAGTTCTTGTCTCTGCCATTCTTCCACCTTTAAGTCTTGATTTCAATCCAAATAAGCAGAGTAGAAAATGTTTTACCTCCTGTTTGTACCTGTGATCCCCTACCTATTGTTGAGGTCATTAGACATTATTTTTATTACGCATAGAAATAATTAAGAAATTCTGATAGTGAAAATAATTCCCCAGATCAGCTCCTTAGAAGGTGCCATACAAACACACATATTGGGTAACATTTTTGAGTAAGCTGGGGGAGTGTATGAGCCACAATGTGCAATGTAAAAACCCACAGTCTCTGCAACCTGAGTTGTAAGTGCAGCCTGAACCCCAAAGGCAGTAGAGAAGAAAGCCTGAAGCAACAGAGCCACTGCTCTTTCCTGTGAGAACTGCAGCAGGGCAACAGCACTGCAGACACCTCTTGGTGCCTTCCACCCCTGCTGCCTGGAGCTGCAATTCCCCCAAGTAGCCTGCAGAAAGCTTCCCAATGGCAGAGGTAAGGGAGATAAATTTTATCAGTGAGTTTTGTCTCTTCGGTGTGTACCATAAGGCTGGCTGCTGTTGGAAATGAAGAATCAAAGGGGATACCACCACCACATTGATCTCCGCTTATGCAAAGGACCTCTGAAGCTGCTACTTACCGTTCAGAAGCACTTTCAAAATCCCTGATACCATTAGAATTAATAGAGCCATTAATAAACATTGTTTTCTTCCCACTTGCATTTCCCCACTTAGTTGTTCTTTTCCTAGAAGGGTGAATGCTTAGGTGGCAACCCTCCGCCTGACAAACATGGGTAGAGTGTCTATTCAAAACCAGCAGAACTGCTTGCTGTGGGAGACATATCACTGTTGCATTGCAATAAATAAAGTGACAGTTCAGCAGTCTAATCAAAGTTGGTAGTCAAAAAAGAAAAAAAAAAAGCACATTTATGGAAAAAAAACCAAAACAAAACCAACTTGTAAACTAAGAGGGATTCTTACTGTGAGTGTTTCAAAACAGGTAGTCAAGAAGAATGCCCTGCTTTAATTCTGTACCTTCACTCAGTAATACAGCACAGCACCTGGGTAGTTGATGATCACTTGTGTAGTCATATTCTCAGACTAACTGACAGTGTAGACTACAATGTTTCTGTAAATATTCTGGACAACAGCCATATAATATGAACCCTTCTCTGTTTATTTAAACAATTCCCTGGACCAAGGATACATTTCACCTTAGTGTGCTCATTGCCATTCTGCCCTCTCTCTCTTTCCATCTCTTTCCCTCTTTTCCTCCCTCCCTCTTTCTCCCCTTCTCCCCCACCTGAAGGAAAGCCCTTAACTTTCCTCATGTTTTCACTTTACCTATTTAAGCCAAAGGACTTGCACTAACCCTAGTGAAAATATTTAAATTTGTTGGCTTAAAGTTAGGTCTTAAAATGTTATGTTCTCATCAAAATTGACTGAACTTCTNACATGGGGACTTAAAGGCTCAGATCCAAAGATCTTGCTTCTCTTCAACTTGCTAAGCATAAGAAAGAACAAACTTTTTAGATTATAATCTAGAATCATACTTCTGACTCAACTAGCTTTTAGTATTAAATTAACTTTAAATCTTAACATGTGAAGAAATAAATTTCAATTAATACCTTTTGCTCTCTTATCCTTCATCTTTCTTAGTTTTATCCAGGGAAGAGATGTTTATGACCACACTCCTCTAAAATGTTGACTCATCACTCATCATGCAGTAGAGCGCTGTGCTCTGTTTACTGCACTGCAAAGCTTAATGCATCTTGTGACATTTTTTCTGCCAGATGTTGCCCTATTCAAAATTTGTACACAGCAAAAGAAACATAACAGTGAAGTCCTGCCTTTTGGCAAAATGACAAAATAGACATACATTAAATGTCGGCTTTCCAGAGTTTACATCACTCACACCCCTCAGTCCACAAGGACCTACAAATTACAGCTGTCGAAGTTTTTGCATAACCTAAACTTTCAGCTCTAGAGAACCCTTACTTGTCTACATTTATTTATATTCTTGGTAATGGAGTGGTTCATTATTTATACTAGCTGTTTAAACAGTAACTGGGTTGTTTTAGGAATTGTGCATTTGTGCAGAGATGAGCTGTGCATTTTATGTATCTGAAGAAAATCAAGATTCATCGACCAAAGTAAGTTGACTTAAATTCGTACAATCCTAAGAGTAAACTATTTTTCCCTAAAATCTTCTGCAATAGTTTTTGCAAGCAAACAATGTTGATTAAGTTACTTCTCACATCTACTACTCATATTGCTTGACTGTTAGGATTTAACATTGTTAAATCTATAAACAGACATTGCTACATTTTCAAGTCTCCTTTCATTTTTAAAAATGCGTAACTTTGCTCATGTGTAAACAACAGCTCTGGAGACATGTGTTGTAGAAGAGTTATTACCTACATACTAAACAATCTCCTAACTGAACTTAAAGCCGAGACTGGCGCTCTGCAGACCTTCAAAAATAGAAATGGGTGAACCTTTTCATATAGGGAGCCTTTTGATCTTGGAGTTTCATGGTGTCCACAGAAATAGCAGGAACTATTGCATCTTTTATCTCCAGCACTTTGAACACATTTCCTTTCAAAATTGACTGCATCAAGAGAATTGATCATTATTTGCAGGCAATTGGAAACCTGGACTGTGTATGAATGACAGTCTGTATTATACTGCAAAGAGAGTGCTACCATTAAGTAGGAATAGGTTGTATGTGCATAAATATGTCCACTGTAAATATTAATTTGGATTTTTTTCTCTCTCTAGCCCCATTTCTCCAGTATCTTTTAAGCATGTACCTTTTAAAAGATATTCGACAATGTAGAAATTCAAGTAATTTTCTGAAAATTACTTCAAAAAGTTAAAAAAACAGCATTTTGGATCCCACATTTCAGACCTTAAAAGCCACTGAGGAAAGAATTTAAGGGTTTCATGCTAAAACACTGGTAGTGACCATGTACCCAGCACAAAGGTGAGTGTTTATGACTTCAGTGAGATGGGATTTCCATTTCCTTTAATGAGCCAAGACATCAGACCTGCACTGTTAACTAACGCTTACACAGAAGCTGCCCCTGGGACAATACATCTGTTTCTGCGGAAGCAAAGCAAAGTAGGTGTGGAGAAGGGGTGGGAGGAGGTGGGAACAGGGACTTGGAGAAAGACCTGTGTAACTAGACCAAAGCAATGATGGTAACTGTGGTGTAGCTGATCTTTGGGCCAGAAAGGAGAGGAAGAAAGCACAACTGTGAAGTTTTGCATTGGGATTCCCTGGTGACTCCCGTATTCCCCAGCTCTGACTAAAACTGCAGGCATTTTTGTTCCAAAGACTGAGCCCATCAACAGCCCTAGTCACCACAAAATACTGATTTCCAATTTGCTGCCTCCAGACAATAGCTCTTGTTCACAGAGCACAGTGGTTTTTTCAGAGCCCTTTGGATTTTGAGTTTGATGGGATGGCAGAAACATGTGTTACTCTGGCTTCCCTGTCATAACATTTAATACCAGCAAAGACAATAAAACTAAGATGACAACTAGACCAGAAATTATACACACTATTTAGAGGCATCTTGCTTACTCCTATCATCACTGTTTCTTCATTAAGTAAACAGACACATCTCAGACCTACAACTCGTGTGGACCACGAAGTTAAGCTCTGCCTTACCACAAATGAGAAGCAGGCTGTGGTGTTCAGTCCAAGGCTCTCAAAGCATGCAAGTCTCCTGGATTACAGAGATTGGCTGATGAGTGAAGAAGGGCGTATCTGTCAGCTGTAAGGTCCACATCTGGCTGATCAGCCATGCCCCTTGCCATGCAGCATGTGCTGCAATTTCATCTGGCAAGCCAAACAACAAAGAGGAGAACTTCCATATACAGATGAATAAATAGAAAAGCAGGAAGGCAAAGGAGAGGCAGGGGGCCCAGAGAGGTCTGGAGAAGTCTTCAGAAGCGAATGGGGAGCTTGGATATGGAAGGACTGCAGGACTCTATGAGAAAATCTTAGATGTAGTGGTATATGTGTGGAGGGGAAAGAGGTCCCAGTGGGGAAACACAGGAAGCCAGCTGGTGAATGAAGTTCTCAGCAGAACACCTACCCGCTTGTCTAGTACAGCCATAACCTCTTTTAACCATATCATCTCAGCACCCAGTTTTAGCTGTGTAGCCTCAACTACTCTAACCGTATCCTCACAGATCAGTGAAGTGAAGGTTGAAAGTAAGGCAAGTCTTTAGAAGATCTATGAAAAAAAGAATTAAAGAGGAAAATGATCCATGGTATTAAAAATATAATTCGGTAGTCCTGGTTAGAAAGCCCTTGATGGATAAGTTATACAAGTGCAGAACTACTTTGCTCAAGGATATTCATAATTTGAAGTGGTACATTGTTTTATTTTTAATCCCAGGCTGAAAAGAATGAGTTTGCATGAACACTAGCATTGAGTCTATTTCTGGAAGAATACACTCATTGCTTAATTTACAGGCAAGAATGAGAGATATTTGGGTAAATACTTTTTAACTACAAGAATAATTAAGTGTTGGATGGCTAATCCTCTTCCTGGAGCTTTTCAATTTCTTAATTAATAACTGGGAAAATCTATTAGCTGCACCTCATTTGTTGCAGCTGTAAAGTGCTGTAAAGTGCCAGACTGAGTAATTTCATTAACTACTGTTTCTGAAAGAACAGCTTGCTATCTAATTCTGTAAAGTCATTCAACCTCCTGGTAGCACATGTGAGCACATAAGCCAACCCAAAGCTTCCCCGTTCACTGTTTCTGAGAGCAGACTGACAGCAACAGAACCAAGAACAGGGAAAGGGAAAAGTGCACATGGTTTATATCTGATCTCTTAGCTTTTGTCATAAGAAAATGTAATCTGCACATACAACAAATCATGCTCTAGTCTAAATGCTTGTGTAGATATCTGCCTCAGCTTCAAGCAGGGTTTTAGCTGTAATCTACAAGTGCATAAGACCTACACAATCCAGTTGTTCCACAGTCAGAATAATGCAGCTTCTGCTGTTATGGAAAATTAAAACATAAGACTGGATAAAACAGCCATACAGGTAGCCATGATTGTTTATCATCTTGCTTATACCACATGACCAAAGTGCAAGCAAAGAGCAAGGAGAGCCAAAAGGATTTTAAGGAAGCAGAAATTTTAAATGTCTTTGATTCTTAGCAGCCTATACTTGCCACTTAACATGCTGAGGTATCAAGTAGATGCAAGAGTTGTGACTGATGTAAGAAATAAGATATTAAATACAGGCGTTTACTCTTCTTAAATCAGCCAGTCCAGTTCTCTAATGCTACACATGCTAGTTTATGTGTGAAAAAGTACTACAGACCCTCATCATTCATTATAATAACCATATAGTCCAAACAGTTATTTTCTTTTGAAAAACAGCTTTATAATAAGTAAGCAGTACATTTTAACCTTGTAGCAACATGCCTCAAAGCATCTTCTTTCATTAATATGGTTTGTCATTTTACAAAAATATATACTAATGCTATTTGTATGCTACACAAAGTTAGAATGTAAGACTTGAAACAGAACACTCAACATTTAAGGTAAAATACGTACATTTCAATTCCGAATGAGGCACTAAATCAGCCAAAACTTGCTTCTGACAGACTAGTGATGAATTATAGGATTTTCAGTAATCCTCCAATAAACAAAGTGAACACTGTTCTTCATGCAGAAACTGCTGGTTTAATCACACACGACATAGATCTGGTATTCTTGCTGGAAAACATGACATTACCTTGATTGTCAGGCAGCCTTCTAGAAACACTCAATTTTCCAGCTTGCCTTTATGTAAGCACGCAGTTTAAAAGAAAAATTATGTGATAGAAGTCATAAACATACAAAATCCTACCTAGCAATGTAGATCTTGAAAGAGTTTTCTATGCTCCAGATCAAGGTAGAAAAATACTTCCAAAAATATACTGTGAAGGAAGGAAGAAGGATTACATGAAGCTGGAATTATTTTGCAAAAGAAAAAGAAGCCTGTCATCCCTCTCCAACAGGCTGTAAAGATGCCTAACATTAAAGTTGGTTTGTCACCTGTAAGAGGTAGAGTTCTGCATGGTAGTTGGAACAAGACCTGGCTTGCGATGGTAAGCTCCTTGTATGTTTGGCAGGGAAACAGTATTACCCGCACTATATGGCAAAACTTTTTCATTTGTGTACAATGCCGAGATCACATACTCTTGATGAAACATGTCTGTTTCAAACAAGCTTGTGGGGCAAAAATGTGGTCTATGCACCTCTCTGTGCTTTAAAGTGAAAGTTTGCAACGGCAGAAATCATTTATAGAGTAATTTCAACTGAACGATCTATTCTATCTCCTGGACAAAACAATTAACTTGTAAAAATGGCAGTTTAACAGAATGAAATTACATCAGTCCCCATCTGTCTGCTTTTGAAGTGACGAGCAAAACTGTGTTTACT
>WEKW01014786.1:0-50189 GCA_013389905.1 Sula dactylatra
TGCAGCCAAGGCTACCCCCAACCCTTACGTCCTCAACCAGACTTTCTTTGTTTGTTATTTAAGGTCCAGCAGCACATCTTAACTTGTTGGCTTCTCCATCACCTGTGTCAAAAAGTTATCCTCGATGCTGTGCAGGAACCTCCTGGATTGTGCATGCCTTGCTGTGTTGCTTTTCCAGCAAATATCAGGGTGGTTGAAGTCCCCCATGAGAACCAGGGCCTGCGATTGTGAGGCTACTTCCAGCTGTCTGTAGAAGGCCTCAATGACTTTCTCTTCCTGATCAGGTGGCCTGTAATAAATGCTCACAAGAGTGTCACCCATATTTGCCTGCCCCTTAATTTTTACCCATAAGCTTTCGACTCGTTCTTCCTCCACCCTAGGCAGAGTTTGATACATTCCAGTTGCTCCCTCACATAAAAAGCAACCCCCTGCACCTCACCTTGCCGGCCTGTCTTTCCTAAAAAGTATGTAGCCATCCATGACAGCATTCCAGTCATGCAACTATCTCACCATGTCTCTGTAACTGCAATGAGATTGTGGCCCTGAGACCACACACAGATCTCTAGTTACTCCTGTTTATTCCCCATGCTCTTTGTGTTGCTGTACAGCATTTCAGAGAGGTAATTGAGCTCGCAGGTTTCCCTGGAGGGGTGCATGAGGATCCACTGTAGCCATGCACACCCTTGAGGTGGTTCATCTTCTGATTGTCATCTTGTGAGGCAGCTAAGGCACATTTGTGGCTGCTCTGGTTGGCCTGGCTTATTCCCCTGTTGGATGTGATGGCATTAGAATTGCCACTTTGGACCCCGCCTCCCGAGGCATTCAGTTTAAAGCCCACATCACCAAGTTGGCCAGCCTGCTGCCAATTCCCTTGCCCCTTCTAAACAGGTGAATTCCATCCCTCCCTAACAGGCTATGCATGTTCCTGGGGAATGTCCCATTGTCATAAAAGCCAAAACCCTTGCAACAGCACCAGCCACATAGCCAAGAGTTGATTTGCATTATTCGTCTGTTATTGGCTGCCCATTTTTCTCCAACTGGTAAAATAGAGGAGAAGATGACTTGGGCACCAATATTTTTCACTTGCTGCCTCAGGACTTTATAGTCTTCGTTGGTTCTGCCCAGGCTCTGGCTTATAGCATCTTTTGTGCCCACATGGAAAAGTAAGTGGACAGTAATCTGCGTTCTTGACAAGTTGTAGCACCCTCTCAGCGATGTCTCAGATCATAGCTCCCGGAAGGAAGCAAACCTCTCATGACTCCTTGTCAGGTCAGCAGATGGGTGCATTAGTGCCTTTTAACAGAGAGTGACCCAGTACGAGCACTCGTCTCTTCTTTTTATGATATCCACTCTGTGCTGCTGGTACAGTTGCACCTTGCAGACCTTGCTCGTGACTGTCTACAGCTGTTGAAGCTTCATATCTGTTGTTGGTAGTGATGCTGGAGAGTGGAGACTGAAGCAGAGCCCTGCTTTTCTGGGTCACCAGGGTCCAAGGTGCCTCATTCTCAGTGGTGTCCGCTACAGGAATGTGGTTCTGAAACTACCTGTCTCTGCCTTGGCTCCACTAATACTGCGCAGTCTTTTAACTGCTTCCTGCTACTGAGCCACCTGACACAACAGATCATTGACCCATGTACACTTTGTGCAGGTACTTTTCACCAGGCTGAGGGTCTGGGCACTCGCTGCAACCTACTGCCTGTACTGAAGCCTCCTTCCTTACCAGTTCCATCTGGGTGGATGCATCAGGCATCTCTGGGGCTTTCTCCACAGGAAATTAATTTCCTACCCTAAACTGTGATAGTATTTCTCTGTGCATTTAACTGTAGATAGGGATGTTCCAAAACAGATGGCCTTCAAACCTTAAATACATCCGTTACTGTGTAATTCACCTACAATTTATCTGCAAGTAGGGAGGTTCCTTTCAACCTCCTTTGGACTTTTACCAAGGAACTGGAAATTGAGATTTATCCAAGAGTCTAGTTCTCAAGTTTTTTCTTCTTCTTTTGTTTTTCTAGGATTTTTTCTTAGTTTGTGTGTTGATATTGTTTATGAGAATGAAAAGGAAATTTCCAAGCCAACAAATTTTGAACTATTGATTAAAAAAACCTGAACAACCCTGAATGCAGTATTACAGTAGCCTAAAACCTGCTAGCTAAATGCAGATCAGTGTCTTCCTCAATGGAACAAAGTGGTTTCAACAGCAGTTAAACCTATTGAAACTGATCCTGCAATAGTGAGGCCTGAAGCTGTGAACAATGCCAACTCTGTCAGTCATTGCTGCTACGAAAATATCCATCAGTCCACAAGCACAGACACATTAGCATGCTTCAGCTGACAAGTTGTCAGTGCACTACTTTCAGATGATGTCCTACTTTTTGCTTCCTGAGCTTCCAGTTGGCCTTGACTGCACAGCCCTACTAGTTATAAGTTCCTCAAAATCACTGGAAATGGACTGTCCCTATTCTGCACCATTTGCTTTGAAGGTTCCTTGCACATGGAAGTCTATCTTTCTCCAGCAAGCTGAAATGAGTTCTGTTATCCTAAAATATCTGCTGATTAGGTTAATGGCTAGGAAACAGCAGCAGGCAACTCCTCTGAAAGGTAGCAAATGATGGAAAGGGGACTGTGATCTTTATCAGCAGAATAGGGCAGAAAGATACCGGTGAGTTTCCCCTGTTCCTCTCTGTGGCATGCTTCAACTCTGCGCTGCAGTGAACCACCTCTGGGCTTGAGCAGTAACCCAAGCATCACAGCACAGTCAGACCTTAACATCATTAACAAACCTGCCTTGCGGTACTTCCAGGTTAGCCCTTGGAGGCTGTTGCTTTGCCACCACAAAAATTCAGACACCACACAGCCTGTTGAGTCACTTAATGGGGTTGCTGCTGCTGCATGAGAGACCTGGTTTCCCCTTGTTATGTCTCTGCAGCTGAGTACCAACAGACCTGCCTCTTGGCTGCTGTAGTGTCTTTTGTGGGCTTTGCAGAATGGATTAAAAAAATACATTCCTGGCCATGTTTCAAGCAATAAACCACTTTCTTTATGAGATTAGTGATGGGTCATTCTTCGTAAATAGTTATTTGACAATAAATTACTACATGTGGACAAATGCAGTGCATGCTATCCTTACCTGTGACCAAAGTATTGGTGCTGAAAGAAAGAATTTAGAAAGAATCTGATAGTAAGCAGGATGGACTAAGATTATCAGTAAAAAACCTAGAGGAACTAGAAAAATAACTGCTCTAAAAGGTTTTGGAGCTCCTTGTTTCCTAAAAGTGAGGAAATAAATTGATGTAGACAGCAGCAAGCTGAACAAAGATAGGTTTGGGGGGATTTTTCTAACTCTCAATATTCTACTAACCAGGAAGTGCAAATTATAAATGCTTGAGAACAAGCTCTATCTATAGCTATTCCAGGTGACTGATGATAGCAGAATAGTTAACTGGGACTCCAGACTGGAGGAAGGTATATAATACAACGTGTTGGAGTAATCTGATTATGACCTGAAAATAAGCAGGTCGACCAATGAGGCTATGAAGGATAAGCCCTATTCATGTTTAGATCAGGATAATGTGGCAATACAGTGTTGAGTGACATGGTAACTCTGACCCATGCTTCATAAAAAGTTGTTGATAATAGCACTGGAGTAGATGAAACCAATTAAGAAGGTCATGAGTCAGGTGGAGTTTACAGGGGTTATGACTTGGTCATCTCATCATGATTATGATAATGAAATGCCAGGTGTGTTTTCAGTAGCATTTTTTATTACAAGAATGACATCTTTTTAAATGTATTATTTACTCTGAGTGGGAAATTGTAGTGACTGTGTCTGGAAGAAGAAATGGTTTGTTGTGCCAAGTTCAGTGCAGTGAGGCACTATCCATACGATAAGCAAGCTGAAAAACTATGTGCATGTACATAAGGAGTATTGTATGCTACCTTACTGTATACCACTGAAGTATGCTGTTGGATATAGCTGTTATTTACAAGTCTAACCTCCTTTCAGTCCTATAAAAGAACAAAATACCTTAATGCCATAGGGATGTATTTTTAACACATACCAACTGGGATTGTGTGAGGATGATAAAATGTACAGCTAAAGTAAATAGCTCAGCCTGATAAACAGTAGATACTAAACTTTCCATGTTGGATTCTCCTAGGAACTGTACCACCTACCCCAGCTATTCTCCATCTACAGTCTTTGCTCAGCTCTAGGTCACTCTATATTCATACTGCTTCAGACAGATCTTTCTGCAAACAAACAGACTATCACAGATATTTATGACTTGAAGAATGTGACCACAAGATACCTTTCATATTGTACAGGGAAAGGGGACAGGGAAGGAGATTTCTCCTTTCTTTTAGTAATAGATCAAAATGGATTGGAGCCATTGGATTAGGGCTCTGATCTTGATGGATTAAGGAAAATTAGTCACATCTGTAGCTAAATGAGTCATGAATGGGCAAATCAGGCACTGAGGGAAACAGTATTGGATCCTCTTTTGTTTGATTTAGTTCAACATGATTTTAAGGGGCAGGGCCATTCAAGAGTTGCTGCCTTTTTGACAAATAATGAAGTAGATAAAAAATAAAATGCAAGCACAGTCATTCCTCTCAGAGAGTATAGGCAGCTGGGTTTCTATTTAAGCTCTCTATACTATACCCTTAGCCTTCGAATCTTCATCAAATTGCAATAGATACTGTTGAATGCCAGACTTGCTTCACAGCCTCAACATTTGTGCTGTCTGAATAGCCAACATATTCAGCTAAAAGGGAGTTGTGTTTTAAGAATGGATGAAATCACACCTATGTGCACATCAATTATAAAGCACTGAAATAAAAGCTGCCCTGTAACCAGAAGTTACTATTGTATTAAAATTTTGTTAAAGAACACAAATAGTTATATTTTCTGGAATTAGATGAGTATAGGTTATAGAATATTTGCTGAAAGGACTTGGTTAATGGATTTCAAAATCCCAAAGCAGCCATAACATGACATCCCATTTCTGATTCTCAAAAAATCCTCAGTTAATATACATAAGAGCCCTGACATATGGTATATATTATTCCTCAGCATATCATTCAATCTGGCTAGATTTTCATCTAGTTGATTCTTTCTGCAAAATCTTTCCTAAGAAATGTAATCTGATGAGTTTAGGTCATCTTTTTTTTTTTTGCATGTGCTGAGTCAGTTTCTTCCAGGTTAGCTTCTTAGTCAACCACTAATCACTGTCTGGATAGCTGCAGTTCAAATTGTTTGTTAATGATGATTGGTCAATCAAATAACAGCATTTCTATGCCTGCACTAAATGAATATATAAGAACTGCCATTTCAGTGTATGTGTTTGAGCAGTTTGAAATAATGAGTACTTGTCGAGTACTTGACTATCCGTGTGTCTCAAGCATATATGGTCATTCTTTTTATTAGTGCCAGTAACTACCACAGTGACCTCACCTTATCTTAGCAGCTGGAACAATACACATTCACTGGAATTTCACAATTCCCTGAAACGAATCTGCCAGTAAACTATGCATTGTGTTACTAACAGTCATTGAATAGAATGGAAATGTAACGTGCTTTGTGTGTGTCCGGGCAAGCCCATGTTAGAAGCCACATAGAAATTACGCCTGATTCCTCCTTGATTTGTTACAAGAAGTGTGACCTTCTGTAGATCAGGTATGGAATGGGAGAACCTTGTTGACAGGTTTTGAAGGAACAGAGGAACATAAAAATTACCACAACAGATTATATTTTCAATCTGCCTAAGTTAGCATCCTATTTTTGACAAACTCGTGTATCTGGCATTTTGGATAAAGGTGAAGGTGTGAGAAATGCACTGTAGGCAAATAGGAGTTTAATTACAATCTGGATTTGTAGTAGTTAGTTACAGGCATCAAAGATAAACCATGAATTTAATAAAAAATCCAGAATGGTCCTAGCTTTACATTTTGGACATAATTTAATATTGAGTTTATATTTAACATCAAGTATAAGTATATTCAATATGTTTAATATTAACTTTAATGTGGCTTTTAAAATACAAATTCTGAGAGATATCTCCAGCAGGCTTGTGGAATGCTGCACCATGGACTGTGTAGGCAAGGGGAGGCCACCTGGAAGGCAGAGGAACAAATGACTTACAGCCAGTGGGAGCAGTTTTATGCATTCCTGTCTCAGCTAAACAGGGGAGACCTTCTCTGAGCAGTGGGTTTTAAAAAAGCTAATTGAAGAAGTCTTCCAATTGCAAATCACAAATGAAAATTGACACTAATGCTGCATATTCAGAAAGCTGGCATCGGTAAGCGACTTATGTTGCCTATTTTCAAATGAAAGAGGTCACTCCTTTACTCATTTGTTTGGTGTTTGCCATAATAACTGTAATTACAAGGCACTGCTGCGATAATTTAATGTAATTTAGCACATAATTAATGAACAAAAGTCCTACACAATAATTCTTTCATGGAGCCATGCTACTAATAAATAGTGGCATTCAGTGACATCTTTCCTGTCAATGCGCTCATCAGGCTTATGTAGCCTATAGTATTTTTACTTGTCTTGGTTTTTTTGAAAATGAGCACAAGTATCATAGGAGAACTGCTGAAATGAGAGCTGCAAAAAATGCTCTGCCCTTTGGCAAAGAATGCTAACTTATTCATTACCCAGTGAGTACAGCTAAAAGAAGAGTGTCCTCTGAAAGCTTCATTGTCCTTTCCACACTCCACTGATGCTCAATAATGTCATCGCTGCTGATCCCAGGGAAAAATACTTCTATTGATGGACGGGGGAAAAACAGGCTTTTCTGGTGCGGACTCCTCTCAGCTGATCTCTAATACAGGAAACAATCTCTGATGCTTTCTCTTCATGTAGAAGAGGGAAGACTTGAACTGAGGTGTTTTGTGTCTGCTCTGCATGCAAGCCACAGAAAACTCAGACAGTGCAGTTGACAGATGCTACAACCACAAAGTTGAAGTAAAAGAACCAAAAAACCCTCTCTTTTTAAACCCTCCTAAGCATCAATGTGACTATGTAAGCAATGCTTCGTTTACCTCTCTTCTCAAGGGATCTGATATCTGAAGCCATGAGTTCTCCAGTTCCACAGCTTATCTAGGGGAGTGACTTAATGTTTTTAAATCAGATTTTAAAATACAAAGACTTCATTAAACTCATGTTTAGCCTGGAGAAGGCTTGTGGGGAATCTTATTAGCATGTATAGATACTTGATGGAAGGGAATGAAGACAAGGGAGTGAGACTCTTTTCAGTAGTGCCTACTGACAGGACAAGAGGCAATGGGCACAAACAGAAATGCATGAGATGTTCTGAACACAAGAAAACAGTTTTTTACTGTGATGGTGGTCAAACAGTGGCACAAGTTGCTCAGACAGGCTGTGGATCCTCCATCTGTGGAGATATTCAAAACCCAACTGGACACGGTCCTGGACAACCCGTGGTAGCTGACCCAGCTTGAGCAGGATGGTTGGATTTGAAGAGGTACCTTCCAACCTCAACTGTTCTGTAATTCTGTGATAGGTTTGTTTTCTTTTTTTTTAAAATCATCACCTTCCCAAGCTGTGGTTCAGCTTTCTACTTAAAGAACAGACTTAATGGGATTGAGCTGAAAACATCCACCAGTGATTAGGATTTAAATTGATATCATTTTGCATGCCATATCATCTACCTCAGTCCAGCCAAACCATGGGGATTTCCACTGGCAAGACTATCCCTTCAGCTGTCATTTTCAATAGCATGCCAGAAACAGACCTTAACTGTCAACCCAAGATGTTTGGTTTATAATGCTTTGTACATTATAACAGTGTAATTGCAAGAAATTCTGCAAGAATTAAATCCAGCAGTATTTCTGAGAGACGGGAATCATTCTTTATTTCCATTTTATATAGGGACAGAGATGACTCAAGTAGCTTGCCTGTCACTGCGGATGAACATTGATTTTGAGTGGGACCTCCCATCTCTTAACCTGATCTAGGCTTTAGAAATGGCAAAGATCTCTGGAAATCTGTAGCTGAAGGGGGCATCTGCAGCTAAGTAAATTTGAAGATAAAGGCAAAAGATATCCCAGGAGTAGGGTCCCCATGATCAGATGCTGATTTGTTAAAAAAGAATGAGGAGAACACCATATTTGCCTCTGCACTGTGATCTTGTTAGCCTGCCTGAGTGCTGGAAGCGTGTGAGATGGTAGTCCCCTCTTTCCACAAATCTGTTTGCATCAGCTCTGGTCAAAACCTTTCACTCTAAAGCTGAACCCTCATGGTCCTGCCCTTTCTATGTCAGCCTATTGTATGGGGATATGGTTAATCCCCAAGCCCTTGACCTTTAGTGATTTGTACTGTCAAGACACATTACACAGCTTTCCAAGCTGCTCTGCACTACAGAAGAAAATGCCCACAGTAGGGTTCTTTTGTTTAAACTACCATGCAACAGGCATCAGTTTTACCATGCAAAACATTTTTTTATTTTTCTTCTGGGGAAACAAGCCCCCCCCCATCCCTTCTCCAGAAGTGTTTCAGTATGAAAAACAGAGCTGAGAGCCTAGATTAGGTATAGGGGAGCTGTCTGCAATTTGCAAACCAATGAAGATTATGTTATTCCTGCTGGGACAGAAGCTGAGAGGAAAATGGGAGCTTAGTATTAACACCTAGGAAGATGATGGCTTGATTTTTCAAAGAAAAAACTTAATTTCTGAGCCAGCCCATAGCTTTGATGAAAAATGGGTTGCTGGGGTCTAGGAGCATCTGTAAGTCACTCAGGGACCTCAGCTCTACACGTTATGGTTTTTGGTGAATAATAAGTCTGTGGAAAGGTGTAGCAACTAGATGGTGTTCTCCCTGTATCCACAGAGACAAAGACAACAGATGTAACACTATACAGTCTCCCACTGTCGATGTTCCTTCATTCAGAGATTTAACCTTAGGGTAGCAGGAAAAATTTCTTCTCTCTGCTGATTCAATTCTTGTCTTTTTGAGGATATCAGCACGTGCCTCAGCTGGACTAATGGGAGTTTTGAAATGGACTAAAAATAGCAACTCGTTTCACAACCATCAGTGATGACTTTCAGCCATCAGCCTAAGCTGCATTTTGATATGGAGCTGATAGAAAAGAAAGGACTTGGATGTATTAGAAATTCCCATCAAAGAGAAGGTTAAAGAAAGAGTTCGCTTCCAGGATTTACCATGTGCTGCTTAAGAACACCATTTTCATGCCAAAGAGAGATTTCATACCAAATTTTCTAGCTATTACTTTTAAGAATCATTTTCTCACATCAGCTTCTCAATAGGAACATTTATCTTGCATGGTAAAGGAGATTAACATCAGATAGTTTAAAAGGATGGTATCCTGTAACAATATTCTTAGCCTTACATGGACAGTGATGACCTTTAGATTAATGAGCACAACTCAGAAAAGAGATCTTTGGGTCACAGTGGATATTCCTCTGAAAATCGCAGCTCAGTAGCTGTCAAAAATACACATAGATGTTTGTAGAGAAGGACCTAGGAACAAAACACTAATACACCACTGCATAAATCCATAGGTTGCTGGCATTTGGAGCCACATCTGCCTGCAGCTGTGGTCATGCAACCCAGCAAGAGGAATAGTTGGACTCTGAGGCACACTAATAAGGGTAACTGGGGCCATCATACATGGGGAACAGCTCTCTGCATGGACAATCAAACAGCCTCTGGTTCTTTGTTTTAAAAGAGACATGACTGGGGTGGAGTTGATAGATTTGATATTATCACAGATGTTGTGGAGAATTGAGTGGGAAATGATTATTCACTAGCCCTAGCAACACAAGTCAGCTAATTTTGTTATCCATTAGCATATATAAAACAAAAAAAAAATGAAGTCTGTTTTCCCCACACGATCCATCCCAACACAAAATTTCCGATATTAAAACCGTGAGACACATGGCTAGGAACTGTTGTGGAGGGCAAAAGTGCAGAAAGAGATTAGACAACATCAGGAAGGGTAGGTCTGTCAGAGCCTATCAGATACCAAAGCCTGGCAGCAGCCTCCAGCTCAGAAAGTTCCCAAACTGGTCATCACTGAAGCTGGGAGGCTGCTGCCACAGAGGGGTTGCTCTGTCCACACCTCACTTTGCTCTTTCCTGAACAGCCTCTCCTGAAAACTGCTGGAGACTGTAAGGGCTAGGTGGTAGACAGACCTATAGTCAGACCCTAGCTATAGTTATCTATTTGGTTTACCACCCACGGCATTAAACATGTCTGTAGATGTTACAGTCCTGATAGCTTGGACAGAAATTCATGGCAACAACAGCACAAAGTCTTCAGTGAAACATGCCTATGATTCGCACTTTGCTATTGTAACAAAGGTCTTGCTGTGATTTCTGCACAGTGCCACAGCTGAACCACGTGGTTCACATTTCACTGGGATTTCTCTCTACACTGATGCGTTTTGTAATCATACTGCAGGGATTACTAACCAGTGAAAAGATAGTTTTCCTGGCTTCTCTATTGCTGCTGGCCTACCCTGCAATAAAGATTTTACCAGTCTCCACATTCCTAAAATCACAACTCCCTTTATTGCTTTTTGTAACAGTTGGCATCTCTGATTCAGCACCTCTCCCGGTCCCCTGCCTTCCCCAGCTCCATTCATGCCAAATAAATATGGTTTTCAGAAAGGAGAGACCTGCCTGGCAAAGGGAGAGGTAGGACAAAGGGGAAAATGGGCAAGAAAGGGGAGAAAAGCTAAGCAAAGGGCAGATGGAGCTTTTCTGGGGCTCCTTCCCAAGACAAATTCTGTGTCCCTTTGCAGGGAGAGAAGCAAGCGGGATGCCACAGTGCCCACAGCAGCAAGAAGGGAAACAGTATTAAAATAAGGCTGAACCAGGCTGGTAGGATCACAGCTCCCTTTTAGGGTCCTTTTTAGGAGCTGCAGCCGTACCCCAGACCTCCACATCATGAGCACACTCCTATGCATTTTCCCTAGTGCTTATGGAAGGGTAGGTTTGCCGAGCTCAGCAGGAGCTGGAGGCCTGAAGGGAGCAGCTGCCTCCGAGAGATCTGGCTCCCAGCGCCGGCCAGACCCTGAGCTTGGCAGTGGCCAGCCTGCCCTTCAGGAGAAGGCTTTTCTTACTCCCAGGGCCTCTGTTGCTAAACCGAGCTGGGCCCCAAGAAGGTGATGACTTAAGAAGCCCTGGCTTGTGGCTGTGAGACAGTGACCAGTCTGTGACCCAACAGTAGCACAGATTAGGGAGGCTGGATCCTGCCCTCTTGCAGGAAGATCCCACTGAGCACTCAGCTGGACTTGCTGTAACCCCGCTCTGCTGTCAGTGAGCTGAGCGTGGTAACCTGCGGTCCAGGGGACGCCGGCTGTCAGCAGTGTGAGATACCTGCAGTCAGCTGATGGGCAGTACACTGCCGGAGTCAGAAACAAATCTGGGTAAATCACAGGGCTTGCAACAGCTGGCGCTGGGCTCCTGCAGGCATTCCCAATGGAGCTGCCATGCCCCAGCGTGGCATGATGCTTACATTCAAAATCATACTTGGTGTACCGTCCCACTCTGAAGGTATGTGTGTGTACATACCCTGAGAGCTGCAGGAATACCTCATTGCTGAGTGTGCAGGGTTACTTGGGTTTGCAAAACGGTATCAATTGACAGAGCAAATTATTAATGGAACAGACGCTGGCAGGGGCAGAGAGGTTTGGAAAGCTCATCAGGATACTCACCCACCCAGCTCCAGCCACGTTCCCTCCTTGTGCCTCGCCTCTGTGTTTCCAAGCTAATTTGTAATCCATTGCAATAGCTCTCAGTCTCTCCTGTGCTTTGAATCTGCAAATCAGTCTGCCTGTCTAGAGCCATATCAAATGTTTTCAACCAGCTTCACTCTTTCACCCCTGTCAGCTGTGCTGACTAGATGAGTAAGCTCAGGAGTCGGGCAGGACTGGCGGACGTGACCTTCTGTGAATCAGCTGCAGACGGGCTCCATCTAAGGGGACTAGAGACTCTCTCCAGCAAAGCTCCGTATGGTAATTTAAGACTTTACCATCTGCAGGTCCCCCTTTTTTAGGACTTGCTATTTCACAGTGGAAGAGAAGAAGTACTTGCTCCCACCTTAACTTACTTGCTCCACATTCCCCTAAGTCAGCTCTGAAAGCCAGGGCAGTGGTCAAACTGACACCGGGCCCCTTCTACAGCCCCTGCCACAGGGCAAGTGCTTATTTTGCCACAACGACATGTCCCTCCAGTTTTCTGTGTTCATCAGGAAACAGTATCACATCTTCAGATGTGGTCTTTGCTGAGAAATAGGTGATTTTTTTTTTCACGATAATTAACTCAATGGAGACAAGATACTTCTGTTTCAGTTTGGGAGCTGCAATAGGCCATGTCAACTCTAGAAACAGCTGCTGGTTGCAGCTGAATTAATTTTTTTCCCTGCTGGAATATGTAGGGTAAGGTAAAGCAGCATATTTTGAAAATGAACCTCAATTCTACTAAATATCTTTAGTGGGAAAGAACCCTGAAAAAGCCCTTTAAAACATAATGTATTTTGCTGAGATGCTTTCAAATATTCTTTTCCTTTAAAGCAATACTTTCTTTAGAAATTTTCCTCACTGTTTTGAAGGCTCAAACAAAACATTCTGGGTCATTTTTATGTTTCTTTGAATTGACAAAAAGAAAATTTCCCCCACATTTTGTTTTGCACAAAATGTCTGTGTTTTTTCATTGCAGTTGACCCGAGTTCCCAACATAGATCCAATTTTATTAATATTTTTTTAACATGAAAGAAACAAAACATCAGCTATTAGCACATCTCAGAGTGCATCTTGCCTGTTTATCTCACAGTAGAAAAGATGCTTTCCTTTGCTTCATTACATCCTATTTTATACAGACAGAGTCTCCTTGTGTTGCCCTGACAATTCCTCTGCCTCCTCCTGGCAGTCCTCACCTCTCCAGGCCTTTCTGTTGTATTCTTCTGCTCTATGTAGGTCACTACTGCACTTCCCTGGAGTCTCCCCTTGTCGTTTCTAAAATGAGATGCTTCATTAGCCACTCTCCAGTCTTCTGGCATTATCAACTTCTGCAGTCAGCTTGCAGACACCTCTGCTAGTGGCTGTCTTCCTCCCCTTGCTGTTTGCCCTACGGAAATAGTACCAAACACATCCATGAGTCAGAAACTCCGGGGAATGCCCATTAGTGTGTCCTGAGTTTCTCCTGGGTGTGTTTCACACTCTGAATCTTATGGAACCTCATTATGTTTCTTTTGTATTTAGATGCTCAGCATAGGTAATATTTGAGGAGGGCAGATACAAGGTTTTAACAATTGTGTTAAATCCCTTAAATCACTGTATTTTGGGTTAGAGGGAGGAGATTTGCAAATAAGAAGCAGCTCTATGCTTCCAGCTCAAATGGCTCTTATTTTACCCTAAGAAAAAGAAAACTAAATGAAGAGAAAAAGAATTATGTATATGAGTCTATGCGGCTCCCTGCCCCCTCCAACAGGAGCCCTGAACCGAACAAGGCATGGCAGTTGTCTTCTGCTGGGAAGAGACATTTCAAAGGTAGGAAACAGGGAGAACAAAGTGTGCATGTTCCAGAGCTCTGCACACAATCACCAACAAATAAGCCTGGCAGCGTCTTCATTTTCTGTAGGAGTGTGCTCCATACAGCTAATCCCCTCGTCCTGAGTTGCCATCTGGAGTATGCCACGAGCAGGTCTGTGTAACAGAGGTGTTGCAAGCCTGTGACAAGCTGGGCAGCATACCGAGGGCCTGCCAGCAGCCACGGGCTGTTCTTGCTCAGTCACACTTGGAGCCTAATACACAAAATGTACTCGGTGAAGGGCAACTGCCTTTTGTGAGAGATCTCCTGGAAATAAAAGCCTGCGTAGTATCAGCAGTATTTCCCTCCCACAATTTGGGAGCAGGATGGCCCTCAGCATGCAGCTTGGAGTGCCACCAGCACCTGGTGTCAGAGAGACTTTCAGAGAGCAGGAGAAATATTGACAGCGAGCAAAAACTGCTGAAACCCAATGAGAGGATGCTTGGCTCCCGTTGTGCTAGAAATGGCCTTTCTCCAGTCTGAATGCCAAACGAAGGCCATGTGGCGGCCAGGGGCTGGCGATTGCCCTGCTACCCAACCAGCAGCTGCTGGCAGTGCTCATTGCTCCTCATCACACACAGCCACTGTCAACCGCTCATCCCAGCCAGCAGCATCCCAGCATCCCAGCTGCCCTACATGCTGGCACAGGGCAGCCGGCGGAGCCCCAGCAGCTCAGCTGGAGAGGCCCTGGGCATCCCCCCATCTCTGCCAAGCCAAGGGGCTGTGCATCTCCCCTGGCCCGGCGCCACGGGGCCCACACTGTCCCCCACTCTTCAGCAGCCACAAGTCTCTTAGCGATGGGATGGGGGGCCTCTGTGGGCTCTTTACAGCTCTTGCTGTTTCTACTTCTGCTGGATGATATGGTTTTTGTCTCTCCTATCCTTTCCCTGCTTCATCAGCATCCTAATTGTGCTCAGCTCCCTTTTACGGCAGGTGCCTGTAGGCAAGTGCAAGTTTCCAGACTCCTGGCAAAGCTTTCTATTGGAAAAGGGGGAAAAATGGCTCAAAAAACCACAGCCAAGCACTGATGACCATAACAGTGCAAGACTATTTATTTCCCCTTTTTAGGCCTGTGCTCTGTACTGGGCTGTCAGAGCAGCAACAGCTCCTGGCAGTGGGGGTGCTTCCCACCCAGTGATCTCAAAGCTGTCTGCGGAGAGTGTGGACTCTTGCTAATCACACTTCAGGGACACAGGGAAGGAAGAATGGAGACATGACATGATCTCCTGCCTGCCCTGCCTTGCTCCTGTCTCTCCTGGCAGCTGCAATTTCGTGCCACCTTGAGACTAGGGCCCTCATGTCACACAAGAAGTAGAAAGATCATCCATTAATCTTCTTCCTGTTTTTTCCCCCAGGAGCTGCTGTGTTTGTTCAGGTGGGGATGCATTTGCTCAGAAAGGCAAGCTCTACCTATCGGCACCGGCCACCCTTTCTCTGCCCCTCTCTGGAGGGCTCTCCCAGCGGGGAGGCAGCAGAAGCCTCCTGCTTGACATCCATCACTGGTAAACTGGCAGACGGGTCACCCTCCAATCCAGAAGCAAAGTACTGAGCCCCTTTGTTGACATTAAGCTCAATAATGAAAGGTGCAATTTCTGTTGTGCTTCTGTTTGTAAAGAAAAAGAGAAAAAAGGCAGAGGTTTAGGTCATGTGTCTCCCTGCCCCTCCCTCCAATGGCTTTGATCCATTTTGGGCTTTGGTCCAAAAGCTCATTAAAAGGAAAGTACAGCCAAGTATTACTCTGAAAGAGAGGAAAAAATGCCTCATCCATCAGAAAAAAGACAAACAGTGTCAGATACTGGTTGCTAATTTGCTCTCCCCAGGGAGATCTGCTTCTTTTTAATCAGAAGAGTGTTTTGCCATGGAGGGATGCTGAGTCAGCCTGACGCTTTTCTACCCTGGGCTTCTCCCTTTCCCAGCATGACCCCAGGACAGGCATCTCCCATACCTGTTGGCCTCCTCTGAGGTGCTTGGATGGGCACTCCTTGGGGAAAGGACACCTCACCAATGTGCGGGTGGCACCTGCAGTCACCTGCAACAGCTGAAATGTGGCAAACAGGTGCAACCTGTAACAGCAGGATGGTGGCAAATAGGTAAATTCAAAAGAGACAAACCAGTCTGAAGCAGCCAAGTAAAGAATAATAAGGCATTTTGTCAAGGTGGGGTTTGCTAAACATATTTCAGGACAAAACTAGTTGTATCAGTGGTATCAGCCCAATACTCAACAGAGTTCCTGGTCAGGGCAAGGACAATGGAGAAAGCTAGATGAAGATGCAAATGCTGTATGACAACAAGGAAATGGTTTTTTTTTGTCCAAAGGTAACTTAAAAGGCTTTTGAGCAGAAACTACCAAAGATGTTGACTTTCAGTGTCATTAGGAGCACCAGCGAAACACCAGAAGTGAAAGAAAGATGGTGGTTTTACTAATATTTTAAAAGTATGAATGAGATGACTATTTGTGATCTTTGAGTCCAGGCAAAATAATGGAATAGCTGAAGGGGATGCTTTATTAAAAAATGAAGGGAGAAGAGGCTAATAAACGCCAATCACCACTGTCAAACTAACTGGAAACCTCTTCTTTGTTGAGATTATAAATTTGGTGGGTAAAGGTAAAAATACTTACATGCTTAAAAACACAATATTTTGATTTAAAAAACGCCAGAATGATACATAATTCAAACTGGAGCATGTTTGGTTGCTTGGAAAGTGACTGACTGCTAGAGCTCCGGTGTAACCATAACTGGGGAATTGTTTTGGCAAGCTGGTTTCCGGTGGGGTCCTGCAGGCAACTACAGTGTTAATCTCTCCTCTTCTCCTGCATTAACTGCGGCTTGTGCTCTGTGTGTGCATGTGTGTTTGTGTAAGTGTATACCTCTTTTTTTCTGGTGGGGTTGCACCTGCCTACAGCGGCTGTTCCTTGATCCCACATCTTTAATGGCTTTTGTCAGTGGTCTGAAGGGCAACAGCATGAATCCTATATTGATCACATTTGCAGGTGATATAAAAGTTGGAGCCTGGTCAAGAAGGAGGAGATGTGCTTACTGATACAGTACAGCTAAGGCTGGTCAGTAGGGTGGGCACATGTGAAATGTCTGCTTGGCAAATGCAGTGCAAGCCCTGCCTTGCTGTGGGAGCTGCTGGGAGCTCTGTCCCTCTGGTTAAATCAAGCTTTCTATCTATAGGTACTCCCATCAGGAACACGCCATTGCAGGGGTCCTCAGTCTGGCAGGTGAGAGCACAGTAACAGCAAATGGGGGGAAGTTCCATCTCAACAAATTCAGCCTGGAAATAAAGCCCAGATTTTTCATGGTCAGGGGAAACCTCTCCTTGCTGCAGCTTGCCAAAGGTTGTGGTCACTGGGCACTTAGCATCGGGATGGGATGTTTTTCCAAAGGATGTGCTCATGCTCAAGTGGAGTTGATTCAGGGAAGGCCTGTGGTCTCTACTGCTAGTTTTCATGCCCTTTTCACCTGAGGACTCAAAAAATTTTTGCCACTGTAGATCCCTTAGAAATTACATTTATGTAGATTGTAATACAGTTGTAGAATAGTTTTATTGCTCTGTTTAATCATCTAAAACCAGCCTGCACTGTAGGTCAGCTGTCACAGGGTAACCCTGGCAGTTCTGTCTAGCTCTTCCAAAAACTGGTGCTTGTACCAACTTAGTCTCAAGAGAAAGATGTGCCTTCTAGTACAGCATTAGTCAGCAGTCTCCTCTGCTTCAGCAGTTGCTATTTTTTAGTCATTGGAAGGAGGGCTGCTTTAAGAAATACCATTTGAGTCATAGGGAAATTGAGCAGGGGTCAAGTCTCACTGTCCTGAGTAGGAAGTTGCACTCCCACTTCCTTCCTGCCTCTTTCCAGAAGATCTTGATAATCCTCTCCCTCCTGCCTTTCTGTCACTGAGCTGCCTGGGGAGTGAAACCTGCCCCAGCTTCCTCAGAAGCCTCTGAAACACTCCCAAAAATGGGCTCTCCCAAACCCCACTAGCTGCCTCCTTTGGTGAAGCTGCAGGGTATCGCTAAGATTTTCTGTGAACCCTTGACGGCTCTCAGCTTCATGCCCATCCCTTACTGTGCATCTTATGGCTCCTGGAAAGGTGAGAAATAAAGTGCCTCCAGCTGCGGGACACGGGGCTGAGGGCCCTGAGGGAGGAGCAGAGCTCTCCACAGCTGTGCCCTGCTGTTGGCACCTCTTCCTACTGGGTCACCATACCTGAGCAATGCCCACTTGACCAAAGCACTTCAACAGCTTCAATTATTACTGGTTTTGCTGCAAGTTAAATGTTTACTGCTTAGTAAATTGATGCGTAACACAAGGCAACTATGATTTAATCCCATTTTGTAAACGGGGAAAGTTTAGTCCCGGTTCTCTAAGTGACGCCACAGAGGGATGTGGCAAAGAGCCGCATGAAGAATTGGGCTAATTCCTGAGCCAGCTTACCAAGGAGGAAATGCCTGAGGATACTTCATCTTAGCATAGCTGGATGTGTGTGTGCTTTGTAAGCAGTGCCAAAGGCAGTGCTTCCTCCCTTCAGTGCACTGAGGAAGGAAACTCTGGTGATAACGTACAGTGGAAGGCAGTGCTGGCTCGCAAGCCGTGGGGAGGATGTGACTCCACATGTGTCACTGGAGTTGGGCCAGGAGCTGTGCCACGGCAATTTCCAGTGGCGATTGCCACTGCACCAGCAGAAGGAGGTCCTCCGCAGCTTGGATGCTATGTCTGGCTAAGGAGAGACCTTGAATGAGGACAAAGGGCTTAGCTGCCCTGGTAATAACAAAAACACTGTTGGTGCCTGCACTACCCTGCCGAGGTGGGCTGGAAAGATAGGAGGGAGAGCTTTCTGGCTGATTTAGAGGAGACCTGCACATCTGAGAGATTCCCAGTTTGCAAATGTGTGTCTTCATTGCCTTGGATATGTCAGTGCCCTCACTGAGTGCTTTTGGCTGCCAGACCCAATTCCCTGTATATGTTACCGTTCATCCAAGGTTCCCAAAGCTGTCTGCAGTCCTTGATTAAACTGTTGCATTCCAGAAGTATGTAGGTAATAATCAGGAATGAGTTTCATATGATTATATACCTTATATTTTTTTTTAGTAATTTAAAACAATGTTAATTTTTATATGCACTGAAGTACCACTGGCTCTCTAAACTGATATGAGGAGGGAACAAAACTGGATTCTTGCTTCCTGCATTTGCAGGACACTTTTATCCAAGGCTAGTAAAGAGCTTCAACAACACCAGCTGCAGATGTTCATTCTTACTTTGTTGAAGGTGACCTTGTGCCTCCCGTCCTGCTGAAACCAACACATGGTGGGCTGATGGCCCTAGCGCTCCAGCCTTTCAGGCACAGACTGGACAACAGGCAGCTGTGGAAAACGGGGCAGTTCTGGCAAATGCCGGCAGCTCCTTGCTGCGCACATGGCAGCGGTGCATCCTCTGGGCTCATCGTGGTTGTTTCTGGCAGCTTACCTGCACACCGGCAGTGGTTCCCAAGTGCTGTCATGGTGCAGCAACACGCCATGCTGCAACTGAGGCAGTGTTGGTTTGTTCAGCTGCGCTGTTTGCTAATTTTATTTTCACTGTGACAGCTTTTACACAGAGAAGTCAAACTCTCCTCCTAGCTAAACCTTTATATTGTTCTATTGCATTGCAACAGAAAAATAGAAAGGCTATTATTGTCTGCAAACACCTGTATCTACAGTTAATGTATTATTACAGAATGAAAGAGGAGGCTCCAAATTCTTATTTTTAAGTAAAAATAAAATTATGATAGACTATATCTCTTTTGCATGCGGAAGGATTGGGTGTAACACAGGTTCTGGGCAAACAGTCCAAGGGACATTTGTAGTCCTTTTTCTGAAACCTTGTCTTTTATTAATTTGTATGTGGTCTGATCTGTCAAGTGGGACACTATGTCTGAGAGCAATGGGCACAGAGAGCTGCCACTGAGCGTCACCGAGCGTAGGCAATGGCTATGCTGCGTCTGTCAGCTGGATGCTTCTGCAAGCGGGTTATGAAAAGTTTGTCATTCTGTATGTTGTCTACATATGATAGAAACCTCTAAAAACAGAAAGCAATTAGCAAGCTAGTATCTAGAAAAGGTGTAAAAGACAAAAATCTCAGACCGGGTTTGATTGTAGTTTTAAGTAGAAATATCCATGTGCACTGCTGTTATGCCCAGATTTACCCTAAGCAGGATTAGTTTGTGACCAGAGGGCAACTCATCTGCGAGCCCAGGTAATCTATTTTGAAACTGCATTTCTGAGGAGACCTCATTATGTTGCCAAATGACACTGAGCTGGCCTAAAGCACCAGTCTTCCAGGGCAGCCTTGGGCAGCCAGGCAGGGCTTTCAGCAGTCAGATGATTTTCCTAACACTGTCTTGAGAGGCATGAGCTCAGGGTATAGAGACCCTTGAACAGGGGACCGAGGGCAGGGGGGAGGAAGGAGAAGGATGGCATTTGTGGATGCAGGTGGAAATGGAACAGGATCCATGCCAGTATGTCATGTTGCATTGGAGTAAATCCCTGGCCACCAGGGATCCCTGGGTTTGTAGACTTCATTGGGACGATGTGACATGTCCCAGAAGACTTCACATAGAAAACTGAGAAGTGTTTCTGGTTTCCTCCTACTGTTTCTGCAAGCCCATTCTTTATTTTCACCACTATGGAGAAGTTAACCACAGGCCTGCAGCAGAAATGACTGCATTGTTAATAGGTGGCGGGGCCTTGCTGTAAAACTGCTCACCGTAACAAGAAGTAAGTGTTTCTGCAGAGAAGCCTGAAGCCAGGGAGCAGGTCATGACAGCAGAGGGGAGACCTGCTGCTTGCCGCTGCTCCCCCTGACCTGAAGCCCTGGTGGCAGAAAAGTGACCTTCTGGTCAAGCCTGGGCATGACCCAGGCTTGGGCAAAGGGTGCCAGGGAGTGAGCCCCACTGACAGGACATTGATGTTTCCATACCCTGGAATGGCTTGGACACCATATAAATCGACGATAGGCACCAAGGCTGTACTCCAACTTGAAGGAGAATCGGTGGTGGGGTTGCTTCACTGCAGTGTGTCGCAAAGCAGTATTTTTGTGGATGCCTGAACATAGATCGTACAGTATTTTCCTCCTTGCGATGAAGGACAGATCATCTGCCTAAAAATAAAATCCAAATTCAGCCCAGAGTGGATTCCTCTAGAATATTGCTTTTGGCCAAACTGCTCTGAATTGGACGACAACGTCTGGAAAAGCTTCTGTGTCCCTTGACTGGCTAGAGAAAAAATTGTGCTTGATCTTGGCAAATATCCCAGCTCTCTTCAAAGCACAGAATCCTTCTTTCCTTTTTGACCTCATTGCTGTTGGACTCTTACGCCAGCCAGAGTTTAGAAGCTCTTGGTTTATTGCAACACACTGAAAATGGCTGGCAGCTGAGTTCAATACATGCAGGGATAAGGTGGTTTATTTCTTCTCCAGAAAGGCACAGAAGAGAGGCTTTGTCCAGTCAGCATTGCCCACAAACAGTATGAAGCAGAGCAGGTTTCATCAGATCCAGCCCACAGGTACTGCTCTTCCTAGGAGGAAAAACATCGTTCTGTACCACATAGATCAGCATTTTGCTCTGTGGGTCAGGAGACCTGTCTGGCGTGTACCCAACTGGGCTGCTATCGGAGCTGTCAGTAACAACATGCCACCTAATTTGCTCTTCCAGGGAACGCAGTTCCCCCAGTTTGAAACACTGGAGTTAGTCATCATTACCTTATTAGCCCATTCTTCCATGATGTGGTACGCAAGTACATTTTTAACTACCATTGTAGTGCTTCATGGCATTTACTCCATTGAAAGGCAAAGGAGCAACATCTGTTTTGAAGGGAAGTGCAAGTGTGGGTAGAAAGTGCCTCCTCTATCCATGTGTGGTGAAGTCAGCTGCTGTGCTCTGGAGCTGGCCCTTGGGCTGGGCAGAGGGATGCGAATCCTTCAGTCCATTTGTGGGGCACAGGAAGGGCAGATCCAGCCCCTTTGGGAACAGACGTGAGCAGGGTGCCCATCCTCAGACATGGCCCTGCCAGTGCTGGAGACACACGAGCCAAGAGGCTCTGCAGTTATTCACTTGCTAGATTTGCCCAGTTTCCCATCCATCTACTGCCTGTGTCCTGAGAAGCGCGAGAATTTAACTTCTTGGCTGTTTCCTAGCTGGCCTCCAGCTCAAGGGGGTGAATCACAGCACCACTGTCCTGCGGCCAGACTTGCCCTCACTTGTCACCAACAGCATGCCCATGATGCAGGATGGCTCCACCTCCTAACATCCTTCAGACTTTGGGCTGGTGCAGTCCCTGACTTATTGCTGAGCTGGTCAGGAAACCTGCGGAGGGAAATCCAAAGCACCCAGGTGCTCCAAGTTAGGCAGGCTTTTCACTGCATGCTAGGGAGTGTTGGCTCATACAAGTTGCATGCCTACACCCAAATAAAGTGGAGAACATTTTTCACATCTACCCATTTTTCACAACTACCCATTTTGTCTGACATGGCCTCCCCTCCGTTACCCCTCCAACCACTGCTTGCTCCTAGATCTGTGTATTGACTTAGATATGCAGGCTTTCAACTGTGTGGTTTTTTTAATTTAAACTTGGTTTTGAGAAAGAAAGAGATGAGCTCCAAGTAACAGAATGTGATAGCTCTGGAATATTACACAGCATTAATCTCAGCAGTGAGTGGGAGCAAGGCACTGAGGGATGTGCAGCCTGAGAAAAACGGGGAGGCTCAGTAAGTAGCAGGAGTAGATAAAAGCAGACAGCTTGGGAAGATTTTTGGAAGAGAAATATCAGCATAAAGAAGGCAGACAGGAGAGAGACAACCCAGGCCACTTCCAGGGCAGACCTTTCAGTGAGTGCCAGCAGCTCTGTGCTGCTGGATGCGGAATTGTTTTATGGGTTTCTCTCATTTCCAGGCTCTTGGAAAACTATTGTCTAGTGCGTGACCTAACGGGAAGTGCAACTGCTCAACACAGGGAGCACATCCAAGAAAAAATGAAAAGCAAAAAATTAAATTCAGAGGTGGCTTTTCCTATTTTTAGCTTGTCTGCAAGTTATCCAGAGATGCATGCAACGTATTTTGGAAGATTTAGGAAGCAGAGGGTGTTGCCAGTTCTGGCAGTATAAAAAACTCAAATGTGCTGCATTTCTTTTGACAGATGATGAACTGCAAAAGATACCTAAATAGGCAGCATCGTTAAGGGAGGCTGGTTTTAGACAGTTGCATTAAATATTTTTCAAGTAAAAGCTGAAGCACTTGCCTCTCTAATGTTAAAGAGAGACACACAGAGAAAGAGGGAGAGAGACCCAGCACATGTCTGGTGCCGTGGCTGGGGTCACAGGTTGTGTAACTACTCAGAATTTAATGACTTGGGATGCAGTCGTAAAGGTGCTTTGCATTTCCAAACCCTCCCATAAAAGGGAGGTTGCACTCTTATCATTTGCAGAGATCCCCACAGATCTGGTGGGGATTTGGCAGCAGGAGTCTTGTTGCTGAGGGTTTGCTCATGTTGCAGGCAGGCCAGGCAAAAACATTGCCCAAGTCTGGCTCCCTTCCCTACCCGGTTAAGCACCGCTCCATTCTCCAGCCTGACCCACCAGCGAGCTGCAGTCTGAGCTCTGCAAAGAGCTGTCATGAGGCTTTCACGGAGCTCACGCCTCTGTTTGAGGTCCAGCCCCCCTGGAAGGGGAATAGTGCTTTAATCCCAGCCTGTTGCTGTCTCAGGTCTCTCCTCTGTGCCTTATTGTGCAGACACAAAGAACTTGATTTTGTTTTCTTCTGAACCACTGTGGCTCACTGACTCCCACTGAGTTGCTCCTGATGGAGAGCTCGAACTGTCCTTCATCAAACGCAGCTATGCCTGGTGCACATAGGCTCCCTCTTTCTTCTACCTGCATTTACTGCTAAGAGCTTGTTAGCTCCTCAGTACATTTTCTTTTTCCTGGTCAAATGAGGAATCTGGCTGAGGTGCTGTTCCGTCGTGCGAGCTCTGGGAACATCAGAGTCCTGGAAGTAAAGTCATGCCAGAAGGTCATAGCCAAGGGATTTGTGTTGTATTCAGCCAGGAGGTTATGGTCTGCTATGCTCAGGTACTAATTGCTGACCACACTACGGGTATGTAACACATCTTGTTTCTAATCATGTAAACAAGTTTTTTCTGGCCTTGGCACGGGCAGCCAAAATGTGATTAAAATGCAGTGAGTTTTCTCTTCTCCCTGGTAGTCAGTGTTCCCACCAAGCAAACAAAGGCAGGTGCCCAGCCAGGGCTGTGACCCGAGCCATAGCCTGGACAATAAATTCTGCGAAGGAAGATGCAAACCTCTGGGAACAGCCTGTTTCCTTGGAAGGTCTGTGGAGCCTGTTGCTCAGAGGACCCCCACTGCATTGCTTCAGCAAGGAAAAGGCAGTGCTGCCCCACAATGGACAAAAGAGATGTGATATCGCATCAGATTTCTGACTTCAAGGGAGGACAGGCTGAAAAAGAGGCAGACATGTCTCTGCTGATCCTGCCTGCACCCTTTTGAAATGACTTAAGTCTGTGCATCAGGGCTTCTGTTGATCACCTGTGGGGCCAAGGGGGAATTGCTCAGATCCTTGGTGCAAGCCTTGGATATGGGGGCGTTTGTTTCTCTGTTATTCCCATCCTTCAGTGATGCAGAGGAGTGTGGCATCAGCAAGCGACAGCATTTGGAGAGGCTGGGTGCCTGCTAATACCTGTGGGCTTTTGATGATGTGCAGGAGGAATTATATTTTCCAGCCTAGGTTGATGGAAACCACTACACAGCTTTTCCTCCCTCCTTCCCTCCCTTCCTTCCTAACCTTCCTAACCGTCCTTCCTTCTTTCCTTCCTTCAGTTTGGGGGGGTCTTTTACTTCTGTGGTCACCTGGGAATTGCCATGAACAAGTCCCAGGCTGCCACAAAGGACCTGAACATGAGCAAGGCCCATGGGGCTCCCCTGCGTGCTTTCTGCGTGCAATATGGTTTTGACTTTCACCAGCCTCCTGTAGACTTGGGAAGTGAGGCGTGGATGCCCCGGCGTCCCCTTGCTGGTCTCTTAGCTGGTCTCAGCTGGTCAAGGGGTCCAAGCTCATATCCCAGGTGGATGCTAATTTATTCAGGAAGACTTGCTCCTTTGGCAGATGTTCTGCATTTCACTACATCAGAGACTCAGCTGTCAGCAGAGAGGGCAACATGCATATTCAGAGACTCCTTTAATGTCAGCCATTGCAGAAAGCATCTGCCACTCAGCCGTAACTGCTTGAAATGCTGGTTGGCTATCGGTAATGTACCTTGGCACACTCAGTACAAGTGGGGCAGCTCCCTTGCAGGCCTCTTCAGTCTCACTCCATTTATTAGAAGGGCTGATCTCTCTGCCATGGGAGATTTTCACTATCAAGCTAGATGGTGAATTTATAGTCCACCAAGTGTGGCACGCTTATACCCTACGGGGCTAATGAAATTTAAGCTTTTCTTCTAGAAGATGGCTTAATACATTTCTTGCAAGTTCCTTGCTCAGTGATTGCCAATATGCCTCTTCCCACAGCCAGCATGCTGCAACGAGCACACAGGGACATTAGCCTGGTTACTGTGCATTAGCTCCTTCAGGTAGTTGTCTGTGGACATACAAAGGTGGTCAAAGGTGATCAAAGGTGGTTGTTAGTGTCTTCCATCTTATCCTACAAAGCTTCTAGTTAGAGCTGAGGAAACAGCAAATACCTAGCATGTAAGGACCTAAGTGCTCTGTTAACAGCAGTGAAACGGGAGTTTGTGCATGTGCAAGAAATAGTTGATATAGTTGAAGTACCACATTTGTGATTTTTTTTTTTTATTTACTCAGGCTTTCTGGCTTGTAATTTCACCTTTGCCGACTGCTGGAGGCCTGTGGTGTTAGAGTAAATGGCGCTAAGCAATCTGGAGCATGCAGTCAAAAACATAAATCTAGATGCTGGTGGCATCTCACAGATGAAGACTTTCTTGATCTAACTAGTTATTGTGCTTCTCAAGATTGTAAGGCTTGCTCTTCCAAGGCAGGGGTCAGCCAGCAGCCAAGCTGTACCAATCAAGGAGGACATAGATTTGTCTTGTAGAGCATCATTTAAGGATAAGCATACGTACAGAGTGACACCCAGAAAAGTCTTTCACAGCAGCACGGTCAGCTCACATTAATCAGAATTGCTAGTGCAGTGCCTCACTGCAGGTTCACTATGCAGGACAGCTTTGCTACATACCAATTTGCAGCTCTGGTGGTAGAGAAGGTGTCCAATCTTCAGCCGTTGCACCAGGAAAAGGACTGTAAGAGCTTTGCTGCTAAGGGATGCCCTCAGCATGAGTTTTCATTATGAATGCTATGCGTCTATCTGACACGGTGATGTGTCCAGAGCAGTGACAGTCACAAGTTGTCACCAGCTGAGGCTACCAGTGGGTTGCAACAATCCAGCAGCTTGTCCGCCTCTGGCTCTGGAGCAGGGAACCGGCTGTGCTGAGTGAGGTGGCTCAGCTTAGCAGGTACCTCCGTTTGGGGGCACAAGTGAGGCCTCAGCCAAGCATTTGCTGCCATTTCCATGCTGGGGCGATGGATGAGGGTTACCATTGGTCATACCTGGCACTAACTTGTGAAACCTCTCAGGTTTGTCAGCCTGTGCATTTGCTCCAGGCAGACTGTGACCCTCAGCGCCATTTCCACTCCCCCCCTCAAGGTTTAGTGTTTAGTTAACAAATCCTCAGCTTCCCCCCGGATGGTAATGTGGAGTTAACACAGGCACCCGTGGTGCTACCCAGCTGAACATACCAGGAATGATGGTGACCATTCAGGAGAGCAACCCACACTTCCAGGGGTCAGCAGGCTCAAAGCACTAAAAATCCTTGAGCATCTCCTGGTCAGCTGGGAAGTTTGTGTGTCATATAAATTGAGCACAGCGTACAGCCAGAGGTGCTCAGGTTGGGCCCGTTAGACATCTGCTTCCTACCCCTAAAGCTTCAGCACTGCTTTGTTGCAGTCCCCTTGGCCTTGGTGTGCAAACGTGCCAAGACCATGCCTAACATGGGGCACCAGCACACGGGCACGATCGCAGCGCCCTTTGCCAGCCCTGCTGGAGCCTCTAGCCAGGCTACAGGAGCCCAGAAGTTACAGCCTCTGCCCAGTCAATAGGATAGTTCAGGTCATGTCTAACCTGGGCCAAGAGTGTTTGGACCTGCAACTTCCACAGCACAGGGGAAGGCAGTCAATCAGCAGGGCAAGGAGGGAAATTTAGGAGAAAGCACCCCCCTTTTGAAGCTAGCTGTCCTGCAAGGAGGAAGACAGGGTTCACAAAGGCTAGACAGTGTACAGAGCAAGGCCCTTGTCAGCAGCCTAGAAAGTGAAGCTTGGCAAGTGTAGAGTCCCTAACTTGTGGAATACATACGCTTTTTTCTTTTTTGTAAGTCAGTGACTAAGACAAAGGTCTGAAACTCACCGTCACTGATACCATAGTAAAATTTCTGCAAAAGATTCAGAAAACCAGCAATTTTAGGACCATGCAATATAACTCTGATGCTGGCTAAAACAAAGCTTATTGCAGAACCAAGCTGAACCTGAATGGTGCAGCTCTGGCCATAGCGCCATACCATGTAATTTTAATTCCCTCTCTTCTCGCAAGCTATTTATACCTCCCCCACTTCATGTAGGCTGCAGCTGCCGCTGTGCCTGAGCATCTCGGGCCGAGTGAGCTGCTCTCTGGAGGATGCTTTCTTCTAGGAATCAGGACACAAAAGCCATTGGAGCGTATTGTTTGGCATCTCCCAGTGAAACAGGAAATCAAGGACAGAGAGCAGGATGTAGTGCTTGTCAGTGATCCATGTTGCCCTTTGCACAGAAAGGAGGCTGAAGCATCAGAACATGAGAAGAGCATTGATAAATGCACAGTGGGGAGTAGAATAAAAAGGAGGCAGAATCTACATCTGTTTTTGAACTGCTTACAAAAAAGCTAACGCGCACTTCCTCCAAGATGGTGGAAAGTCCAGCTTTCCTGGAGCATGTGCCAGCCCTCAGGAGCACTCAGTAGCTGTCTCATGACCGCCCCCGCTAAATTAGTGGGAACGGACTTGAGTTGACACTGAATACTTCTGAAAATGTATTATTTTCTCACCTTTGGCTAGAGCCTTTGAGACATTTAGCTGCTGGGTGGGCAAGTACACTCAGTGCCTCATTCCCCAGATAGGGTGAAGCTGTTGGGGAAAAGCCCTTGCTTGCTGTGTGTTCATACTGCCACACCACAAGGCCGTCTTGCTGCCAGATCGCTGGGTGTTGCAACAGTGCGGGCTTGTTGTGCACCAGGATTATCACCTGGAGAACACCTCTGTTGTAGGCAAGGCTTGGCACAGGTCCCTTCACTTTCAAACCAGAGTAAGATCCACAGGTGGCTCTCTAAACATAGCTAAGACTGCATCCTGAATACTGCAGTATATCACACCCAGTGAAAATGCTATTAGAAATGCCTGCGAAGGCTGGATGCTGACAGACCTATCTCACGAGCACAGCTAGACTGCTGGAATGGTCAGTCCATCATGTGCCAGAGCCCTATGTTACTATTGGCCTAATTTGAGTCTACAGCAAGAGAATGATTAAAAAACTGCAACACATGATGCAGCACTGAATGTTTGGTGGTGATAATGGCCAAGAATCATAAATTAAGTCCATTTTGGGGCCAGGAAAGGAAATAGTTGCGCAACAGCATCACTTCCTATTCAAATTCTCTACAGACGGGGAATCAAGGTCTGAGATAAGAATCACAGGGTGAGGCTGATACACACTGAGGTATGTTGGCCATGAGAATTGTTCTGTCTTCTTGGTTATATGATATATCATATGACCTATATGGTCTGTGCCTCCTTTCCTCCAGCACTTCTAACAAGGCTGGGAGCTCTGAGTCTAGGGTACTGTTAGACACCAACTTACGAATTCTCATGGTGCATTCGTAAGCTACAGTGAGCAAAGTCCACATTATTTCTGAACAGGAACATCCACATAAGCATGTAGTATATTTTTATCTTATAGATTATTAGCATCACAGTTGTAATGAATGCATTTTAACTTTCCTGAGCATCTCTACTATCACCCAGTCTCTATTTTTCAAACTATAATGTAACAAGAGACATCAGTAGCATAATACCTCAGGCTATGATCTGCAGCAAAGGCATCTCAGCTGGGAACAGAAACCCACCATGCTCTTTCCTATTGCATTTCTTAGGGCAAGTGTGGTGCTCTGCAGCCAGGACAAGAAACTACCTAGTGAGCACATGTGGGTGAGACCCAGCTGGGAACTGCCAGGCCAACTAACTTGTGCTCTGCCACCCTTCAGCCTTTGTTTTGATGAAAGCGGAGAGGGAAAGGACAGCGCAGGTTCTCAATAGACATAATTCAACCTACCTAATTGCTGGCTATTTCTGAAAGGGGCTCACAGCACCTCCCCACTGCCACTGCCTCTTCTGCAGTAAACAAACAACCCCAAAAGTAACGGCCATGAGCAAGGTGGGCTCGCCTGACTCACCCTGTAGCCTCACATTCACCAGCTATAACACAATAAAAGCAAAGCAAATGCAGGGACAAGTTCTCCCATTCAACTGCAGCTGCCATTGTTTTGGGTCATGCATAACATGAAGTTCCACCATAACCTGGCAGCCAGGACATGTTTTGGTTAACCCTTTCTGTTGCTGAAGCTCAGCCTTGCAGTACATGATCCTTCAGGTGAAGCCTCTAACCCAAAACAGACAATGAAGAACATACCAGAGCTCTCTTACAGTAGAAGATGGAAACTGCAAAAAGGTTTGTTTGCATCTGCTGGTGGGCCCTCTCTGGGCCTTTTCATAAGCCAGAGGAGCTTGTGTCTACTCCCTTTTTTATTTTTAACCTCTCAGACGCCAATGCTGGCTGACTCAGCACACATCATGAAGCAATTGTTCACAAACAGGTGTGCTGTGATTTACTGCTTCATGTGGTGCTGCCACGCCATGCAGCTCCTGTCTGGGGAGGCAGGAGCAGTGGGCAGGAGCACCTGCTCCAGAAACCTGGCTTCCTGCAGGCTGGCAGCGTGGGGAAGTACCACAGAAGCAGGGCAATGGGATCATCAGGCAAGTGGGGCTTATTCCTGAAGCACATGTGTGGGAAGAAGTGGTTTTAGCCTAAGAGCATTTATGTCCTGTGTCAGTGAAGGCAGTCACTGGGTGCTTCAGTCAGGACCTGCCCTGCAGGTTGCAGGGTTCCATTCCAGCACCTAGGAGTTTGTTACCCTAAACGCTTGCCAAGATTAAAAAGAAGAAAGGAAAAAAAAAAAACCATCTGGAAAAGACCCTTAAAAAATAATAATGGTTCAGTCAGAAGATCGCTGTTTTACTCCAGATAAAGAGCTATTTTTGCAAGGCAGTTGAAAGGGAAGCAACTTGTTATGTTTTATGGCCTCTGTTGCCCCCACCAGTCCTACATTAGTAGTCAGTGCTGTTTGGAAAACAACAATCCTGGGAAAACCTGCACTAATAATAATGTCTCAGGCTTGTTATTTGATATACATCCAACATGCGTTGGAAGTGAAAATAGGGGTCAGAATTTCCTTTTCTGGCACCACCAACTTTCTATCAGAAAAGCAAAGCCTGTTTGTGGAGGATACAGCTTTACAGGAGCTGAAGTGAACGCGCAGAGGAACTTCCGAGTCCTCTCAAAACTTCCTGCAGTAAGAGTAAAATGCACCTGTAACCTGGGAGCACATGTATGCAAGTGTCTAGAAGAAAATTTCACTTAAAAAATTTTAAGCAAGTCCATATTTCTCTTCGGTGGCAAGCCCAAGGGCACGTGTGTTGATCAGGTGTTTGTTCCTTGGCTGTACCAACCAGAGGGAACCCCAGCTTCACCGTCCTCGCAGAACGCGGGGGCTCAGCTATAGAAAAAAAACAGAAAAGCACTGACTCCACACCTTTTTAAAGCCACGTCACTGTGGTAATAGCCAACAAATATTATCATTACCTTATTTTGTCTTGTGTCTGCTGATTATTTTTTTCAAGCCAGATAGATGGGGCACCTTCAGTAATTTCATACTCATGAGTGTCACTTTCTTGGGGAGGCAATTTTAGAGGCAGAGAGGGAGCCAAGAGCTAGTCACACTACTCCAATGCAGACAGGGGAGCATTTATAGCTGAATATAGGGAGATTTATAGCTGAATGAAGCAGACAAGGGTAATCTCTCCTACAGGGATGCCCGCCTCATGCAAGGACACAAAGAAAAGAATTCAGCACGACAGATTTCATCGACACTTTAATGTCCAAAAAAGGTTTTTACACTCAGTTCCTCCAAATAAGTTTTCTAAGTGAAGGCATATTTAAAAAGGCAAAAGCACTCTCCCTCCTACCTTTGGGAGCTTTGCTGTGTGCTCCTGCTGTGCCTTACAGACTGCACCCAAAAGATCACATCTGTCAGCTGTTGTACGCTGAAAATGTCTGGGCAAAAATGACAGTACAGTGGTGTCTAGCGCTTGTCCGTCCCATGACTGGATACGTAACAGGCATGGGACAGAAGTGGTTACAACTTTTCAAAGGATTTAGAAATTAAAGGTACTATTTTCTCTCTGAAATAATAACTGGGGAGACTAGGCACATGGGCTACAGAGGTGCTTTAAACTGGGAACTAGAAAGGCCAGGTGACCAAGGTGGTGGCAAACCAGCATATCCAGACTATATGTCCCTGAAATGGGGAATAACAAAGTCTGACCAACGCCCACCCCACTGGCACTCTTCTTCCCGATTCTCTTTGGGTTTAACTTCACTGTCCCATCTCCTCAAGCCCACTTGCTTTCTTTGCAAATCTTAGACTCCCATCAAGTTTCACATAATCAGCCATGACAACCACACATACCAAAAGCTGAATATTCACTAGCTTCCCCATTGTCCAGGTACAGGATTCTTACCAGCTAGTTTTTTGTGATAATACAGATGCACATGGAAGTGTAACACGTTCCAGCATAGCCTGCTGGTGGGATTGAAGAAGGTAGTTTGGAGATGATGAGGTTAAATAGATGAAATGCTGGAGAACTGTACTTGCTGAAAGCGTATTTTAGCATACAAGGTTTTTAACTTGATGCTAGAGGAGAGAGAGGATGATTGCCAGATTGATGGTTAAGAAAAATGTAATTTTAACTGACAAATGAACAAACAAAGAATTAGCAAGGTAAATCTGGAACTCCAATATACCCAGGCTTATAGTATCATTCCAGAGTAGAACAGTCTACTCAGGAAAAAACAGATTTTCAAGGAAAATTATAGCATTTTTTAAAATAGCCTTTGATGTTTAAAATGCATATAATTAATGACAAAAGTTTTCAAAGATACAGTTGGATTAGTTCTGCTTGGACTGGTTCTCTTGTTCCTGTGATTCTCTATCAGTCATGAAAGCAAAAAAAGAAATAAGTTGCGGAGTTAAAATGGCTATCTGCACCAAAATTAGAGGTGAACTTTAACCAGTTACTTGAATAAGTTTTTTTTATTGTAAGCACTGCGGAGTCAGATGTTTTATCATGTGAAACAGAGACTGTTGTTACACTCTAGCATGAGCTTAATACACCAAATGTTAATCATTTTGAGTAGCACAAGGACACGCAGAGTAAGAGAAGTCTCCTCTGAAACCTGCTATTCCAGTCTTCTGGATGAGAGGAGTGCATTTGATCCCTGTTGAAAGGCTGGAGATCTCAAGCTTGTGCAACTTGTCATTATAGTGATACAGTTAGAGTGCTTGACAATGCAATTTAATAACCATTTTAAACTGGTGCGAGTACGGGCTGCTGTGCGGAAGGGAAGTCCTGTCTTCTCTTCTGCATGTTAGTGTTACTACTTGTGCAGTAGATCAGATGGAAGAACTACCTGAAGCCTTTACTAGGCTTCTACCTAAAGCTTAGTAAAACCCTGAGGCAAGGGAGCAATGGGTTGGCTTAGTTTTCAGCTGGATCAGCCCCTGATTTATCTCACCATTCATCTGAACAGCTATTATTTCTGACCCAGGCTGGGGGAGCAAGAGCACACATAGGTCTGTGTATCCACATAGAGACTTGGTCAGCCATGAAGTCCAGGAGCAGCCCCCATGCAGATGACACTGACCCATTGGTACCAAGAGGAATACTTCCCCGGGACTGGCTGTTCACACTGGCATTGCTTGCTTCACTCCTCTGACTGAGATACCGGAGCGGTCTGACTGCAAAAGGCAGATCCTTCCATATATCAACTAAAACAGATATAAAAATATTCTTGGCCTTTTTATTAAATTTAAAAAGAAATAATTACAGCTGTAAAACCTAGTAACTTTTTTAAAATTGAAAACTATGTTGCTGTTTAATTCATATGCTGCAAGGATTTCCACTTCTGAAAATTCCTGAATGTAGGGTCTTAGAGTGATAATCCATTTGTAAAAATAGGTACCTGAGCTACCCAAGAGGTGGAAGCTTGTGGATTTAGAGTGAAACTGATTCCAGTATAAGAAAAATGAAAGACATATTCAGGTTCACCTGATACAACAGCGGTGACAACTTCTCCACTCATAAAAGGTATGACACAATTAGACTGCTAACCCTTCCACTTTGGGAGTTTATCAAAAGAGGCCAGGACTTTAAATTAAATGAGAAGAATCAAAGATAAATTCTGCTATTACAGAATTCCCCTATTCTCCACTTTCATCTGAAGCTCTCTTGAGAAAGACCACCAGTCTCAGATCTAGGTGCAAACTGCCTTGTTAGAAAAGCTTTGATATTATAATAAAAGGTGAATAAATATTGTGAAGGAGCATGTCTGTGAAAGGTATTACAAATTTAAGTAACTGAACTGTGACAGCAGAAAGGCTCACAAAGAATTGAATTAAACAAATAAAGGTTTCACAGTATCTTTTGGTACACCAGGTACCATATAGCGGGTGTTAAAAGACATCAGGGCCAGAGCATGTATGATGAGCTGGGACTAGAAAAGGGAGAACAGTTGGCAAATAGAAAAGAGAGGGGGAAAAAAAAAAAGCCAAGGGCAGTAGGAAGAAAACATGCCAAACTGGCACTTTAAAGGGGAAGAAAAACTTTGGTGTTTTCGCAGTGAGCTAGATAAAAATAGATAAATAGATAAAAAGATTTTAAAACACTACCTATTACAGCCTTTTGGTCCATTTTGCATAGAACATATGGTCTAAGCACTAAGCAGATACAATCTGAAAGTAGCCTCAGTCTAAAAGGCACATGAAATGCCAGGGAGAACAAAAAGAGAGGCAAAAAATGAAGAGGTCCCCCAAGTTCAAGTCTTCTGCAATTTGGAGATTCTCGCTGGACTGTGCAGAGCCTGTGTTGCGGGATCCTCCGTGCATTTGAGGTGAGTAAGCTCTCTGGTGAGCAACAAAGAGAAACATTTGCTGTTATTTTTCTGAATCATCTGTTATCTTGTGCTAAGCACTTTAAAACTGCTTCTTGCAACAAATCAGGCAAATACCAAGGAGCACATGGTCTAACGGGGAACCTGGAATTCTTCCCAGGCTCCATATGAGCCCAGCGTTGTAAATGAGCACTAGACTACCCCAGCTCATGCACCTTGAATATTCATCGCAATGAATGACTTCTTCACGCATCCTAGAGAAACTCCAGCAAGTATTTGTCTACTAAAGGTTTGGCCCTATTATTACTGATATGGCAGTAATATGTTACCAGCCAACTTTTCCTTCAAGGGACACAAAGTGCAGGAGATGTTGAGAAAGAACTGTGAAGACAGGTAAAGAAAACTGAGGAACGGCGTTTAAATATTTAACATGCTCTTCCCAAGCACTACCAAGTTACACATAAATGTCCATGTTTTATGTAGAGGCAGAATAATCTGGCTTCACTGGGAGCTGGAGTGGAAGGAATAAGAAAGGAGAAGCGACGATTTAAGGAAACCTGAAATCTAAGATAACAATACCATTGGCAAAGAGTATAGCAGCTTCTTTTCACTAGACTGGCCTCAGGGTATTTAATTTTAGTGTCGTTCATGTTCAAGGCCAGCCAGCCATAGGCCCCACATCATAAAAATGTGTTCACAAGCCATCTGTTTCCCCCTGGGTTCTTAACCAGGACACAGGAAAGGTTCCATTTAAAAATCATTTTATTATTAACATAATCTTCCCATTTAGCCAAGTGTGGGTCATGTATAAGGAATGTCGGTAAATATTCCATTTGAGGCTTCTTTTTACATATTTCCATTGATAAATAAACTCTGAATTCACATAAAAAAGTTAAACTTAAATAACTAATATATTTTTTGTAACAGGCATACATTGGTAAAATATAAATATTCTTGTACTCAGCCTTTGCTCTAAATAGAGATACAGTTAGCCACACATCACAGTTATTAACAACTAAAAACAAGAACTCAACTAATTTTCTGGCCTGGACTAAAATAGAGATGGAAACAGAAAATTCACATTTTGACTTTGGGCCAAAAGAGGTTGAGAGGCAGGAAGAGAACAGTTTTATTAACAGCCTTGTTAAAAATAGTCTGCTCTGCCACTGAATTTTAACTCACTCTACATTTGGTAGTTGATTCCATTATAATTTTATGTAACACTCAAGTATCACTAACAAAATATGGCACATCATCCATGAACAATGTAACGATGTTTTAAAACTACCAGGGCAAAAATGCAGGCGATAGGAGTGATTTGGTTCTGGCTAGCCATTTTGTCCTCTCAGTCTAAGTAGTATATTGCATCATGTCACTGTTTTGGCCACTTTCCCACAAAAGACTGGAGTTTGTAACCTGTAGCTCTAAAGTTTTTCAAACTAACCAGTTAGCAGGCAGCCTGATACACTGGGTTTCCTCACCCAGAAGTCAGACCAAAATGGTTGATCAAGATACCCTCTCAAAGGACTCTGGGAATGATGGTAAAAGGGACCACGGGACTGCTAGCTTCAAGCTCCAGCGCCGTCAGGAAGCATTCAGTCGCGGCATCATCATTGCCTTGAGCCTGCAGCACCTCTCCCAGGCTGTTCCAGACCTCATGGGCTGTGGAGTTCACCTGGACAGCATCTCTGAGAATCTTCTCCGCCAAGCTGTAGCGCCCGAGCTGGTGAAGTATCAGAGCCTGCAAGAAAACAAAGGAAAAATGGTTGAGATTCACCAGTAGGTCTTTCCTGAAGCTCAAATGGTATGTCACAACAGTGAAATAAGCGTAGGTAGCTCTTGGGTTCAAAGTGTTAAAGACTATATAATACTTTTTTTTTTTTTTTTCTCTCTCTGTTAAAAAGAAAAGAAACTACCTGAAGCAGGACTGGAGCAGGCTACTCCATATCAACAAGGAGTCAAGTGGGTTTGGACAAGAAACAAAGACACTGAAATGCAAAAACTGAGTTGAACAACAAAAACTCCCCCCATCACCAAAAATCAGTAAGTACCTGAGCTTTTGTGGCAGGCTCCCATGTCTGAAGTCCTACTAAGGTGTGTGCCCCAAAGTATTTGTATCCTGCCTGTGCATCTCAGCCCCCAGCTCATGACTTGTAACATCTGAGATGATACACACTGCACCATCAGCTCTCACGGATGGCAGTAACAGAACCCAGTTCAGCCCAATGGGCAACAGCCATGGTATTTCATTCAGCCTGCAGAACAGGAAGTGTGCTGGGACTAATATTGCACCAGTAGTGTATAAAGGTCCAGCAGGCAGATAACTTCCTAGACACAGATTCTTTGTCTTCCTCTGCAGGATGAGATCCAATTCAACACCACATGATCCAAGAGGATGTCCAAACCCGCTAGGATATGGGATGAATGAGGCAGTGGAAATCTCCATCCATCACACATCACAGTAACCACGTTACTGTGCCAGAAAAGTCATGGAATGACCCAGTAAAACAGCTTTATTCTGGGATTATAATAATCCTAATGATGTTATGCGTTTTTACCTTATGATTCTGTATTGCAAAATGCATATGGAGCACAAATCCTTGTCTTCCAGAGAGGTGTCCTGAGTACATGCTTGCAGCTTCCTTGTGACTTCTCCCCTCCCAGCCCCAACTCGACGATTTCTTTTATTTTTCTCTGTACATCTGTCCCTCAAATCCTTATCAACCTAAGTGCCAATGATTAGAAAGTACTGAAATTCTATGCAGCCCCTGAATTATCCACCATACATTTCTGGAATTCTGCCCACCAGGCTGACTTTCTGCATGGGCAGACTGCTAGCTCCATCCTACAGAGCAAGAGCAGACCATGCTCTGAAGAACAATATAAAGAGCACTGTAGAGTACTGGCAAGTAAATAAACAAATGCAATGAAGGCCAATTGCTATCAGCCTAGAAGATGTTTGCACACGAAGGTGCTAGAGGGCTTTTCTGGTTTTGGATTTTTTTGAGTTATCAAGTGAGTCAGCATTTCCAGAGCAAGTGAACAGCACTTCCAATCCAAAAACCAGATAACTCTCAGGGTTGGTGTTTTTCCCCTGCAGGAAAGTGATTGTCAGTGACTAGTAGGTATCAGATGTGAAACCGCAAAAAGTGAAGCAAGGAGGTTGAATAAATAAAGGTGGTTTGGCTGCATGCACCTAACCTTAGTAAAATTAAAATGTTCTTAATTTTCGAGACAAGATTCTCTGACTAATTTTCAAAAACCTTCCATTTTTTCTATGTGGATTTGTGTATTTTATACTAATTAAACATGTGAGTTCTTTGAATATCAGTAATACTTTTTCTTCCCCAAATATGCCAGAATATTTTCCCCACTTATTAGGATGCAAGCTGTACTTTTCAAGACCAAAGGAAACAACCAAATTTTTGCACATATAAGCCAGTTGATGGCAACAGAAACACGTTATGTCACATCTGCCCTATTCTGTATGGAAAAAAGTGTAGCTGATATTTTCCAGGTGATAGAACTAGAGCAAATACTAGCTGTTTGCCTGCTGTTTTCCTTTTCTAAGAATATAAGCTATTTAATGCTAGTGAAGGAACTGCTCTTGCATGGGCAATCAGGTCGCACCCTGGCCCTCATTTAGAGGAACAACCTCCCAAAAGTCAGTCTTTCACTGGTGTCTCAGGCTGGGATGGTATGAAGACCCCTGTCTTGGGTAGCAGCACTGGGGCAAAGAGCTTTGTTTCCAAAGAACCAATGGAGAGAAAATTAGAGTTGTTTCATGCAGAGCATCAAAAGGACAGTGACATTTGGTCACTGTAGCTCTAGGCTGAGCTCAAACAAACGATCTAGAGAAAGAAAACATAATACCCTCTGATTCATTAACTTTCTCAGAATGATGGTCAGATGTCATATGTTGTGAGTGTCCAGTTTGTAAATCTCCTTCCCAGATGATTTCATTAAAATTCTGAGGCACAGAACATTTCAAATTGTTTGCTGTCCTCACCTGACTTTGCTCTATTAAGCATTACTCTACAGACCACAGGGAGAAGGAGCAAGCATGCCTACCACACAGCAACATCCTTCAGTGACCTCGCACCATCATTCATCCAAGAAAACTGACCTCCAGTTTACCAGCTGTCATTATATGCTTGCCTTCTGTACTAAACCCTTCATGAAAAAAAACCCGAACCCAAACCACTAAAACCAAGAAAACCCCAAAACAAAACTCCTCCAATATTTCCCAGAAATTAATACAAATTATCCTAGTCTTTCACTGTATTTTCCTTTGCTTCCAAACAGGAAAAAAAATCTTGAAGCTACCAGTTCTGGCCTTTACCTATTTAGCAGCAGATGTACAGACAACATTTTTCTGCAGAATAATGTTAGGTCTCTTGCTTTATGGCTGGAGATAGGCTTGAACGACACATTAACTCCGCAGAAACACAGAGGGGTACCTAAGTGACATATGGCTCACACCTTCAGACTTGGCATGTTAGTTTAAAACGTAAACAGAATGCCTTCTCCCTATATCCTCTTTATAAACAGGCACATAAACTTTAAAAAAAATAAATATGATAGTGATTTTGGAACCTGAGTCAATTAGAAAAACTGCTATATAATTAATTTGAGTAAATAAGAAATATTAGTAGGAAAACACCCCTTCTACAAGAGATGCTGAAACCAGTAAGTTCCTAAGGAATTACACAAATCTAAGGGAACCTATTTGTTCTTTGCACATTTTAAAATGCTGCAGTACTTGTCAGAGGTGTTTAATACAACTGACGGTATCCTGCTAGGAGAAAGTAGGATCCTTCCTGCTATTGCATCACTTTCACTAGCTCTTTCACATGAAAGACCGATACATTTATGACATTTGCTTCTAACACAGTTATAAAAGCCCCTAATGTGTGCAGGCTTCTTCATTTTGCAGCTCAGTACAAATTTTGTGTATTACTTTTCCTCATGTTTGGTTTGCTGAGAATTTTGGGGTTCTTTTGCAGTTGTTTTGGGTTTGTTGGGGTTTTCTTTGTTTGTTTGTTTGTTTGTGTGTTTGTTTTTGGCAAACCACTGCTCTCCTCTAAGAGTGTTCAGGCTTCAGGCTTCTGTCTGGTCAGGATGCCTTTATATTGTAATTATATCATATATTGTCTCTAAGCAAATCTTATTTTTCTTTTAGCGAGTTCTACATTATAGAGGTTGATTTTGTAACTCAAAAAACTCCAAGAGAAAACTCTAATCAGAAATGGCACAGGCAGAAAGTGAAGGAAGAAACAAATGTTCTGAAGAAACAGACTTTTCTGTGCCATCATCACAAGAAGTGAGAACAGTGCTTCATGTCTCTGATTCGTTGATATTTATACCGGTCTCTTTGAATAATCAACAGTACTCATAGCTTTGTGGAGTTCAGATGCTCTCTGCTCACGGAAAGGTCAACAGTCCTTTAGAGTGTGCAGGCCATTGCTGGGGCTCAGAGCTGGAAATGACAGGGACTTTTCAATTTCAAGAGCCTAGAGGGGCTGGCTTTCTAAAAAAGAGTATTACTGTGTACTGCCTGCGACAGGGTGGTGCTGTAGTCACTACAAACAAGGTTCTACACAAGCTTCACATCACAACAGAACAAAACCTCTAGGAATTAATAAAAAGGAGGGGAAAAGTGCTTCCAACTTTCTTCTCTAATGCAGGTTATTTTCAAGATCTTGCCAATTCTTTCCTCATCCAGTCTGGAGTCACAAAGGCTCCCTCTAGTTGGTCAATGATTTTACATGCGTTTCCTCCCTTAAGTATCACCCTTAACAGTTCATTTTACATTGTCTCACATACAAAACTGCTATTCTTTGCTTATTTTGCCACAGCATCTGTCCAGGGATTGTTTTTATAATGATAAATCAAACAGGACTCAACCCCTGACTGAAGGTCCTTGGCACTGCTGTCAAAACAGAAGTAATTTGTTATTTATTACTCAATATCTCCTAGGTACCTACACAAATACAGCCCAGAAAAACAGCTATTGAGTCTGAATAGACAGAAATATCTTCATGTACCATCCAAAATATTTGGCTGAATAACCTTCATTTATACTTATCTTGCATGTGTTAAGGAATGGGAATTATATCTTCTGTATTTTGGATACTGTCTTAGAACTAATCATGTTTAGTGTTTTAATTAATGACACATCACAAGAATTATGACAGTGATAATACAATTAGATAAGAAAAAGTTAAGATGATACAATATAGAAAGCAACAGGCTGATCATGAGAACTAGGATAACAGAAATACAGCAAAAGTCAGTAAAACAAACTCGAAAATAACACAACGTAACACAAGTTCTGTGGCATGGTGGAAGCCTGTCAACCAAGCAGCTTGGGAGAAGTTCTTAGATATATCAGGCAACCACAGGATGACAGCGTGAAAAGGTGCCAGTGTGAAAGAGGAAAACTCAAGAGACATCAGGAGACGTTTCCAGTAGAAAGACAACAGAGACTAGCAGCTGTGCCGTACACAGCTATAGGGAGGCCTCCTCTGGCACCTTGGGTAGTCTCCTCTATTCAACAAAGGTCATTCAAACTGGAACAGGCACAGAAAATGACTATTGAGATGATCAAGAAAAATCTCAATTTACAAGAGGAGACTAACAGACTTGGTTTGTTTAACCTAGCAACTCAAAAGCTGAAAGGAGATGCAAGTTACTTGCTATAAACACAGTAGAGAGAACAGAATAGAGAAAAAACTATTTTAGTTAAAGAATAATGTTGGCACAAGAATACATGTGTATAAATTGGCTGTGAGTAAGTTTACCAAAAAAAGGTGAAAACATTCCTGGCAATTGGAGCACAGAGATTTTGGAACAGCCTTCTACTCGCAGTAGCGGGGTGCAATCAGTGTTAAGACCAAGTCCTAGAGGAAAAGCTTGCATGCTCTGATGGTTATGTTGAGGGGGCTTGCCTAGAGGGCCCAGGGAGCTTCCACTGCTCCTGCTTCAGTATCAGGTTCTCCCTCAACTGCACCGAGAGGAAAGAGAGCGATAACATTTTGATGCCTACATAATATTACTACTTGATGCTTCTGTTGTGAGAACGAATTTCTCTTGATTCCTTTGGTTACACTGAAGAGGCAGATGCAGAAAAATGTCGAACTAATGAATACAAAGGTTAAAAAGCAAAATTATGGTACATATCTAGCTTAATTCTGAAAGAACAAAACTAGTATGACAAAATTAATGGATTCTGAAATCTTCAAATCCACAAGGTTGTTTTTGGTTTGGTTTTTTTTTTTTTTAAACAACTGAACAACAAAACCCACATCATATTCACAGTCTTTTGGGCACAGAAAGATGCATAATGGAATTTTCAAATGCATGTAAGACAAGATGTTTAATCAGCATTCACTTCAACAGGACCTAAATCCTTACTCCACCTAGAAAACTTTCAGTATGTCTTTACATATCTATCTGTATCCTAGATAAACAAAATATCTTTAAAATTTGGTCTATGGTGATGGCACAAGAAAAGCAATAATTACAATTAATACCTTCTTCAATAAGCCAGAATTATATTTTGATATATATTGGACGTGTAAAAATTATATTTTGGCATAGTTATTTTTCCCCTTGCAATTGAACATATTAAGGTTATTTTTCATTAGCTAAATGCAAGCATTTTTAAGGAAAACAATTGAAATTAATTCTAATTTCCAAATGCAGCTTTTATGCAGTCTCCAAGTAAAACCTTCAGTTAGCAAATGCATCATTATTTACTAATAAAATATCACCCCTCAGAATCTGAACAACATGATACAATAAGCAATTGTATAAAGCCATAATTGCTTAAATAAGCATGTAGTGTAGTCTTCACTGCAAAGGTATCTTTTTTCCTGCAAACAGGTTCTCTCTCTTTGCAAATTAACCTGTCATAATGATTAACCAAACAGCGAATGGAAAGCAAACATCTACAAAAATAAACACAGGACAGAAATGGAAAGCTGCTTAAATAACTAATTTCTGATTTTGAAAACATGATTAAAACTAGCCATTTAGAGGAGTCTAGCAAGGTCACTTTTTAAATTTGCTTTTAGGCAAATGAGAAACTAACATTCACATTTTTTCCATGGAACTAACTTTTTAAAAATTAAAGCCATAATCATCACCCTTTGTATGTCTCACCAAACCAGAGCTTTATCATAAAGTGCTAAACAAGATTTGCATTACCCGCAAAAAAAAAAAAAAAAAAAAAGGTGAAAAGGTAACACTACAAAGATCACTGTGGTTTCTTCCATGTGACTAAAAATTTCTGCTCAAGAGAGCTGGAGGTTTTCTTAAGGTTTAACCTTCTGACTACTTCTCCACCCCTCCTGGAAAATAAACATTTCTCAATTTCAACAGAAGCACCACTTGAGAATTTTACCTTTATGCATTTGATATCAAGAGGAACAATTTCATTTTCTCTAAGAAAAATATAGACTATAGGTGGGAGATGTTCTCAAAAGTAATGAAATTTATTTCAAAATGGAAAAAAATAATGGGAACTTTGACCATAAGTCCATTTGCACTTTAGCCTTCTTCACAGAGGATGCTGCTCTCTCAGCACTGAACCAGCTCGTAACTCTGCAGAGGAGGAAATAACTGGGAGAAATGGCAAGTATGAGAAGAAACGTGGCTGACTTAGCACGCAAAAAAGAGTCAGACACGCTCACCATGTTTAAGAATCACAGCCTGTTGACCTGCAAAAGACTCAGCTATGGAGGTTTGAGTTCTACCAGATAAGATAAGAAGCCCAATAAGCTAACAGCTGCAAATGTATAATCAGATATAGAGCAATACAGACATAGAAAATAACGATTTTTTAAAAGTTATAATAAGTTACAAGGCCTAAGGAGAAGTCACTACATCCAGCTCCCCAGTAGTTTTCACAGATCTTTATTTTATTTTTATTTAAACAAGTCCCAGCCTGCCTAAGAGAGAATCAACTTTCAACTGTGGTATGCACAAAGACATGATAGAAACATCCCACCTTACCTAAAAAACTTGAAAATCAAGGATTATGACCATAAAAAGTTACAAAACTTAATATGCAATGTATGCATTGCAAATCCATATGCACTGTAATTTTAGCATCACAAAACTGCCCCTTGTTACATGCTGCTTTTTCAGCCTATTTTGCATGTGTTAAGGTGGCTGCTATTTTCAAACAAATCTATCAAACTTGAAGGTTTACCAGAGACTTGACAGTGTTATGCTATAATAATGAAACAGAAAAAGTGAGGCAAAATGAGGCAAATTTGTCATGATATATAGAAAAATAAGTAAAATTCTGCAGCTATTTCCCATCCTCTGTGATAAAAATACACATTTAAATGTATTCTATAATCAATATTTTACACTTATGTGGAGTGAAATAGCACATTATTTATAGACTGTGCTCTCCTATTTCCATTTTAGCTGATGAATTTGTGCTGAAACGTGTCCATCTAATGGAAGTATGACTTTGCACAAGAAATCATTTATTAACTCCTTCTTTTGAAGGCACATGCCAAGAAGAGTTGCATGTTTAGTCATTGTAAGAAACTATTTTCTGCAAGCATGAAAAAATGGTGACATGGTGCATCAGTTCAAAATAAGCCATTCCACTGGAAAAATAAACAAACATAGTTCTATAGCTGCAATGACAGACACATGCATTTTAATGTAGGGATTTTGAAGGGTGTCCATAGTATAAGGTTTAAAAACAACTGGATTGACCACCAACACTTACAAGTAAAGATAATTTTCCATAAAATAATCTTTTTGAATTGGAAGAGAAACTGCAACATATATGTAATTTGTTTCCAAAATGCAGAATACTCTAATTTTCTCTAATATTGCAATTCTTTTGAATAATAAAAAGTGTGTTTCTTCAAATATGCTCAAAATAAAACTTCCTAGCAGCTCAGTATAGATTTTTTTTTTTTTTTACATGAGGACAACCAGCTACAGCTGATCACTCACTAAACCAAACCAAAGCAACTGATGAACAAATATGAACTTGCACCTGCAGCCAACGTTTTTGTTCATTGCTTATCCCAAAACATTGCCTGTTCTACATGTCCCTTCCTGCCTTGTCCCCCTCACTTGCCTTCCTCAATCCCCAGCACAGCCAGAAACTGAGCTGTGAGCTCTGTGTCACCGCTGAAGCAAGCTCCCAACCCCAGTTTGTTATTTCTTTACCCTTCCCCCAATGCTAACATAACATACCCCCTAAGGTATCCAATTGCTTCCCCTGCTGCAAAACACTTGTTGCTAGGAGAAAACCTACTGCTTGGCAACAGATTTTTAAAACAACAACTTTGGCTTTGTTACTCACTGAACTTTACATTGCCAGCGTGAAATAAGGAACATGCGTGGTTGTTAGTGCATCTGTGTATTTATAACCCTCTTGAAAACGACTGACCCCTTCCAACAGGGATGTGCTTGCCTTTTAGTTTTGTTACTGTTGACAGCCGATAATGCAAAATCGTAGCCTTCCACCAGGATGGAAGCTCTTTGGGGACTTCTTTTCCTGTTAGGACAACATGATCTTGCAATAATCTACTGTAATTTTGATTTACACTTTATATGAACATCATATCAGCTTATAAAACCAGCATGACTACCATGCTGCATTGCGAGATCTAATGTGACTATAGCAAGCACATTGGAAACAAATAAAACATCTTACTGATAGACTGAAACAGCTAGTGACTTCAGAGATTATCTAAGTTTTTATCTCCATCTGAAATTATACTGAGGATCTTATGTCATATGCTGTATTTACAAACACAGTAAAACCACAACAATTCTCCCTTCAGAAGTCAGGTGGCTACAGCTCTGACAGTACTGCATCAACACTGGTATGAGGGAATAACTAAATACAACCTCAGTCCTCAGACAATGGCCAGTCCTGAATCTGGAGTACTTGTCAGCCGGTGCAAATGTTTTATGTTCCCTCCCAGCTGTGATACCATGACACTGAGGTGCAGGTGATTTGCCTCTCAATCACTTTCCTCCACCCAGAAGCTCAGCAGCACTGTGACTTCACCCCCCTCCCTCGCAGCACACATCACCTTTCCCACATACGAGAGAAGAGGATTTCCCAGATGTAAAGCATCCTTCCAGTACGTACACACACAATGAAAACAGGTGGTGGAGATCACCGCTACAGACAGTGCTGTTTATGAAGTGGGCCTATAGTAATTTCCTTAATTCAGTATATTCCTGTATATTATTCATACACCCATCCCTTTTCCCCTGTGTAGACGTTCTATACCTGTAAGCGCATGACCTAATTACAGTATATTCACTTATGAAATCCTACCATTTTATCAGTGTAATCTGTGGCTGTATTTCAATATTGCCTGGTTTCCAAAGCAAGGCTAGGTTTACTACTGCATCACTGTGCTACCTACAGAGACTTATAGACACTGTTTCATACTGATGCCATTATTTTCCAAGTTTTGAGTCAAAGGGTCAGAAGTAGAGAAAATTGTATTTCTGTTACTCAAGACATAGGACTAACATAGAAGTGCTTTCAATATGATCCACCAAAAATGGTACCAGTGCAGAACAGGCTAGAGAAACAGAAAGCCTCAGAGCAACATTCTTGAAATGAGGAGCCTCAAAGTCAGCCCACTGAGTCAATATTCAATCATTTGAGCAAAAGCTGGATTCTTCACAAGAACTGAGAATACTAGGAATTCTGTGTCCTTACTCCACTGCCTAAAGACTGGATTTCCATTTAGTACATCTGAAGGTTCCTGGTGTTGAAAGCTCGTGCTCCACACAAAATTATCACTAATGTCAAGAAATTAACGTTCTTCTGTCCACCAGCCAACCACTGATAGAATTAAAGACTAAATAATAATAAATAGCAATCAATGGCTTTTTAAGAAGCTGTTTTTCATTAATGACAGTTTTTCTATAAAATTACAATGAACATACTTGGTGGTATGTGTGTTCTGGAAATAGTAATTAGAAAAATTGATCAAGTGTTCTAATGAAGAAATCAATCTGAAGTCGGGGGAACAGCTTGAGTATCAAAGAAAAATCAGAGTTGCAGATGCAGTACTAGGTTCTGTGGTTAAAATTTATAGTTAATAGAACTAACAGAGTTCAAATTGAATACTTCGGAGATCTTTAGCTAGACTGCCACTATATTGAAGGCTAGCCCTTGTAGTCCATACTTGACTCATTCAATACTACAGAAACCAACACTTACTTGTCTGAACTTCTGAGACTAAGGAAAAGGCATCAGAGTGAATGATACTCTTCTGAAGTACTTTTTTTGCATTTATGCATGTGTATTTCTCCCAAATATTCTGACAAATGCTGTATTAAATATTCAGTCAGAACTGCAGTGTAAAATAAAAGATGACCAGTCCTTTCATTACTAAAATAAAACAGAAATGCAAAGATTAAAGCACATTATTCACATTTTTCTTCCTTTTGCCTTTAGCCAGAAACTTTTGCACATAGAAGTATGTACATACATAAGTTATAACTGTAGGTAATGTCATTGTTTCAAAAGTGTTATGACAGCAGCACATGCTAGACTGGCATTGCAATAATCTCCAAGAAAAAGAGGTTATTTTTAATACAGCATTAATTAATAATTTCTTTTACAGCATCCCCAGGAAACAGACTTTTCCGCCCTCACCCCCAAAGCCGACGTGAACTGCCACCTCAGGCCCAACGCACTACAATGGGAAGAGCCATCTTCATGGCATTTTGCAAAAACCTCCTGGCATGAGAGGGAACATACCCCCTTTCTCTCTCCTGGGTTCTTAAATGAAGGGCAGAAATTGTAGGTACGCACACTGCTAACCTGTCAGTCTGACAGGACAACTGCCAGCAGATCCATCTTTAAGGGAAGGCTATTTTCAGTGTGAAGGGGGGGCATACACCCTCCCATCTATGCACTGTCAGGCAGAGATCAGAAGAGCCAAACCCTGACCATTGGCTAAGAAAGGGCTTTTAGCACTTTCAGAAAAATAAAACAAAACACTTCTTTATATATCGACTTACCTTTCACAAAACCTGAAGAAGTTGAATATACTGAAAACTAAGGAAAAAAAGTTTTGGACAGTTGAAGAGAGAAACCCAGAAAGCAGTATTATGGAGAAAAAACAGTAAAAATAATAATAAAAAGCTAAAAATAACATTAATGTACCTCAACAAATCAGCTTTTGCTAATAGTGATCAGGAAGCAAACAGATAAATATGACTGAAGTATCACCTACCTTTTATAATTCAACTTCATACAAGCCTATCAGGTTTTCTCACAACGATCTTTCTATGGATCATTGTCAGTTTTTCACTTAAAAGTTGCCAAAAATAAGGTGTTTTCAGTTTAATTAACATCAGATCAGAATGACCCTCTTAGGTGATTCATTTTGCTCCCCTGTTGTTACCGACATCCTCAGCACAGGATTTCTTGTTCCACACGGTGTTTAGACTGTAAGTGCTAGGAAACCTATTCAAATCATCTTCCCAAATTTTTCCCTAGCCAGTTTGTTTTCATTTGTTCCAGTGCCAATGTCACCTAGCCTTATTTTGACCATGTTATTCATCTCATGTTTACATGGAGCATATATTATTATTGACGTTTCCTATTCCTCCCAGGAAACGCTTCAGAGACTTTCCAGCACTACAGTTCAGTCACCTCAGCACTCACTGTGTATAAGGACAACACTGATGCAAAGCTACAGGCCAGTTTTGTCATCCAGCTATGTTACTTGGGATTACAGGAGAATCACAGGGCCAGCCTGGGAGGAAACCTGAAGTGAAACCTACCCTTTAGTTGATGCTGAGGGCTGCCCTTTTGGCCAGCTTCAAGTGGTTTTACTGGGCATGGCAGTCTCCGTATTTTGGGGACATGAAGCAACCGGTGGAGGATGAACACCGCCATCTTCCATAAAGGAAGGAGAAATCTATAGGCTTACAAAATTAATGATGAGACTACACTGTTGACAAGATGACGACATTGATAACTGGGACATGATGTCTTGTGTTGGGCTTGGCCAACTCATGAACAATGAAGATGTAGCTCTTGTAGAACGAGGGAGATGTAGCTCAGACCAACTAGTACCCCAGCTCTTTGTCCCCTCCAGTCATTTCCATACTCAGTCTTGCTCTTGCATTTTATATTTGTGAGTCATCGTCATAATTTTTCTGAAGGGTCTCCAAGTCTCACTTTTAATCAAACTGATGCCTTTCTCCTGCAACTGCTCTTCCCAAGTATAGGCAGTATATTAACTATCCTACAACCTTTTGTTAACTTAGGTTTCACTAAATATTACTGGAGTAATGATTTGTTAGTTCATCTACTAGTTATTCCAGAATTCTGGCCAATTCCTCCATGCTCTTCCACCAGCAAGCACTTGCCACAATTTCTGTACTTTCATTTCCACTACTAATTTTAGCTTTGCTATCCATGATGAATATCACATTCCTGTTAAAGATTGAGGCAAACCACAAGTTTAATGTGGTTTTGGACTTTTTATAAATGGTTATCCATCACTGCATTAATTGGCACAGCATGTTAAATCATATGCTACGGCTGGTTTATGGCTCTTGAAATCCATTTTCCAAAGTTAGTGCACAAGGTTGGAATCTGCAGAGAAAGTGTAATTCCAAATGCTGTTTCCTCCTCAGGCCATTCCTTTGGTTTACTATTGCCAGCTGATAGGCAGCTGAAATATATTTGAATACTGCTTCCCAACTGTCAGAATCTTGTCCATTTGAGTCATGTTTCTAGCTCACTACAGCACAGCTGGCAGGAAGAACACAAGAATGGCAAAAAAGGCACTCTCACACAAAGCTAGGATGTGATCAGAATAGGCAAACTGGAAAGCTAATGCTCCCTGAGTGAAGAGCTGAAATGGAGAGCAGCAGCTTGCACTTCCAAGGATAAGAACTACAGCAACAGTGTGGCTTTGGTGGGGAAGGTGGGAATTCTGGAACTTAAGGCAGCCCCTGAGTGTGAGGTGAGATATAAACATTCCCTACCAGCTATTGTGTATAACATCCATGGATTTTATCTTTGCCAAAAATATTCAGATATAGAAGTTACATTAAATCGAATGTAATGCACATGGCAGAAAGACTGCACCTACCAGTAAAACCTCCTCCAATTTTCGGAAGCTTAGGGTTTGATTCTGCAGCAAATCAGATGACTTTGGATGCTCAAGCTAAAGCTACATCATTTATTTTCAACAGCGATCACCAGCTACTCACACTATCATATCACAATTTTAAAGGAAATTAAGTTTGACATGTCAATTACTTTAATAGATCTGACAGCGTTTCATACTGTTTTAGACTTTAGATCAAGAACAGTTATTTCAGGCAACTGTAACCTACCAACTTCTGGCTAGGCATTCAATTAACATGACAAAGCATCATCACTGACTGCATTTATGTCATAGCATTTCATAGCCCTCTGGTAAGTCTTTGGGTCCATGACCCTCATAATACCATCTGTTCCGATGCCATTGTGGCTATCACTTTTTCAAATGGTCATAAATTAAAAACCAGACAGAATCCCAAAGAAGCTACTGTCAGCTGTCAGGACAAACTGTACCGAGGACCATGAAAAAATTGGAAACTGAAATGGCTCTGCAGCTGACAGAGGTTCACTTGCTCGGTTTTTGAATATTTGTAACCACTTGGCAACATCTGCCTTAATTTATTACTTGCTCCCATTTAGAAAATAAAGGGGTTTATTTTTAAATGAGAGAATATACTTTTAAAACTATGTCTTTATTTTAAATTACTTATTTTAAGGTAGTAAAAACCACTTACCAGCAGAGAAATTTTAATTCAGAAACCAAGGCAAAAGCAGTCCTCTCTTTTAGTAGGTCAAATCATCTCTGATAGGAGGGGCTAGTATTTTTCTGAAGTGCTACCTAACACAACCTTGGTCCATATAGATTCAGATCTCTGAAACCATTTTCACACTGTGTATTGTACAGGAGAAATTTTGAATCTGCATTTTTTTTTTTAATTTTTCTTTCCACAGCCCTTTACTGATAAGGTCTTCATAACACTCATAAATAACTATTTAGTCTAAATATGTAATGCTATCAATTCATATAGCTAAGTAACCTAATGCAGCAGAACACATAATGTTATATTCTGGAATAATTTTTAAAAGTTGACTTTTAACAGCTGTCTCCATGAGTACTGACTGTAACGAAGCCTGGTTTGGTTTTCTAATGACTGTGTCT
>WEKW01014787.1:7580-34991 GCA_013389905.1 Sula dactylatra
TGTCATTTGAAATTCAGTTTCTAGATTCTTTGGTTTTGTCTAGATGGGAATGCCTTCAAAATTGAGGTCACATGGCATTTAAATGACGGACAACTTGAGCTCACAATGTGTTATAGCAGTTAATGTCACGTGCCAAGGAGAAGAACCAAGTGACATGCCCTGAGGTATCATTGATTGCTGCATAAAAAAGATGGACAAATGATGAATCAAAGGCTTGCTAAACCTTTAGGGTATTGCTTTTAAAATTTAAGCTCACATACTATTTAAAATAGGAATGAATATCTTCAGAACTAAGGTTTCTTAATAGTTTGCTGTGGACAAGCATATTAGTTTTGTTTATCTCTAGACATGAAAAATAGTGTATATATTAGCTACAGGGAAAGGCTTCCCCGTACACCATGCTCCACAGTGCTGCCTGTTGAATATTTGCTGGTAAAATCAGGCAGATTTAGTGCCTAAAATAGCTTATAGCCTCAGAGAAAAGTGTCACTATAAAAATAATAATTTTGTCTTAGTTCTTTACACACAGTATCTTTTTTTTCCTTGTGAGATCAAACTTGAGATAAAATAAGAAAAACAATCACAATCATATTGAGCTTATATCCATTCTGTTCCAAATCTCCATGCTAATGGGTAACACAAGAACAGAGGTGCACAAGTTTTGGACTTGTGAAATATATTTTCCAATATTCTATAGATAAACATAACAAGATGTAACAGAGACTTTCACAATGAATATTCACCATCGTATATTCTGCAGTGGCAACTTTTAGTTTAAAAGTCATCGTAGTCATATGTAGTTTAACTGTGGTACTTATGGCTTGTTAAAATTTTGCGATGGTGCTTCATTTTGCCAAGTGGACTGAACTATATGTTTCTACTTGGGTAATGTATACTGAAATATAGAATCATTTGGGACTGTCTCCTTCAATGGTGGGGACTGAAAATGTTTAAAAAATTATATCTAATGTCAGTATGACAATAAAGCTAGCCTGAGCTGGTATGAATGTTCATTTGCCTTTACACTCTTTCATCTTATTCTGAGCACTGGCCAAGTAACTGAAGTTGGCCTACTATCAACCTTGCAGTCACAAGTACACTTCTGTGCAGCCTGGAGAGAAAGAGTGAGCACTCAGGGTTATCCTTCTGCACTCACAGTAGCTAGTTACAGTAACATTGGGATGCTCAAGGCAAGTCTGCTCCCGAAAGCAAAGAGGGACTAAGTAATTGTTGCCTAATTGGAGGAATCTAATTATATGCAAATGAAAAAGGATGGAAACTAAGACAGTAGTAAGTCCTACCCATGTTGGTCTCAGACAACATACCTTGAACAGGTTTAAACCTTGGTTTCAACTGCACTAAGTTATTTGGGTCTGTTTAAATTCAGGATGCCCTGGAGACAATCATGAGTCTTGATGGAAATTGTTATGAATAATGGGACTATTTGACTAGAAGTAGAAAATATGTTCCCTGTTAAATCTCTGTCACCCTAGGCAAGAATATTACTCTTCCAGTTCTTTCCTGTGACCTTCTCCCTTCCCCCCTTATCCATTTGCTCCAAGGGCTGCTCTGTCTTTACTGCATTTAATAGCTCCCCTGATGGCTACAAGTTGCATTGCAGGAGGTGGAAATTACTTTTCTTAGTCATTTTGCCTGTTTCCCTTTTGGACTTAGGCTTTGACTAAGTCCAGAGGGGCACTCAGATGCTGAATATAATTTTCTTTATTTTTTTTTAACATAATCACCCCTATCTAAAAGACAAAAGACATACTAAGAAACAGCCAGAAGAACATCCCAGAAGGAAGATATCCAGTACATGACAGTGTGTTTTATTTATTTCCCTGTTACTATGTACAGACACCTTCAGTTCAACACTGAACTATGTTTAACTATGTACACACACCTTCCAGGTCAACATGGAACAAAATATGGAAATTCCTGATCTTTATGGGGACCCAGTGAAGACTGATAACCAAGGGATGTAGTGATTCTTCATGCATTGTATAACTGGCACAAATAGAGAGAAGCAGTAGACTCTTCCAAGACTATTTATTAACCATAGTTTCATAAAATTTTAGAAATTGTAATTAGTTCACTTCCCAGACCTCCTACCTCAAACAGTATAGGTTGAATACCACATGTAAACCACTCTTTGGTCTATTGATACTAACCAGCCTAATAATAGTGGTAGAATCAAATGCTATTAATTTAAAACTATTTTGAAATGGTTCAGTAAATAATGCGGCCAACTGACTAGTACAATTATTAATATAGGACCTAGACTAGCTGATATTCTTAATTATGATGTAGGAAGCACAGGTCTAGGAGGCAAATTTGGCTTTCAAAAGGTCTGAAAAGCAAAAGAAAGTTGCATCTTAAATATATGAGTTAATGCCAGACAAATATTTCTAATAAACCAGGGTTAGAACTCTTAACTTTCATAAAACAGAGTAAAGAATTGAAAAATTATGTGAGACACGTCACAGTACAATACTTAGAGTACAGTAACATATTATTCCTTCATGTCTTTGCATCTTAAGCCTAACATTTTTTAAAATTATATTAATTATTCCATTATTAGTGCAGAATTAAAACCCTTACAGAGTTGCTTCTGTGCATTACTTCCAGTGCTGAGGTCAGCTACAGAAGCTGTGGATTTTTCATATGAGATAATGCCAAGATCAGCTTTGACTGAATATGGAAGGGCAGATTCAGATATCAAAAGCATTCATCACCAGGACAGTCAAGCTTATCAAACCTGTTACAACAGTACATTGAGAATCTGCTTTGCTATAAAAAGAACTGCATCCAAGAAAAAATATTTTTATGAACATATTTCATCTGGAAACCACATAATTATAAATGATATGATAAACTCTTCTCAGTTTTGAAAGCACATTATGTCACATTAATTTTTGAAAGACATGATTTTTCTGCACAGTTATACTGAATAAAAGAGCAACAGCATTTAGTTTTTGTATTTCCGGATTAAGAATCAGAAAGACATGAAAAGACTCTGTCAACTAAGCACAGTTGTGACTGTTTCCGTGCTTTCAATCAAACATTTATTTTACAAACATCAGCATGGCTTCATACATCATGAAGAAATCTACTGCCAGGTGTTTCGCCTTTCATATATACTTGGAAGAAAGTTTATTTCTTTGTGTCAACAAGAGGAAATACTTGAAAAATTTAAATACTGTCAACTATGTCCTCAGAGTTCTGTAACTACATATATATATGTAAAATTTTTTGCTAAATTAAACTCTTTAATATTATTGCTATTAATATTACAATAGTACTTAGAATTCCAGATCAAGTGCCAGCAGTGTAAAATAACTGTCTACCCCCAAAGACTTTACAGAATATAGGGTAAGGGTTAATGCTGAGCATTTTTTTTGCTCCAATATACAACTCTCTATTAGGCCACAGTATAGGCCTTTTGTTATTTATATTGCTTTTTCAACAAGAAACTACTTACTGTAGGTGGCACCTGTTTAATTTGAGTCCAGCCATGTAAAAGTTAGGTGTTCAGCATAAGTGCTGATCTAGAATCATAGAATCATAGAATCATTAAGGTTGGAAAAGACCTCTAGGATCATCAAGTCCAACTGTCAACCCAACCCTACCATGTCTCCTAAACCATGCCCTGAAGTGCCACGTCTACACCTTTTTTGAACTCCTTCAGAGATGGTGACTCCACCACCTCTCTGGGCAGCCTGTTCTAGTGCCTGACCACTCTTTCAGTAAAGAAATTTTTCCTAATATCAAATCTAAACCTCCCCTGGTGCAGCTTTAAGTCATTTCCTCTTGTCCTATCACTTGTTAGTTAGAAAAAGAGGCCAAAACCCACCTTGCTACAACCTCCTTTCAGGTAGTTGTAGAGAGCAATAAGGTCTCCCCTCAGCCTCCTCTTCTCCATACTGAACAGCCCCAGTTCCCTCAACCTCTCCTCATAAGACCTGCTCTCCAGACCCTTCACCAGCTTTTTTGCCCTTCTCTGAACACGTTCCAGCATCTCAATGTCCTTCTTGTCCTGAGGGGACCAAAACTGAATACAATATTCAAGATGCGGCCTCACCAGTGCTGAGTACAAGGGCATGATCACTTCCCTACTCCTGCTGGCCACACTATTCCTGATACAAGCCAGGATGCTGTTGGCCTTCTTGGTCACCTGGGCACGCTGCTGGCTCATGTTCAGCCGGCTGTCAGCCAGCACCCCCAGGTCCTTCTCTGCCAGGCAGTTTTCCAGCCACTCTTCCCCAAGCCTGTAGCATTGTATGGGGTTGTTGTGACCCAAGTGCAGGACCCAGCACTTGGCCTTGTTGAACATCATACAATTGGCCTTCACCAATTGATCCAGCCTGTCCAGATCCCTTTGCAGAGCTTTCCTACCCTCGAGCAGATCGACACTCCTGCCCAATTTGCTGTCATCTGCAAACTTACTGAGGGTGCACTTGATCCCCTCATCCAGATCATTGATAAAGATATTAAACAAGACTGGCCCCAACACTGAGACCTGGGGAACACCACTCGTGACTGGCCGTCAACTGGATTTAGCTCCGTTCACCACAACTCTCTGGGCTCGGCCATCTAACTAGTTTTTTACCCAGTGAAGAGTACACCTCTCTAAGCCATAAGCTGCCAGCTTCTCTAGGAGGATGCTGTGGGAGACAGTGTTAAAGGCTTTGCTAAAGCCCAGGTAGACAACACCCACAGTCTTTCCCTCGTGCACTAGGTTGGTCACCTGGTCATAGAAGGAGATCAGGTTGGTCAGGCAGGACCTGCCATTCATGAACCTATGCTGGCTGGGCCTGATCCTCTGGCTACCCTGCACTTGCCCGGTGAACTCACTCAAGATGTATTGCTCCATATTCTTCCTCGGTACCGAGGTCAGGCTGACTGGCCTGTAGTTCCCTGGATCCTCCTTCCAGCCCTTCTTGTAGATGGGTGTCACATTGACAAGCTTCCAGTCCTATGGGACCTCTCCTGTTAACCAGGACTGCTGATAAATGATAGGCAGTGGCTTGGAAAGCTCCTCTGCCAGCTCCCTCAGTACTCTGGGGTGGATCCCATCCAGCCCCATAGACTTGTGAGTGTCCAGGTGGCTCAGCAGGTTGTAAACTGCTTCCTCCTGGACTATGGGTTGTTTATTCCGCTCCCCGTCCTTGCCTTCCAGCTCAGGAGGCTGAATACCTCGGGGATAACTGGTCTAATGGTTAAAGACTGAGGCAAAGAAGGCATTAAGTACCTCAGCCTTCTCCTCATCCTTGGTGGTAATGTTCCCTTCTGTGTCCAATAGAGGATGGAGATTCTCTTTGGTTCTCTTTTTGTTGTTAATGTATTTGTAAAAGTATTTTTTGTTGTCCCTTACAACAGTTGCCAGTATCTAGAATACTTCTCTTGCTGTGGGCAAGGAACACACTTCTGGAGGATGATTCTTCCCATCCCTAGGTGGTGAGAATGAGCAATATCCTGGATGTGACCCTCTCCAAGTGACCAGAATCTTTCTGCTGATATAAAATATTTTTCCAAAGTCTCGTTTGACAGGTTGACTACAGAAGAATCTGTACAAAAGACTCATAGAAAGATATGCTGAACTAAGTCTTAGATGAATAAAAATAGACAAAATTAATACCATAGAGGTCCGGCTGTGAAATTTCTATAGAAATAATCCCATTAGCTTTGATTTGTGTTTGCTTCACAGAGTGACATAATTCTATTGCCTAAACTTCTAGTTGTGTCTAATACCCTGTAATAAAAAATGACACGATGATTTTTAGAAGGGAACAATGAAAAAGTTAAATCAGTCTATAACATGACTGTGTTATTTTATTTTTTAGACCTACAAAAATCAAAAACTTCTAATATCTAAGTTAGCAGCTACACTTACAAGGGAATTACACAATGAAATAAATAAGGGCATCCTATTTTGAAGGGTAGCACAGCACCCATATTTTCCTCATTAGGATTTCAGTTATGGTGATTCAGAAATGGATGACATCTACAAATAATCAGCAGGGGTCTGATTACAAGTGCTTGGATGACTAAGTTCCCTGTGGGGTTTGTCCTAAATAGGTAGTCCTCAGTTTGTGATTTTTTTCCACACACAGCAAGGATATTTTCCTTCTGGAACTATGCCTTGATGCAAGCATTTTTAGTTAGGTTCACTGCAACACACTTCAGGTCAGAAATTGCACACAAGTTTAGACATGAGGTATGACACTTGAACCCCACACTAGCCATGTGCATCTGTTAAAAAAGACTATGCTTATCTTGTGTCTGTAAGCGTATCGTATATTATAAGTAATAATAATGGATTCCTTGTTTAAAAAAAAGGGAAAGCTGCCTTTGCTATCACATTATCCTTATGATTCATTATTAAGCATTACCTTGTAAAATTCAAATTCAGTGAAAATATCTTTCAAGTACAGAGTCCTCCACTTGTGTTATTTCTGTTTTTATGCTTGTTTCAAAGGTCCTTTTTCCCTTTCTTCTCTTCATAGGAAATGATCTGTTCCTAGTTGCAGTGCATGAACTGGGACATGCTCTGGGCTTGGAGCACTCTAATGATCCCACTGCAATCATGGCTCCATTTTACCAGTATATGGAAACTGACAACTTCAAACTACCTAATGATGATTTACAGGGCATCCAGAAGATATACGGTATGTTACACTCTAATTGAGCAACATAAATTTTTCACTTTAAAATATGTTGAGGTCCTCCTGTCCATACCATCTCTCCAAAAGAGTTTGTTAGCGTAGACTGTGCCAGTCATTATGCCAGAGGCCTTCTTGTAAGTAGGCCACAGATTTTGATGAAGCTTTTTTACTTTGTTTCTCACTGTGTACAACTTGCAATCAAATTTTCCCTCAGCTGGAATAGTAATTTTAAATATTTTAAAAAGCCATAAAGAAAATATCTGCAAAAGGGTCCCAAACTATGAAAATATTAAGAAATTGAGGCCTTTAACCATAACGAACTTATTTCCACAGTAGTCCAAGCTCATGTAATTGGATTAATTATCAGCTATAATACTAAACAGTTCCTTGGGTGTACAAGATTTGTGGTCCCAGAAAAACCCTTTCTTGTGAAAAATATAGCAAATTGATCTCAAAAGAATGTTATTACCAGCCCAAGATTTTGGGCTACCTAGGGGGAAAAGGCCAACTTCTTTAAAATAGTTTGCTTAGGTTTTTTGTGGCCTGATATAAAAGACACAAGTGATGTAAATTAATTCTGCATGTACTGAATTCCATTTGACAAGGCAAAATAATTGAAAATAAAAACCAAAAATAAGCCTGTATTGGATTCAATTTTGTACTCACATTTCTTTTCAGTTTAAAGGTTTGTCAGGTTTATATTGAATATTATCAGGGCCATTCCTTGTTTATCTTTACTACTAGAAAGGATAGCTATGATCGTGTAGAATTACTGTACTGCTAACTAGAACACTGCAGGTTCCATGGTGTTTTATATTAACAAGCTTTTTAATATATATATGTTAATAAACAATGATATATATTTTCATAAAGCATAAATAGCAATTCAAAATGATTGGCTGATAAAGTTTTGTTTGGTTGGTTTTTCTCCTGTGTGATTAGCTGGAAGGAAGGTTGTTTCTCATGACCTCATAAGTGGGTAGTCTAGACTTAAGGGCTACACAAGAATACTTTGCAGAAAACCTACTGCTAAGCTCTAACAGCTGTGGGCTATATATTAGGAGAAATGTGTTACCCCGGGTAAGTAATATCTGACATCATCACCAAATGGCATATGAAAACTTTGGTTTGGGGTTAAAAACTTTCCAACATGAGCTACTGCCAACTGATTCCTTTGTTCCCTTTAAAATCAAGAGGTGATCTCGAATCATATGCCTCAATAAAAATGTCACACCTATTAAAATAATTACTTTGGTCTGTAGTATTCCTTGAAACACCATTATTAACTGTAAATTAGAAATGTCACAAGCCTTAAAATTGTGAATGAAATAAATTCTTTATTATATTGTATGAAAACCATTTGATGACTTTAATATTTCCTTACATAGTCCATCTTGTTCTTTAAAAAGTATCAAATTTTAAATGTCATTTATGCAGTTTTAGAGTAGTCTTGATATTCAAAAGTCTTTCTGAAGCTGGTCAAGCAAATGGTATGTATTTTTTAAAGTCAAAATTGATTATGTATTTAAATGATTTAGACAGAAGCCTAAATAGAATGAGCAAACTTAAAGTGTTCATCTTGTTTCCAGAAATCTTACTGATCCAGCTGAAACTTCTTATCTTTCTGTACATGGAAAATATAAGTAAATGTAGTAATATGTGTAGAAAGGGAAAGGCATTTTCAGTGCACCCATTGCAAGTCATTCAATATGCCATTAGGGTTATGAACAGTATCTGTCTAGGGTGACCTTTTGACTTTCAGGTAGAGAAATTATGAGTGGGATGGTTATTTCACTTGTCATCCAACTCTGTATATTATGACAGAAAATGTATTTGAAAGAACATAAATGTTTTAAAACTACTGTACAGGGGTTTAGTTTTTCACTTTAGTTCTTTTTAATCCATTTATCCTCAGAACTATTCCTTTAATTACCAGGTGTCTAGCTTTGTAAGAGTCACTGTAAAATAAAAATTAAAGTAAGAAGTAATTAATTTCAGAATATTGAAGAAAACATGTGAATTATTGTTTTAGTATATATGGATGTCTAGGATTTGAAGTCCAGTTTCAAGAGCTCCTATACATAACAAGGGGCATTGGGGAAAGTTGGGAATGTCCTGTCACTAATGCACATGGCATTACTTGGCCTACAATTGGGTCAGTAGGGAATATCAGGTATGCTACCTGTACGCATATGTGAACTGATGAGTGGAAGTTAAAAATATTGGCTGAAAATCCATTGACTGCTGATGATCTTATTAGGAACAGTTTTTTTGTTTTCCTTTATTTTGTACAACAGGCAATGATTCTGTTTTAACAGTTCTTACTTGGTAAAGTATGTGCTATGAATTACTTCTCATCTGAAATGATGGTGGACTATGTATCCTTTTTCCTAGGTTTTATTGGAATGTTGTTCCAATAAGGAAGGAAGATTCTGGATAGTGAAAAGTAATTATTTTCTTCATTCATGCCTTGTTTTTATGGTAGTCATTCATTATACCCTTTAACAACACGGGAAAGGTATGTTAGGTCACTTTTTCCATTCCCCTTCCATTGTAGGATTTGCACTGTTTACAGCAAGTTTTTGTTGTGTATTTCTTCTTTGAGTGCCACTGGTAGGCATGTAAATTACATCCTGCTGCTATATTTTTAAAGGTCCACCTGACAGGATCCCACCACCAACAAGACCTCTGCCAACTGTGCCCCCACATCGTTCAATCCCTCCAGCAGACCCACGGAAGAATGACAGGCAACCTAAACCTCCCCGGCCACCCACTGGTGACAAACCTTCCTATCCTGGAGCCAAACCTAACATCTGTGATGGTAACTTCAACACTCTGGCTATTCTTCGCCGAGAAATGTTTGTTTTCAAGGTAGGAGGCTGTGAATTTTTCAGTGTTACATCAAATGTCTACATTTCTCTATTTTTTTTTTTTAAAGCAAACTCATTCATCATGACTCCACTTTCCCAGCCTGCTCACAGTTAAAAAGTTCAAGAAAGAAATTAAAAAATAAACATACACATGCTTTAAACGTCTAGCAGAGGACTGCTGTAATGTTCTATTTTGGGAAAATACCCATGTCAGCAGAAACTGTAATGACTCAAAATGTAAGGGTAAATAAATGCTGCATGTTATGGAGAGATAAAAAGTGTAAATCAATGCAGAATAATAGGAATGATTGTGTTAGGAATACAGCCTCATCCAGACATACAGTAGATATTGTGTCTTCAATGCTTTTTTTTTTTTTCATAGAGCTATAATTTTAACTTTACAATTACATCTGTCATTTAAAAGGGAAGTTTGTCATTGCCTTGTGCTTGCATTGAAAACACAATATCTAAGTAAAGGTCTTTGCCACAAAATCTTATTGCAAATGTGTCACTGTTTATTTCCATTCATCTTCTTGCTCAGAGCTGAAGATAGGGTATTTACAACAAACTGAAATAAACAAACTGAACTGAAAGGCATTCTTTTTTTAGAAGGACTTTGCTAAGACTCATGGACATCAAAGCTATCTTAGAAGGATGAACTGCAGTATGGTTTCCAGAAGGCACTGAATGTTGAAGAATAAATACAGAATCATTATTATTCAGTCTCTTAAATCTTAAACCAATTTGCTGACAGGTAGTGCTGTGCAAATGTTCCAGAAACAAGCAACAGGATAATTTACTATTTTGATCAACTGGTGTGTCAAATTTGCTTAAGCAATAGGAAGTGTGGGATCTTTGTTTTGTAAATATACGATATGATTCCTTTTAACTTCAGCATTATAGGTAGAGAAGAAGGGCCTTTCACATGAATAGGTAACACTTTTCCCTTCAGCAACAGTGAAAGTACAAGGGAACTGCAATGAATTTGTCCCAAAACACAAAGCTTACAGTTCAATGGCTTTTGTTTTCCTTTCTGATAGGACCCATTTCTCCCTTATATGTTTTCTTTTTATGTAACCTACTACTCCAGATAAAACTTATTAGCAATGCTACCCAGGCTTTCACTTTCTTTAGCATACCTGAAAAAAATATGTACAAATAGCTTTACATTAATTCATTCAAAATTATTTAGCTACCTTTGCAACCCAATGGACAGGAAATAGTTTTTCCTTAAACAGCTAAGGATTTTGCCAGCCCTGGGGCTGTCAGCTCCTTCCATTTTAGTAGTAGTTATAACTTCCAGCACTGGGAGGTTGTGAACCATCAGTCTTTTTATGACTAAAACTCAAAGGTTAAAGAAGAATCTAATTTTCTAACTTGACATTAAACAGGATATTAAAATACCTACTTCGATCTCATGTCATCCACCTCAAGAGCAATAGAACCTATTCTTATTTAGTTTAGGCATAAACTGATAAATAGTGAAATGCTATCCCACTAATACAAAATTTTCTGTCTAGCCAAGTCCGTGTTTCTGGACAGATTCACCACCGTTACTAATCACTCTTACATATTCTGACTGAAAATACAAAATAAGTTTTCTCCAAAAACATTTACTACTTACTACCTTAACACTACATATCTACTAAACAGTTTGTGTGCTTACTAGTGTGCAAACTGTGTTTATGTTCGAAAATTAAAACCCCATTCATTATCACCACCCTAATGCACAAACATGGTAAACTTTATCAGAGGAAGATGACCAGTAACAGTGTTTACAGATTTCATGTTTAGATTCTGACTCTCCAAAATGAAGTTGCTGCAATCATAAAAACAACATGTTGGGAAGGGAAGAAAGAGGTGACCTTTGCCCAGATTAATTTCTTTAAGAGTCTCACATTTCCCCTTTTCTCCTCAGGGTGCCTGGGAGCATGGCAAAGCATGACTTCAGTTAGCATGCTAAGCAATGGAGTTTGCTTAAGTATATAAATGTTAACTTGTAGTGTGAGTGTCTTGGAATGCTTGAGTTAGTAGACCTTTCTGTTTTGTACATGAATTTGCTAATGAAGGTTATTGTCTGCTAAAGGAGTTTCATTACCTGTTTGAGATTTGGGGGGGGGGAGCATTTTTTGGTGTATGAAGGAAGGAGTATGAAAAGACCAGGAAAGGGGAGAAGGAATGAGAAAAATCAGGGATTGTTAGTAATTTTCAACTTGTTTTGTAGAGTCTCAGCGGAGGCAGGTTATAAGGAAAAGCTCAGCATGTCAGATTGTAGCAGAAGCAGGGTAGGAATTAATTCTCAGAAGGTATAAACAGGAATAGGAATTGAATACAGGGAAAGCATCCAGCAATGGAGGAAGCAAGGATGGAGGCTCTGTGGTCTGACACAACAAAAAAACAAACCTCTTTGCCCTTGCCCATTAATGCTAGCACAAGAGTAGACTGGGAAGGCATGAGTGATGGGCTGAAAGCCAAGTACAGAGAGATGGAGAAGAGGGGATTGACGGCAGTACTGTATCAGGTGGAAACAATTAAAGAAGAATTATGACCTTCATTGGAATAATTATTGCTGGATAGTTCCCAAATTAGTTAAATTAATAAAGTTGGAGGCTAATCAAATGATATCCTTTTCTTTCTTTGTTTTTATCCACAGGTCTGTAATGATTGTGTAGTGGCAGATTTTACTGCCTTCTGAAGAGCATGTATGTCATGTACCAATTTCAAATTGAAAATAGCCATTTTTTTATCTCATGGGCAAGTCTTAAGCTCAATTTGTTTAAATAGTCCTTGGAATTGCTTGGGAACTTAGCCGCAGGGTTGAAGAATGTAAGCCCTTTTGAGTAATGAAATTCAATTTAAACATAAAATTGAAGCATGAAAGATAACAGTTTAAGATACACTGTGGATTTTCATAGTAGATGACAAACAATATTAATTTCAAGAAGATTGTTTTGTCTTGGCTGTTGAGCTATTAGGTGTAATTAACAGTATCAGAATATTAGAAACGGTATCTATGTTCAGTCAAACTGATGAGCTTTGACTGTGGTTTTAAGACAATCTGGCATACTCAGATGGATATATCCAGCATAAAACTGAATAACAGTAAACTTAAAGGGAAAATGGAATTTACACTTAACTATCACTTTTTATTGTTTTTTCATCACTTTGACAAAGTAACAATCCTAGCAACACTCTAAAAAAATTGTAGGGTTATAGAACTGAATAAAGAGGAACAGTTCTTGATCTAACATGAACAGTAAATAAAAAAAGTAAAGCAATCAACTTGTTAAAGATTCCCCAAAGATCACCAAATAAATTAGAATTTTGTAGATCAATTGTTTTGGTAGAAATTATTGGATTTTAAGGAAAACAAAACTATTTTTCATCAAATATACATGGATTACTGACACATAAATGTATTGTCCCAAAAGGACTTATTCCTGAATTCTTTAAATTATATGCCCTTAAAATCTCCCTGCTAGCTGTAAGGCTTGGGGATACAATATAATATAGAAAAAAAATAATAGTTAAAATCAGTGTATTGTAACTATTGGTTTCAGTTGTTATCTACTGATATTTTAAAGTGTATGAAGTTTGTCTTAATTAAATGCAGTTTTTTAATTACTGCTATTATTTATTACATGCTTGAACTGGTATAGGCAGCCATCAGGACAGAAGAATTTCTATGCCAAAATTCATGAGTGCCAAGTTTTTATCTTGAGATTCCAGTTAGCTTCTGTATATATGCTGAATGCAATTAGTATTTAGCTGTCACTCTCATTTCCAATCTTTTTTCCAGCTTTTTTTCCCCTCTGTTTAGTTAGAACTCCCCTGGGACACAGAAAATGGCTGAAAATGGAAAAAAAAAATTAGTCTTCCTTTTCTGGGAAAGTTGTGCAGTGGTATGACACTGTCTGTCTTTAACAGAACCTCTTAGCCATTTTATATAGCAATATGTGGTATCCGACAATACTGTCTTCTCCTTAAACTCTCCTGAGAGTACCTCCAGGGCTACTGCATTATGAAAAGGAACCTCATTGTCTAAGATCAACAGAAAACATCCATTAGTGAAGAAGCATGTATTTCCACTTTCTTCCTGTGTCCTGTGCAATTCACACTGCTTCTTCAGTCTTCTGTAGCGAAAGTTTTGAGGATAATCTACAATGTCCTATCAATTAAGGTACCTATGTTAACATCTTCTGAATTTTTTATACAGTTAAAAAAAAACGTTCAGGGGAGACAGTGGTTGCACAGAATGTATTATCTCTCAAAGGATGCAGATCAAGTAACACTGGTTGCTTATTCTGTTATTTTTGAGGCATGTATAACTTGTGTTTGACTCTACATGCTGATTGTTCCTTGGCAACAAAATTACCTCTAGCTCTGCTTCCACAGTCTGTGTTACTGCTGTTAATATCCTTTTTCTTTATGTCTTTCAGTATCACAGATTTTAACAAAATCCTTAGTTTTTTGAACAGGTTACATCTAGAAAAGTAAACACTAAATGTGTGGAACTTGTGATGTCTAATCAGCAAGTTAAAGGGATAGGTCACTGCTCTTTGTTTATGAGATACAGGGTTTTGCTTCACAGAAGAACAACTCATAGAGGTTACATACACTGGTCCTTTCTTTGTTTAATGCTAAATCCTTAAGAAACAAATGAATGGATCTTATATAATCTATAATGATTTCAGTATTTGTGTTGGAAAAGTTAACTTACTCCTTGAAGAACAGCATTTTTAATCACTGTTGTATACTAGGGTGTTTGTTGAAATGTAAGGTAAGAGAAAGAAGCTTGTCCATCAGACAAATAGCATTTATAGCTCAGAGAAATGTCTTCTGAAATGTTAACATTACAGATGGTAGAATATGGAACTAATTTTAGGAAGGCCTTAACAGGCGGTGTTTTACTATTTTATAGTAATTTATCCACAACTTGCAGAAATTTGTTTTCTGACTCTTCATCTGCTAAGAACCATTGTAAAAACATTTATGACATGCCAAACAAGCCAAGCTAATTAGGCTGCCATTACCCCTTGGCATTAGTTTAGACTGCAGTTGCTTTCATACATAATGGTATAGGTGCCTTTTAAAATCCCTTTCAGAATTGTGTATTTTTACAGGGTATGCTGTTAAACACAAAAGGAAAAAAACCCAACTCTTTCTTGATATGTGGTAAACACAAGAGGAATTATTAAAGAATTTTGGCATTGGCTATTTAATCATAACTTGTAGGTCTAATAAAATATCTGTGAGATGGAGAGAAAATACTAATAATCAAAAGTAGAGACAGAGACAGCTACAGTATGTGTCTCCACTGTATTTGAAAGCAGACATTTTTACAAAGCTCTCCTGGTCTGTTTGTGTAGCTGGTTTTTGTTGCATGATGCTGTGGATGTCTGGGCTGTCAGCTGCAGCCTGGGAAAGTTCAGCAGAGGATGCTGTGGAAGTAGTCACCTTGGGATCTGAGAAGGAAAACCGCTTAACATCTCAGCTGCAAAAGACTGGGAACAGGAGGTCAGAAGTAGCTAAATCAGCAGACAGTGGACTCCTTTCCCCCTACTTTTTATGTCATTATGTTAGGAAGAATAATTTGGTGTAATTTGCTATTTTTTAACTCATCAGGGAGGAGGGCTGCTTTAATTCAGGTAATTCAAGTCGTATGTTGAAAAGGAAGGAGAAAAGCAGCAAAAACTCAGTGGGGACTTCAATGTATCATGGTAGACCAAGGCTATTGGATACATACAGGATGGATGTTTTGTGGCACAAAAACAAATTGTAGGATGTCAAGAAGGAAAAAAGCAGAGACATGCTGGAATACTGAAAATTCATAGCTTGTATATTTTTGATAAATTGATACTTTCACTGACAGATGTAAAAATATTTTCCAAATGTTACCTAAACCTTTCAGTGTGCTTCTAAGCTAGGGAAAGGTTTTAGCTAACACATTTCACAGGTTTAAAATGGAAAGCACAGTCTGTTCATCACTGTATGGAAAGTAAGTAGTATATTCCATCTAGCTGCAGAGGAATTTAGACAAGAATGTAATCACTTGGGTAATAATTGTACCAGAATAGTTCAGTATAAAGTCCTTCTATCCTCTCACCTTTTAAAAAAATTTCCTGGACTTCATTACATAGTTTTATGTCAATTCAAAAGATGGCAACCCAGTCATAGCTATACTTATTATCTAGCACGTACTAATCTAGAGGTGTATTTGTACACATATAAATATTATGTATAGAAAGTTCCAAAAAATCATAACTATATTATTAGGGCTTTATTTACATGAACATCAGTGTAATGGATATACATTATTGAAACTTCTAAGCAACCTGAACTGATTAACAATCTGACTATCTGGCTGATAAAATTCCTACTATTCATGTACTAACCCATTAAAAAGTATAACCTCAGCATGAATCATGACTCAGTATCTTCAGCACAACTTTAGATTTGTCAGAAGAAAGAGTACTATTTTTTTCCAAAAGGCTATGTTTTCATTGGCAAACAATATGATGTAAAAGGATTTGAAGAGTAGCAGAGCAGATGGTACTGAGCTCCTCTCATGTCCATCATATGTGCTTTGCTTTTAATTAGATAAAGTCTGTCCTCTGAGGCCAAATAGTTCCACTATTCATGTGGTTCAGATTTTTCTGAAGGGCAGCTATGCCTTAGACACTGGCATCTTTGACTGTGGACCCCTCAAGAGTGTACCACACAAGCTTTTTATCTAATTCAAGTAGTGTTACCATGTTGTTAACATGTAATTGCTCACACCATCTTGACCCAAATAAATGCTCACATGCAAAACACATATAATTATTTCTCTTTATACCATTTTTTACATGACAAGATGGTACCTGTTGCTTGACTACCTCCAAACTGTGAGTTTGGATGATGTGCATTGCAATACAGTCCAGGGAGAAGAGGTAGATTTAACAGCTGTGCTGAGATACCACCTTGACCTTACAGACTAATATCCTTCTGAATTGTCTTTTCTCTGAGAGAAAAAGAAGGCAGAATGCCTTGTTTAAATTCAATTTAGACATAAGAAAAAACTTTTTCATTGTAAACCCTTACAGATTAAGCACTGGAACAGATTGTTCAGAGAGGTTGTGGAGTCTCCATCTTTGGAGATACTCAAAAGCTGACTGGACATAGACCTGGTCAACTGGCTGTAGCTGACTCTGCTTTAAGCAAAGGAGGTCATTGGATCTCCAGAGGTGCTTTCCAACCTCAGCCCTTCTGTGATTTTATGTAGCAATTGAAATATGAGCACTAAAAAGGCATAGCCTCCCAAAATGCTTCCATGTTACCTGTTTTCCCCTCTTTTCTCCAAAGGAAGGATTGAGTATTTCTTCATACTCCCCCAAAGTCTCCAGAAGTCCCTTCCAACCTAAGCCATTCTGTGGTTCTGTGAATCCACTGAAATTTGACTGTTTCACCCACTCATTTCCCAGTAGCATTTGATACATCATGTCTTTTGGGATATGGCCCTCGCAGGCAATAGCTAGTGAGACTTGATGTGACTTCCATATTCAGCGCGGAAGAAGAAGCCAGGCAGAAGAGATAGGGGCGTGTGTTGCCGCTGCTCACAAAGTACTAACAAGGGGACTGCAGGGGAGGGAGTGTCCACCCCTTCCAGCTGTGTGAGACAGATCCTCTGCGATCTCCTTCCCTTGTCTCAGCTTTCAGAGGAAATCACCCTCGTTTCTAAGGTCAGGCTCTGGGCTAAAACACTTTATTCAAAAGCTGACCCAGTCCTGTCTCTGTGAGATTCTCATTATCTCATGATGAGCTGTTAATACCCACAAGGTGCACTCTCTACCCCAGAGAGTCCTCACAGATTAAAAACAGGTGCTTCAGACTCTTCCAGCATTTTCACAATGGGATGGATGGACTGGATTTAACAGAAATACTCAAGTACTTGTGTGAACTCATATACAGATGTGGTGGTAGGATTTGGGACAATGCTTGTAAAGGTTTGGACAGTTAAACATGAATCTTAACAAATTCTTTTTTTCTGATTTAGTTTTAGTCTAAGAAATACTGAAAAATGTGAGACTAAGTATTTGTAAATCATAGCCCAAAATTCCAAGAATTAGTCATGCTTTAGAAGTGAGTTTTTTCTTTTTTTTTTAGGTTTTTTATTATTATTATTTAAAGACAGTGCAATTGGTGGAATCTGAAGATCTCTGTTACTCTCTTTATGCAAAAGGGGAGAGTGGGTCAAATTTTTACATATTCTTAGGAAAGTACTTGTAACAATACTGAATAAAAGATAGAATTATGTTTTTTTCTTGGTCCCCCCAAAATAATCCACAGGATCCTCCAGCAAATGATAGCATGTTTATATGGTGTTACTTAAGTATTTAGAATTGCTTTTTATATAACTGTTCTTTTTTTTCCCCGTTTGTCAAGAGGTTGTTCCGAAATCTAGTTGACCATTAACTTAATTGTGATTTCAGTCAGAACAAGTTTCACACACTATCAAATGCAAGAAATACAGAACAATTAGAGTTCTGTATAGCACTATTAAATAAGTGAAAGACATTAAAAATACAGATAAACAAATGCAGGTGAAAGGCTTTGATCTAGCAGATTTACTTCTTATGAATAACTCAGGCCTAGACAGAGAATCTCAATGGGGAAAATACATGCACATAAACCCTCAGTGGGCATAATCACTTGAGTAAGGAATAATGATCTGAATTAAAGTTGAAAGATCAAATCCTGACTTTTTTTTTCCGATCACAGTTATGGTATTTGCTTGCTACAGTCAGAGAATCCTGTGACCCTATTAATTTTTCACTTGTTATTTTACTAGAACAAAAATTACTTTACAAAAACCTTTAACTGAATACTAGCACAGAAAAGGTATTTAATTTTGTAAAACTTGCCTGTTTTCAGAGACTCAGTGTTTGAGTGAACTGATTAAAAATATTTCATTGGCAAGAGAATAGAAAAAAGCATTATTGACAAAAAATAATTGCAAAAACTCACAACAAGGAATAATCTAAAATTACATGGAAGCATATCTTCAATTTTGTACCACCAGCTAATGTTATCTTGTAATGTTAACAATACATTTTAATTGGGGCCACATCCTAATGGAACCAAAGGGAGTAGTTGCAGAAACACTTCAAGCACAAGGCTTAATTAAAATTTCTTGTTGTACAAAATTGTTGCCTTTCAACTAATTTAGGTAAACATTTTAGGAAACAATTGGAATGGCTTGTAATGTAAGCTTCTTCAAGCAGTGTGTTGATCAGTCTTGGAAATATTTGCTTAATCTTGATTTACAGCAAAAGCTTTATATTCCAGAAGTATTTGTGTACTTTTAATTTCTTTGTTTCTTTTTTTTTTTTTCTCTTTCGGGGGTTGAGGGTCCACAATGAAGTTTAGCAGGCATTTAAATTAAAAGAAACTAATCTCATTTGTTTCTCTGAATTAGTCGTTTCCTATGCATTACTAAACAGTTGAGGTCTTAAATAACTTAGAACATCCATGTTTATTTTTTCAACACATCAGTGAAACACTATTCACACTATTGAAAATGTTTTTAAAAATATCAAAAAGTTATAATATTTATTTAAATCCTATATTTTATTCTTTTTTATGAGCTATAGCTTGAATATTTTTTTAAGTGTTGCCTTTCTCGCCTACTGAGTGAAAACTTGGTTCAGTTCAAAGTAATGGGAAAAAATTCCATGGACTGTAACAGATTCAAGATTCCACTTGAAATTAAGTACCTTTAACATGACAGGTAGACTACCTATTTTAAGTAATACATGTTAGGTAAAATAACACAAGAAACAGCAGATTTGCTTGTAATACTAAGGGCACGAAATAAAAAAAACTTTTCCTATACAAAATCAAATTTGATTATACTACTTGTCCAGTTTATAAATCAAAATAAGGCAGGTATGATTTTAATTAATGATTTGACGTGTCTGTCCGGTGAGAATATCTTCACTGAGGAGAACAGACTGTATTAGGTTGAAGGTTATGCTTGATTATGACAGAGTTCAACTCTTTCCCATTCTCCCTAGCAGTTCACCAGTGTTTCTCCTTAATCTTATCACAATGGAGCCTTTGCTGATGTTTTGGAGTGATGTCTGGCCAGCCCTTTATAACACCCACAGTCATTTACTGCTTCAAATAGTACATTCCCAGGTTAACTATAATCAGATGTAATTTACAAAATTGCATATTCACTGTTAGAAATTCCTTCACTTTCCTAATGATCTAATCCCTATATCTGAGTGACAGAGACAGCAAGTAAAGATAACTGAATATCTACCATTTTCATATTTGTGTTGTCATGACAGATGTCACTGCTGGTTTCTCTTTGCTGGATATGCCCCTCTTAATGGCCTGATTTTCTCTTTTACCATTGCTGTCTACCTCAAAGGTGCATCACTCCAAGAATATTGCTGTTTACCCACTGATTACAGTGGGAACTTCTAGAGTCTTTTCTAATCCTGCCACTTCCATAGAGGAGATGATTTACTTAGCCTTGTCCCATGCTACTCAAAGCTAGATTTGGCACCCAGATTTTTTAATTTTGTTGTCAGCACAATTTCATAGATCACAAGCATTAAACTGAGATCAAACAGCATATATTAGCATCTCAGTTTGCAGCAGCTTGAATGCAAAATAACCCCTATACACTCACTTATAGAGTTTCTTACGTCATGTCTTCCCCTATTTTCATATGTTATCAGCTTATCAGAACATATTGCTTAATTCATACTCTAAACAACAGGAAAGATTGAGTTATCAGCAACATATATTCAACTCATGTTGTATATTTTTAAAACCTGAATTTGGATATGCCCTGGTCTGCACATCTTGCTCTTTACACGTGGCTTGTGTGTACTTTTATAAGCCATTTGATGATTTACAAAATTAGTCCACTACCTAAGTGTTTAGTTAGCTAGTTCATTAGTTTCAGTCTATCTCAGAATACTTGTCTTCTCAACTGCACAATTACAATAGCTAGATTTTGTGGCAAAAGACTGGGACATTTTGGCCTTCAGAGTATTGCATTAGTTGACTTCTATGGCCGCTGAGGATAATACAGGAACAAAAAGGGAAGCTTAACAGAAATAGATACTTATTTGCAATTAGAAAGGTTGGCATGTATAAAATTAAATGCATTCTTACATTGTTTACAAGTGTCTGGTTCCTTTTGCAAAGAAACAGCCACTCTGACCTGAATAACTACATGTTTTCCACTTTGTGATTTCAGAAATCTTATATTTAGGTGTACCAACCCCTGCAGTTTTGAAGGCTGATATACATCTTTTCACATCTACTCCTTATATGTATGCATATGTGGACAGAGGTGGTATGGCCCTGATCAGTAGGGTAGGTCCTCTTCCATTTCCCCTACACAGAGCATGTAAAAGGAGTGGGATATGCTCTTGAGAGCCCTAGCCTGTTTAGAGCAGCTTCAGTCTCTTGTTTATGCATGGATTGTCCTAAACTACTGCAACCAGGAGGAAATACTTAAATTAGTCACTGTTTCCTGCTCCCACCTGTGGTTCTGACATGAGTCATCAGGTCACTGCACCCTTTTTTGGTCTCCTCAGAGGATCCATGCAGTGTGCAGTGTGGGGAAGGCAGGGAGACAGGGTAAGGGGTAGGATGAGCACATACTGCATCTGCACTTAGGATCAATTTGAGTTGCATCTGTATTGCAAAACCATGAAATCTGGCTTCAATGATTAAGAAGATTTAGGGGAGGGACATGATTATTTTAGGTCTTCAGAGAGGTAACAAAGGTCAATGTGAGATTCACCAACACAGCTGTTTTCATGTGTTGTATTTGCATATGTGTGTATGACACATACATTGTGGTTTCCATCAGCTTATGCTATGTCCTCACCCACTGACATCCATCTTTCTCTGCAACTTGTAATGTTACTGTTCTGTTAGGAACATTTTGCTCAATTTCCATTCTTTAAATGGTTTTTTCCTCTTACTTTCTTGTGAATGCTTTCCTATTATTAGTCATAGAATCATCATAGAATTATAGAATGGTTTGGGTTGGAAGGGACCTTCAAAGATCATCTAGTCCAACCCCCTTGCCATGGGCAGGACATACATACATATATGGGTTGTGTTTGAATTTATGGGTACAACAGAAATATGAAAAGACAGGTGATATAGTGATAAGACATAAATATTAACATAAAGATATCAGAATTAATTCTAGAGTAAAAAGATCACTGCTTAAAGGGAATGAAAACTGTATTACATCTAGGAAAAATATTTTGAGTACTAATTTCTGTGTTCCTACAATAGCAACATCAGATTTTTGATAGTTGGTTTTGGCGAATCTTGGTGGATATAGTTTGTTACTCCCTCGTCTTCACAAGCTTTTGGCCAGCAAAAGTAAGTGATAATCACTCATATTTTATTTCCACAGTGAAAAGAGACTTACATGCTTCCTGTAGCTGGAAATTATGCTAAAAGATCTCCTAGTTATGCCATAGTTCACAGCCACAGGCTTATTCATGTAGGTGAACATTGGTTTTTACTGAGTGAATTGTTCTGTGCTCAATTTGGAGTTTTCCAATCTTCTTGGTTTGCCAATGTTATCTAGCTCAGTTAAAGAAACTAGAAACAAGTATTTATGGCTTTGGCTTAATCATAATATCTCTGTTTGACTTCTTTCAGTGTTTTCCCCGCCTTCACCTAGAAATTTTGATGAAGCAGGTCATACCTTCTCTTGGGTTGTCCATACCTTTTGGTTATCTAGGCCCATAGCCTCCCTTCTGTACCGATTTAATGCCTATGTTTTGTGGGTAAAAATAAAGAAAGGGAATTGAGTCTGGCCTTTTTGATTTTCAGGAAGTGCCTGAGTCATTACAGAGAGCCCGATGACTCAGACATATTTGTAGTAGTTGTTAAAATAGTCTGCTCACCCCTCAGGCAGATGGTGAAGCATCATATTACAAGTGATAAAGTGATAAGGGCAGAGAAGTAGAGAAAACACAGTTATTCTGATTTCACTAGAATGGTTGGTCTGTTTTGCCTGGATGACGATAAGTCTGTCATGGACCATTTCACACATTTGTATGTCTATTCCTCAAAAATGTGGAGTCAACAATTCCAGACTGAGAGAAATGGATAGAGTATAATTTGGGGGGGTGGGNAACAACTGTGGAAAACAAATCCTTAGTTTTTCTATAGGATCCTAGGTGGTACACTTGGTCTTCTCCAGGAAGGAGACTTCTGTTCTAAGGTCTGTGCTATTGTTGGTAAGGCAATAGAGCATAGTGCTAGGAAATACTATGCAGCTGGGAAAAGAATCTTGAAAATACTTTTATGTTGATATCCTGTCTATTTCTAGGGAATTCCACATGTTTTCAAATCCTCTTGACAATTTTATTAAACGGAAAAAGGTAGTCCAAGGTTCTTGATATTCTTTATTTTAATGAAACATTAAAAGAGGCTGTAAAAGGGTGGAAGAAAAGTGGAGAGTATGACACATAATATCAGCGATGACTTAGGGAATGAAGGGAGCTGTAAAATTAGTATTACTGAGCTTTCGAATAGAATAAAGGCTCACAGGTTTGTCAGATTTAAGCTAGCAAACTGTGATAGAAAAGTACTGATTATTTAGTTCATTACAGAAAGCATCAAGAGGGGAATGTGTTAGAGTAAGAAAGGTACTAAGAAGTAGGTGTTGACAAATGGAAAAGGAGATTTAACTCATTTGAACGTTATATTCATCATTTTTCTGTGATATTTCCAAGAACCATGTTTATGTGTTGACACAGCCTGTATAAATACAGTCTTCATTCCAACTCAGTTTTACACTATCATTTGTAAGGAGACAAGGATACCTACTGCAAAGCAGACATCTTAACCTCATATTGTTACGCAACTACTTACTAAATGTTTTCACCCCTTTTCATTGTTTAGCCCCTACTATATACCCACCTGGTTTCAAAGACGGATCTATCAAGAATCCCTTGTTTGAATTATATTACATAGGCAGGCACATGTATTAATGAAAAATCATCATACTTTTTCCATTTGAGTTATCATTGTTAGAATATTTGTAGTTTAAATGTACCTCAGCAGAACACTTTTTTCTCAATGCCAGGAGAAAGTTTTTCAGTTTTAATCAGGAAAATTAGTAATTCTTTTAATGTAGAGATGATATTTTTTTTAAAATCTCTTTTCATCTGCACTGGAAAAGGCATCAGCAATCATATGCCCTTTGCAGTGCAGATGAAAGTAAGTTAGTTTCTGCAGTTAGTTACTGCACTCAGCTGAGCAGACAAAGGAAAGGGCCAGGATATAAATCAAGACATGTATTCCAAAAGAGAAGTATAGCCATGGCTGTGGATGCCTGTGCAAGTAGGCTATGTTCACTATATTAAAGAGTTCATTTCTTTGGCAGTTCTCTCTGAATTATACCAAGCCTCTTTCCTTAAAAAAATAATAATTAAAAAAATATTAATGGCCTCTTTGGGCAACTTTTAAGCCTAAGATCTATTTTTAAGAGCTTTATTTGTGTGTGTGTATGTGTATGTCTTATACATTCAATATTTAAGAAAGCACACAGAGTATTTGGATATACTAATAGTCAATCAAATTGATCTCCAGAACCATTTCTGCACAACAAATGACCAAACTGCATGAGGTACTTGACTGAATATTTTGTTATATTTTGTTTAGGAAGAAGTAATGTAAATTCACGGTATTGTGCACTTTTTTTCATACTTGCCTTGTAATATGCAAGGTATTTAGCAAAATTTCAACATACAATACCAAAAATAAACTTCACAGTTATATTCTAAAAATATTAATAGCTTTATATTCCTTTTATGTTGATGATTTTAGACAAAATAACACCTCCTTAAAGTAGCTGAACAATGAATATTATCTTTTAAAAGAGAAAAATATAGCACAAAAGTGATTTGCAGAATCTAGTCTAAATATGAATGGGTGTTTTTCAAAGCTTTTTGAAGAACTGCAGAATTTTTGTATAGCCTGTTGTCAGGCATTCAATATTACTCTTTCTGTATTGGAAATAAAATCAGTAATTCCTCAAATCTGCTACTGAACATGAAAGTATTTTGTATATAAAAAAAAATCTATGAGTGGGGAGCAATGCTTTTGCCCTTTCTTAAATATGTTACCACAGAGGCAGCAGCAGCTTTGCTGAGCAGCTCAGTTTGTCCTGAGGTGGGTCCATTGGAACCAGCTGGAAACGCCTGGAACCAGCTGTGTCCGGCACGGGGCGGCTCCGGCCTCCCCTCGCAGAGGCCGCCCTGCAGCCCTCTGCTGCCAGCACCTGGGCACCGACATCCAATACAAATGGCCAAAGTATGTATTACAGGAAGAGTAAAAGAGGGAAGCTTACAGAGAAAAGAAGAAATTAAAAGATAAAATAAAGGAAGAGAAACTCTGCATTGTGGATCTACCACTGTGCAGCACTAGCAGTGGGAAAGCTGGGATGCAGCTGGTAGTACTTTACTGAATTACAACAAAAAGTCAGGAGAGGTTTCAGAAGGATTACCAATGTCTTGACTAATTGACCATACTTTAGAATTTGGTGTTGAATGTAAAGGAGGTACTTTTGCTCCAGCGTCAGTCATAGTACTTCTTCTTACAGGCTGTTGTCCTGGTGGTGCATAAACCAGAATCAGGCTTCAGATGAGCAAGAGTGCACATTACAATTTTCTTGTATATAATGTACATGAAGCAGATCTGTACAAGAGTTTACAAATAAGGATGAAAACAAAGAGGTTTCTTTTGTGAAGAGAGTCAGAGTTTACATGGAATGCCATAGCCGTTGGACTCCTTTGGAAAAAGAAATGTTATTTTTCATATTTTCCTTAATATTTGAAACCTAATTTCAGGATTCATGTAGCTCTTCTTTTTAAAAAGCATAGCTATAGATTTTAGCATGAGCAATGAAAGAGTTTTACACATACCTCAACTGAGCAAAAGAAGCTATTCAGGTCAATACTTAGGACTATTGAAGCTGAGAAGGTAGATTTTAACATATACAGAGCCATTTTTGACCTTGAATACTTTACTTGACATTACTTTACTTTGTCATTTACATAGAAAAAATGATAAGAACAGATACTAAAAAAAAAAAAGTGCTACTCCTTAGCAAAGATTTTATAGATAAAATCACTAGATAATTTTTCTGCTTGAAAATGTATTTACACCAGTGAAATTCTCATGTCAGTGGCTTTAGTTGAAGACAGACGCTTTAAAGTAGGCTCAGTGTAGTACTTCACATAAACAAATTTACAAGTTTTAAGGTAAATTTACAAGTTTGTTACTTGCCTCTACTCTGAGTCACAGCAGTTAGTTCTTTTGGTGATGGTTAGCATTAACATGTTAAGAAAAAGAATAAGATTATGACAGACAATGGCTTTAATTTGTCTGGAGCTGTTCTTCAGTGTCTGATTAGATGTCAATAATTAATGGTAATTAACAGTGGTTAATAAATTGCATCAAGGAAGTACATTCCTTGCTTGAGAATGTAAGGAAGCAACAGAACTAGCAAAAACATTTGGTGATGTTTTTGCATCCCTTTGTTTTGAATCCACTGAGTTGGTCTCACGTCCAGTGAGGAGATGATCAGGAGGTTCAGGCTATCAACACAGGAGGTACTGAGATTTTCCTGAGCGATGTTAAATGCTCTGACCTCACAGTGGTTCTCAGACCACGTTTTTACTATATTATAACCATGCTGTTGTCTCAAACACGTTAGGAAAGATGAATTGTTTCTAGAAGTTCAAATCACGTTAGGAAAGATGAATTGTTTCTAGAAGTTCAAATAAGTAATCTTCAATGCATTATACATTCATCTGTTAATGAATGGGTAACAGTCCTTTGTAGTTTTAAAGTAGCTTTGTTTGGTCTTAATGTGAATCAGCTTAATAATAAGCTGAACTGAAGTATTATATGTGCGTATAGAATAGCCCATTTAGTTAATTATTTCCTAAAATGCGCTAGATTGGTAACATCTATTTAATGTCTGATTCCACTCTCACTAAAGCCAATTGGTTTTGCTGTGGAATTAAGGAACTGAAGTCGGACTAATCTATAAATTTCCTTGCAAATTCTATACTGAAAAAAATGTAAAACAGAAAAGAAAAATAATTTCAGCAATCATTCTCATAGCTGAATTGTGCTAATGTTTTTTCTACGTTTAATTACCCTGGTCTGTAACTTTTTTTTTCTGCTCCACTAAAATTATTTCACAGAAAGTTGTTAAAAAACATTTTATTCCTTTTTTCCTACTCTGTGAAGTGGTGTCCTTTTGAGTTAAATTCTATAAATTCCAAATTTGGAATATTGAAAATAGATGTTATTAAAGAAAGAGTGGACTTCCCCAAATGAGTAGGAACAAAGCCTTTAATCCCATGTGCTTCAGGCCCAGTATTACCATCACTGAGATCCCCTGGTGAAATTCACATGAACTGATGAAGCAGATGTGCTAAAGTGCCTTTCAAGATTAGATCAAGATTTTTAAAGGGATATTCCTAATTTACTTTGACTTAGATACAATGAATATACCTAGCATTTTCCAAACTGAGAAATTTTTTTAATACTCCTTTAAAGGTGTGTAGTAGGGGAACTTAATTTTCTCCTGGATCACAGTCTTGAAATATAGTCTCTGGTAAGTTTCTCTGTACATAACTGGAACTCTTCTTTCTCTGTAAGAGAATAATTTAAAGTTACTGAACAGCTTAGTATATTATTTACTGCTAGCTTTTTTTTGTTTGGTTTTTTTTTTTTTTTCAGTACTCAGGAAAAATATATAAGGATACTTATTTTTCTGAATGTTTCAGTCTGGTTCTACTGATTTGCAAAGCTGCTGGTTA
>WEKW01014788.1:0-14441 GCA_013389905.1 Sula dactylatra
TAGGGAAATTTATATGATAAATTAATGAAATTCCAGGTAAAAATAGAGTTATGTTTTGCTAAAAAAAAATGGTTTCCTAAAAGTAATTAGGAAAACATGAAGCAAGCGCTTACTTCCATACTTTGCCAGAAATTACTTTTGTATGTACCTAAAAGATACAAGTTACACATTACTCTAAATTACAGCTCCTCGAAAAATGTTTATATTTCTCACAATCCTGTTACTGAATTTTCACAAAGTGATGTGTGGCAGGCCCTTTTAGGACTTAATTTCAGAAGCTTTATTTGTAGTGGTGAATCTGGAGAATTTGAATTTGACATGAATATCAGGCCTGAAACTGGATCCAAACAATCATGTTTGTCAACCTGAACCTCTAACAGCAGGCATTGTTATGAATGTACCAGCCTCTGCAGTCTCAAATGAAAGATCTTTGTGCTGAAGTTGAGAGTACATACTGTAAGAACCACTATGGATGATGGATGCTTAAGTGATCGCTTGCTGTTGGCCTTGGACTGTGAAACTGCAAGAAACACTGATATGAGCAAAGTTAATGCAATTTCTGCTACTTTAAGATCATTCAACTGTCTATTGATGTGAGCAGAGATTTGATGGACACAACAATCTCTGGCCACTTGCTCCCAAGAGACACATAAACTTTACTTGCAGTTCTTTATTGTCCTAAATTTTTAATCTGAGAATAGTGGAATAGTCCAAGAATCCCTTGGAGAATAGCGATTGAAAATGAAAAAAGTAGAGTAAGTTTATTAATTGTTCAGCTGTGCTGGAATAGTTTTTGCTATAACTGTTTTCCTACATCAAGAGTTTCCAACGAGTGGAAGAGTGACAAATGTTTAGAGGAGCTGGACAACACTTCTTGCAATAGTTTAAAATGAAGGAATTCATCATGAAGTTGTTCCCCCTTGAAGTATGGTAGCATGCTCTATGTGCCTACTTATTGCTCATAATCCTGGCAGCTAGAGGTTTGAGGGCTGCAGGATTAGCCTGCTGTCCAAGTCTCAAGGGAGTTTGCTCCTTTCAGCAGCATTAGAGGACCTAAGAAAGACCAAATACTAATTGCGGTCAGAACGTCAGCATCCTTATCTTCTTTCTGAGGAAAGAACAGTTCTCTTAGGCTCCCACAGGTAGGCCACTAACAACAGTCACACAGACAGTACTCATCAGGCTGCAGAACATAATCCATGTTGCAAAACACCTAATCATACAGAAACCACTCAGGCTATCCCTTCTGGAAGGTAGCTGTGAGGAGTCAAGGTTTGCACAGTTCTAGCACCAGTAGAGGCTGGCTTTTCCATTTTATATTCTGCCAGCTGTCTTCATTTCTTATAGGGATGGTTAGTGAAAGTGATTTGAATGCAGAAATTTATTAGCCTCCATATGACTGAAAACTGTACGTACATCATTAGAAACATTCAAAAAAACATCGAATCATGTTCAATTTCATAGGTGCGTTGGTGTGTTTCTGATGTCTACGAAATGTGAGTGAGCAAGTGATAATTATATGATTTGGTTTCAACGTTTTCCCCGACAGAAAGTCTGTCTGTCTCGGACTGCATTCAGTTTTAATTATTGCATACAGACTCGTTGGGGTTTTTTTATGTGGTTTAATTATTGTTCATGAATTATAGGTATGATCCACAGACCAATATAGTCAGAAGATGAGAATGCCTCTTGATGAAAGAGATTTATTAGTCCTCAGTGACTGTTCATGTAGCTGTATCAAAGTCCAGTTATTTTTAGAATTTCAGAAGGGGGATTTGTTGTGTTGGTTTGGGGATTTTTATTCCAACAAACTCTGAACACTAAGCTCTTCTGTGCATCCTGCTTGTTTTACCTTTTTTTTTTTCCTTTTGTTTCTTTCCTAATCACAAGGGTGACATTGAACCTGGAGGAACAGAAGACATACATGACGACACAGTAAATTGCATAGTAACCTGAACAGATTGGAGAAAGAGCATCTGCAAGCAATGAAGAAATTGGTCCTAAATTCTCACTAAAACATAGTGAGAAAAATTAAACAGCAGAGATACTGTATGAGAGGGTACGAACAGGCTGCAGGACCAAGTAGATTTTCTTTAACTTTATTTTCTTAATTCTGTTTTAGTAATGCTTTTTCATGTCACCAAACCCTACAAGTTAGAGGTAAAATTGCTTGGTGTTCATAAAAATTGTTGTTCTTTATTTTCTGTAAGAAGTTGTCAACAATGTGGAAATAACTGAAGAGTTTACAGATTTTAGTAGTGGTTGAGATCTGGAAAACAGTTCTTAATGCTGAGATCTTCCTTGTAAGAAAACAAAAGTGCACAGTTAGGCCATTTTTATCAATGTGTTATTTGTTTAAATATATATAGCATTCGTGAAGATACTGGATTTATAGCACATTCAGAAGATACACATAAAAGGACAATAGGCTTTTCCAACATTATTCCATCTGTACATCCCAGGTCAGCAGGAGAAGTGTTCAGTCCCCAAGTTCATTAATTTTGTGTCCATTATAAATCCTTGATAACTTTTCTGAGATTTTTATGGTGTTACAATAAAATAAATATCTTTCCAGTAGGAAATATATTTATCCCAAATTTCTATAATTCCTGTAGGCTGGTGAGCAGCCTTCTGATATTAGCAACATTTTTTTTTCAGTATTGGACTTGTGAAAGAGGTTAACAGCTTCCAGATAATTCAATGCCATTACTCCAGCAGATCTTATGTCCCAGGTGTTTATGAGTGAGTTTACTAAATTTAAACTAGTACTTTTTCCTGGCCTTTCTAATATGTATCTTATGTTGCAGATGCCTTTCTCAGATGTGCTCACTTAGACTCCCTCAATCATTTAGGCTCTGAGCTTTAATCCCTGGAAGTCTGGAAGTAAAGACCCTAAGGAGCCTAATAGTGGTTTCTCTTAATGCCACTTTACACGATTCTAATAGTAACAGAGCCATAAAAAATAATGTAAATATAAATTACTCACATTTTAATGCCTCTTTATATTACCAGAGTGATGTGAAGTGCCCTTCTTATAAATGAGAATGAGGCCTCAAGAGCCTGAATTGATGTAATTCACATGCTGATGGATAAAATTATAGGAACAAAGCAAGCAAAATATAAATCTATGAGTTTACTTCAGAGCTTGTTTAATAGGCAGCTTCTTGTACTTTCCTTTGGTTCCTTGGCAAGTCGCTCTCAGTATCTTAGACACCCTTGTGCTTACACACACGCCAGTTTCCGAAGAGGATGAGGTGTGCAGTTGTCTGGGTCTGGGGTCTTCACACAGCTTGACTGCTTAAAAATTTCAAATTCAAGACCATGCACCTCCTCCGCTGCCAGAGTCCTACCCCAGGAGCAAAGCTGGAAAACAAGAAAGTGCATTTTCTTCTGCCGGTGGCGTGCGAGTCCCAGCCCAGGCCAGCCTGCTCCAGCGTCAGCTTGTGGGGGCAGGTGTGGAGGGGCTGGCGTGGTGGGACACAGCCCTTCCCTCTGCCATTTTATCATGGACACAGAAGTTAAATGCAAGGCAAACAAATGTTGGTGGGAAATATCTTCCTAAACCAGACACTACAGCAGTAACTACCACAGTATCAGGCATCATTTATTTGCCAAAACACACATCTGTGTGGATGAAATAAAAATTACCTTTGAATTTAGTATCTGTGGACACTTAACCCGGTGGCACCTGGGGATGGCCGGGCTGTGGCTGACCCTGGTTGCCATCCCCAGCCTGGCCCGCCCCACCTCGTTGGGGACCGTAGGATGGAGGGCAGGGGCTCTGCCCACTCTGTGCTCTCCTAATGGTGGCCACCTCCTCCTGCTCCATCCGTCCTGGGCCATCTCACAAGGAGAGCTCCAGGGCATCAGTCTGTAACTCATCTCGGCATTTTACTGCCCTAACAACAGGGCAGCTCCTCCTAATACACACTCTGCTTTATTGGGCAGGAGTACAGCCTTACACAACCTGCTTGCTCCCCTGTAGTATAACGAAACAAGAGGAGGCTCTTGTAGACAAATGAGCAGGGTCTGCATTGTCACAGCCATTATTTACCCCCAAACAGAGAATCACTGTTGTCCTTTTTTAACCTATTCTGTCACCTTTGGAGAAAAAAAATCTTTTTTTTTTGCACTGTTAACAATGATACTGTGAACGTATATGTTATGATATGCGTTTTACCAATATTTGCTCTTTGTGTTTCCTTCTTGCTTAAACATTTTGAATAGATTGCATACAGTATCTTTGGTCAAACATGCACAACAGCAATACCACAGGGTGCCTGAATGACTGCTATAAATGGAAAAACCAATTGAAGTATTTTAAATAAGTAATTAAGCATTTTTTTCATGTAAAGCTTTCTATTAGAAATACAATTTGCTATTAAATGTTTATTAAAGCCAAGCAGAAACTCCTGGGAAAACAGCTAATTTCGACATTTCAACAAATAGTGAAACTTTTCATTTCAAATCTCACAAATTTCAAAAACATGAGACTTTTAAGTGTTGGTTAAATATCAGCATGTATTTTGATTATCAAATCCACTTGTGTGGTGTAACTATACATAATTTATTATATATTAATATTAGCCATCATAATAATCCCATAAGAGATAAAAGCCCAGATAAATCAGTTCTGGCAAAGTAATGAACAGATACCATCACTTTATTCACATAGAATAAATAATGATATCTAGTCAGTCTAATTCTAGAAAAATGTTGCTACTACTGAAATAGTCTGTTACAATCATTCTTCAAGACTCTCATTTTTTCCTAGCAATCCAGCATGGTGTCAGCTTGGTCTGTCTGGCATGCAGAGAGCAGCTCAGGAGCAGTTAGTGTCAGTGCGCTTCTGTGCTTTCACCAGATTCCACAACTTTTACACAACAATTTCAATATTGCAGTTTAAACATGGCCTGTTTAAGCATTGTAGATGAAGAATTTATTTTTATACAATTAAATAACTGTTACCTTACCACTCTTGTCTTAAGTGATCACAAATCAAGGGACAAATATCCCAGCACATTTCATTATGTTTGGGAAAATAGGAGTTCCTCTCCAAACACTGTTGCTCTCAGTTCAATACCTTTAAACCATTGTTTTTATAAGTCAAAAGTTATACTGTATAAAGAGTATATGGCACATTCAGGAGACCATACCGAATGTTAACATAATTTTTTCTTATGGCATTTTCCTGGCAGCTCCAAGTCTCTCATTCTACCATGCAAGGTATGCTGGAGTTAAATGGAGTCAGCCTTCCTAGTGGTAGGAGTATGTTTAATTAATCCAGACTTGAGATACAACGTTGTTGGTTGTGATGCTGAGCTGTGTACCTCATAGACAAGCTAGGAATGCAGCGTTCATCTCATTTGTCTATTTAGACAAAATGCAAGTATGACTACCTTTACCAATAGTTTCAGCAGTATCCTAACAGTATCAGATTCATGTTAGCGGAACAGGAGTATTTGCTTTGCACAGACAGAAATGGTAGCAGACTTAGGTCAGTCTTATTTTGTTGGACCAAGAATTCAGAATATGCATATCCCATATTGTATTCAATGTCTGAACAACTTGTACTATATGTTTATTTTTGTATATTTTTCAAAGATCTGAAAAGAGAGGCCACAACTGCATTCTGTGACTGTTGGCTTTTCAACTCTGATCCAGAAATAAATGTCATGCATCTTTGTTGACCACTGTAAGGGCTACACCTAAAAGATTTCTTTTGTTTTCTTTTTACCCCAGTCCCAAGTCTGATAAAATACAAACCAAACACATTCTGAGATTCTAAATTGTCTGTGTCTCTAAAATGCCTTGGGTGTGAAATATCACACCTTCAGTTTTAAGATGCTGTGTAAAATATTTATGATGCAAAATGAGTAATTCTGGTTCCTAATTCTAGTACTTAAACAATTTACTAGCTGAAGTTAGTTTTTAATTAATTACTAGATATGTCTACCAGTATAATGGTATGGTAAAAACAGAAGAGTGTCAAACATGGACAGCTGATCTGAAGACATTTCAGGCCTGAGGCCTCGACAATGCAAACTCATCTATTAGTAATTTAAAGATCTCGGAAACTGTTCTTTGGCATTCAGGCCAACTGGAATGGAGTAGACCCAACTGCACTTTTTAAAGACTCTTACCCTCCACAACAGTCTGGCTACATCCAAAGGGTCATTTGAGAATGTTGTCTGGCCCAAGCTGACACCTGAGCTGCGCCTGGGGATTGCTCAGGAGGATGCTAGATCATAGAATCATAGAATCATTAAGGTTGGAAAAGACCTCTAGGAACACTAAGTCCAACCATCAACCCAACACCACCATGTCTCCTAAACCATGTCCCAAAGTGCCACATCTACAGATTTTTTTAACTCCTCCAGGGGTGGTGACTCCATCACGTCTCTGGGCAGCCTGTTCCAGTGCCTGCCCACTTTTTCAGTGAAGAAATTTTTCCTAATATCCAATCTAAACCTCCCCTGATGCAGCTTGAGGCCATTTCCTTGCATCCTATTGCTAGTAAATGGGAGAAGAGACCACTACCCACCACGCTACAACCTCCTTTCAGGTAGACATAGAGATGAACTGGACCAAAACCATGCTAGGGGCATGTTACAAACAACATAGTCAGCTGGGATTCCAGAGGTCAAGGAGGTTCTCCGGCACTTTTTTATTTGCTTGTATAAACACAAATACATATGGCAAGAGCTTTTCTTAAAGCCTAGAAAGAACAAAGAAGGCACATTATATATGACCATGTCTGAATAAATAAAGCAGACATCTCAGTTCCAATGGGACACATTCCCCCAGTGTCCTATGAATCTGAAATGTCCTGCATTTTCAATTAATAAATTGTTTAATAAAATTGCCATTTAACTTGTTTCATAAAATATATAAATCACATTCCTTGGTTCTTTCATTGTAAGATATATTTTCTATTTCTTTAATCATTGTCTTAGCTTGTCTTTGAAATTTCTCCAGGCTACTGACTGGTTTTTTAAACTGGGATCAATGAGAAATTAATATAGTATAACTGAAGCAATTACTGCAGTGCCAAAAAAAAACCAAAAAACCCAACCAAAAAAAGTCAAGATGGTTTTAATGCAACTTGGTCTCCCTTTCAGAATACATTTAAATAACAGCATTGCACTGGGAACTTGAGTTTAAATGATTATTTATCCAAACCTTTTGCAGAGTTTCCATCCTTCAAGTATGGCTGCATTTTTTATTCTTATAGATATGGTTTTACACTCGGTCATACTAAAAAGTATATTGTTTATTTGCAGCAATTTTACTAACAATAAAACACTTGTTCTTTTACCGCATGCTAGTTCTCTAATCCTTGCGCCATCCACAGATGTTATCAATAATGATATTTACTTCTAACTAGTTGCTAAAATATTGAATAGTGCAAAGCAATGAACAACCCCTTCTAGGCCTTCAGTAGAAACACGCTTGATAAATTAAAAAATATTAGAAATCCTGGGGTGTAACTGAGCTCTTCTAGATACCACACAGACCTTGGAAAGAACTGTTTATCTCCTTGTGACAGAAACTATTCATTGAAGACAGAAAAGTTTTACAATTATATGTAAAGCCTCTCTATCTTCAATTTCTACATCTTGAAACAACAGCATTGATGTCAGCCAGAAGGCACTGTGTGAAGAATTTTACATAGTTAGGAAGGAAAAAAGTTCAAGCTTGTATTCAACCTAATTTCTACATGCAGAATAAAAGGAGAGCATTTTTCAGATTATTTTCAAACAAGAAAAACAAAATCTATGCTGAAATCTGATCTTTATTTTAATAGCATGTTGCTAAGAAAATTACCTGCTAGCATTATTTTTATGATATATTGCAGAAAATAAATTCTAGTTAGATATTTTATGTAAATTGCAATGTAAAACTAAGAAAACCACAGTTTTTGAATGTGTAAGTAAGGGCAATAATTTCACTGTACGTGCCATACCAGCTGCTCCATAGAGGAAGGTGAGCCAGGAGGCTAGTGTGATAGCAAGGCAGGCACAGGACCGGGATCTGACCAGCAAGGGTGTGATCTGGTAACACCCCAGCAAGAGGAGCAGAGCAGGTCTGGTGCCAGTACCCAGGGCCAGCCAACAGCTCAGTGCTCGTCGGCAAGACCATGGTGATGAGGATGGTCCCAGGTCAAGATGGGAAGTTGAGCCAGCAGGGCAGGGGCAGAGGTCACGACCGGCTCCGCTAGGTGCATGGCCAGGCACAGGCAGGGCTGCAGTGTAGCTCAGACAGAGAGCAAGGCTGAGGGCCTGAACTACAGAGCAGCCCCCAAGGGAAGGGAGGGCACAGCTCATTCTCACAATACTCTGAACCAAGGTTGTTCAGCTCCATACCAGTACTGACCTTGAGCATAGGCAACTAAGCCCTAGGGGGTATTCAGGGTCTTGGTAGGCAGTATAGGTAAGACAACCCTATTTTAGGAGTGAAAAGAACTATAGGGATGCAAGCTGTGTCATGTCACTTGTTCTCAGGGCAGCAACTGGTCATGTTACCTACTGGTACAGAGAAAACCACCAGTAGTGGTTTGCAGAGAGACTTGCACAGCAGAGCTCCTGCTTTGTCTCTGTCACAAACACTGCAACCTACCAATTAAAAGATCTTTCTAGGTATTTGCTACACGTTCACTTCCACCAGTATACAGAGCACCTACCTAATCCATTGAGCAGATTTAATTCTAGCACACAACCATGAGAAAACCTGCAAAAAAAGTGGGGCAATCACTCAATGGAGTTCTTGCACTTTGTTGTTTGTTTGTTTGCTTTTTTAAAAGAGATGCCTTCTAAAATGGGTGCCTTGCCATCCAGATGGACATGACTGCACTGTTCATTTCACATATACTTTGCAGCTCACCTAAGGTGAAAATAGGTATCTTGAGATCTCACACACCTGTGCATGGCTTTTATCAGCACATATCCGCAGTTTGTCAGCGTTAGCATTTCATTACTAATCTCTCCTCTCAGTTAATCTGATTAGACTGTATGCCAAATCTTCCTGTAAATCAGCTTGCTGGTAACAGAGCCCTGCCAAGGAAGACTTCACTCCTGCAAAACACTCTGCTTCTTCTTCAGATGAAGTTGCATGGCATCATCATTGACGTCAAATCAGTTTTGTTGTCCCCTACATAAAAGTCAATAATTTGCATAAATAATCACATGGAACGTGCCATTTTCCTCATTACTGGTGTCATGAATGACAGTTTCAGCTTTAGACAAAACATGGAATGGTTTTGAGCACACAGCTCCTTATAATTTTCCCTGCGTTATATTTTTCTTTACTTACTGCTATACTGCCAAATTGTACCTGTTATATAACTGTTGTGATGAGTTTTGAACAAATTGAGCAATCTGTGTAGCAGTCAGCTGGAATCACAGCAATGATTTAAAAGGCCTTGAGTAGGTGACCATAACGCAGTTAATATGGACCTACCCAGTCCACCTCTTTCTTGTCTGGTTGCTGGAACATGGTGCTGGTGATTGACTGGTCACAGCTCGTATGTGAGATTATGAAGTAGATATTGCTACTACCATCACAATCTGTTCTCTATCTGTTCAGCACATACAGAAGACAGGAGGCCCTATTCCTCATATGTCCACTGAAGTAGAGCAGAATAAGAAACCTCTGTGATTTGAAGTCATGCAGCTCTGTTATACAGACTTTCTCTTTTCTTTTCCAGGCCTAACATAGTGCATAAATTATGCTCAAATTTAGGAAGTGCCTTGTAAAATAAAAGATCATATGCATTCAATGATGATTTATATCTTACCATATCTTTTACTGTTTAGCATTGCTTCCAGTAATTAATTTTATTCCTTATTGCAAAGCTAGACACAGGAAGACTATGTTCTTTAAAAGCAATTACCTCTGCAACAATTGCATGCTTCCTCAGCAAGTTAATTTTCAATCAGTACAGTAATGTTTATTGCATTTGAAGCTCACTGTTTACCAGGGAGATATGGAGATACAGCTGTCTATGGACTATTCATTACTACTCAGACACTCCAATTGATAACATTAACTTCCTCTGGTCACCTTTGCAACGTCTTCCATTTGGTTAAGAGGATGTCCTTATGTATACACTGCATTATGCCATTACTCCAAGCACAGTATAATATTATCTTTTTTTTTTAAATAAGGCTTGTAATTCCTTTTTCTTTAACTCTTATTGTGATTCATTAAATCCTTAAAGTACATAAAGGAGAAATAACACTTTGTAGAATTATTTCCTTTCATGAAAAAAAAGAATGATAATGTGTGATACTTATAGACAAACTAAGAAATCTTTTTATGATGTAGGATAGAATAGAATTCCAGAAAAAAATGTTACCTCACTAATTGTGAGTGATTAATTGCTAAATTTATACCAAATTATCAAGCAAGGAACTAATTGCTTTCCTGCATTAGCTATCATACAAATATATGTGTCATTTTTCCCAGTATGGGGCTGATCTCATTCTCATTCAGATCAATAGTAATTTTTCAATTTAGCTCAACAGGTGTTAGATAAGCTTTTCTGGGAAAAGTCTCTTCCTCCAAGCCGATTAAAAACAGAGAGACTGTCCATATAAAAAGACCTCTACATGATTATCCTCTGTTAAAGTAACAATGCAATCGATATTTGCATGTTATGCTAGAGGTCACAGTTCTAAGGGCTTGCAACCAAAGTAACACCATCCTCCTGAGATGCATTCTGCGCTTTTTGCAAAGCCATTTTCTTGCACTCTTTTGGTCTGAAAGTATACAAAACTTCTCCAAATATGGAAAATTTAGCAGCAGGAGTCATTGTCCTAGAAGTATTGTGAATAAGTTGTAGGTTTTTTTATGGCAAAGTACCATCCTGCTTCCCACTGAAGGCACTTTAGAATATTTCATTATTAAATTTTAAATTATTTTAGATCAAGACATGTTCTCTGAAAGACTCCTAGTTGAAGCTATAAATTGGGGGCTGGCTACGTCTGTTAAAAATATATCACTTTCATCACTTGCATCTTACATGAAGTGTATTTTTAGACATTAAGAAAGAGAAAGAAGTTATCTCTATGTATCAGTCATCTCTCAACAACGTGCCTAGTATGTGAGATCATAGAGGCAGCATTTATCATAGAATCATAGAATGGTTTGGGTTGAAAGGGACCTTAGAGATCATCTAGTTCCAACCCCACTGCCATGGGCAGGGACACCTTCCACTAGACCAGGTTGCTCAAAGCCCCATCCAGCCTGGCCTTGAACACTGCCAGGGATGGGGCATCCACAGCTTCTCTGGGCAACCTGTTCCAGTGCCTCACCACACCCATCATAAAAAATTTCTTCCTTAAGTCCAATCTAAATTTACCCTCTTTCAGTTTAAAACTATTACACCTTGTCCTGTCACTACAGGCCCCGGAAAAAGTCTCCCTGCATCTTACTTATAAGCCCCGTTTTAGTATTGAAAGGCTGCAGTAAGTTCTCCCTGGAGCCTTTTCTTCTCCAGGCTGAACAATCTCAACTATCTCAGCCTTTCTTCATAGGAAAGCTGTTCCAGCTCTCTGACCATTTATTTGTGCTTTTTCCAAATCGTGTTAAAATGTAAGTTAAAATTTACTTTGCTGTCCCTCCACAACACAGCATACAAAATTCCTCAGAAGAGAAAGTTTTGCTGTCTCCTTGGCCTGCTATGTGATTTTAAGTGCAGATACAAAAACAACAAAAAAAAAGAACACAAGTAAAATTTAAACTGTACATTATGTCTAAAGTAAAACTGTGCAGTTTACTGGTGAAGTATAATTAACACTATAAATTAAGATAAACACTTTCTAAAGTTATTTTTCTCTACCTCATTTGGATTATTTGAAATAAATGCTGTAGAAGATTATCAGCACATTTTGTGCTGCTGAACTGACCACTAGGTATATCACTTCATAAGTAACAATACGTTGCTCACCTGATACCTGCTTACATCAGCTGCTTCTGGGTTGTCAGATTTATTTAAAGCCTCTGAGATACCTCAGTTTTTTCCACCTACCTTGACAGCATGTTAATATCCAACAGGAGACCCACCTCCAGATTATTACCTAAGCATCACTAACTTGTTGGTTTTGAATGCAGAAGTCTTTAGTAAAATGACTAACTTAAAATGAAGATGTAAGATAAATGTCGAGGCTGATAGATCCTTTGTTATCACAGAATCACAGAATCATAGAATGCCCTGAGTTGGAAGGGACCCACAAGGACCATTGAGTCCAACTCCTGCCCCTGGACAGGACAGCCCCAAAACTTACTCCATGTCTCTGAGGGTGTTGTCCAAGTGCTTCTTGAATATCATCAGGCTTGGTGCTGTGACTGCCTCCCTGGGGAGCCTGTTCCAGTGCTCCACCACCCTCTGGGTGAAGAACCTTTTCCTAATATCTAGCCTAAACCTCCCCTGGCACATCTTCCTGCCATTCCCTCAGGTCCTGTCATTGGTCACCAGGGAGAAGAGATCAGCGCATGCCCCTCCTCCTCCCCTTGAGAGGAAGCTGTAGACCACGTTGAGGTCTCCCCTCAGTCTCCTCTTCTCCAGGCTGAAAGCTTATGCTCATATAACAACATTTATTGTTGGACTGAACAAAAGCGTAACTACAGTCTCTGAAGCTTTAGCCTCTGAAAGTCATTTTTATCCACTGCCGGGTTGCTGATCTCCTATTGTTTCTCATGATTTAAAAACTACAGCACTTCAATATTGGAGTTCCTTTTTTTCCTGATCAGTTTCAATGTAAGACTATATTGTGCTATATTAATATACTTGTGCCATGTTTGCATTGCATTATGTTTTTTTTGCATTTAGTCTCTTTATGTTAAATCCTTTGAAAGATGTGAGTATCTTCAAATTTTCTCCTTTAAAATCTCTCCTTTCAAGCTGGAAGGATTTTTGGCGCAATCTGTCCAAACTCATCCAGGTCCCCAACATAACCCCAAGTCCACCTTACCGTGAGTCACAAGCCTGAGCAAAGTTATTCTTGGCATGCTGTACCAGTTTATATGTGAAATGAAGGAGAAGTATAGTTTTCTTTGAGTGACTGAAATAGCATTTCAACCTGATTCAGTAACGCTGAAGCTTCTGTTCAATATTCTCATTAGCACCCTGACTCACCAGGGTAGGTTCAGTTGTTAGTTCAGGAAATTGTGAAACCAAGGATTATAGTTTTGTTTATGGATTAAGTACTCTTGTATTTTGGGTCACATGAAAGAAGCCTTTCTGAAGTTAATGATTCATCCAGTGATTTCTGAATCACAGAATACCCTATATAAGTACCTGAGCAACGACTGTTCCAAGGAATGAGAAAGTATTCATTGTGTGATATACAGCACAGTGAAGTGCAGTTTGGGGGTTTATGTAGTGAGATTTCTGTTGGTACTGCATCTTCAGTGCAGAAATTCAGCTTCATAATATATGGCTCCTTGAAGAGGCATTTTTTATTTGGCGTTCCACTTTTGCATTCAATTAACAGGCCATTTCATCTGAAAGACAGACAAAGCTAAGGCATTCTCTCTGGAACCTGCAGGTTTGATGTGATATATTTGATCTGACCACCATTCCCCATGCAGCATCCCTCTAAGACAAAATCCAAAATCACATGCATGACAGAGAGACATTTCCCTGTTATAATAAAGTACACATCTTAAAGCTTGCTGAGATACTATTTTGGCATTGTGAGGAAAAACAACACCACAACACAGTAGGCATCTCAGAGAGGAAAGGGATATTGAAAGGAAGAGAAAACTGTCTACAGAATCAATGAGACAAAAAGATAAACACTCTACTGAAGCACTGAATGTTCAGTGTGTTTTATACAATTCTTTTAATATAAAACCAGAAACTGGCATTAGATTTAATTGAGAAATTAGATAATTCTGACTTCAAAGAAGAAGATTGAACAGACAGATGAAATCAGCTACAAAGGGGTGTTCTTTACCCAGCATCAGCAGAAAAAGAACTGAAGATTGAGGTCCCTGCCAGAGCTCATTGATGACCAGAACAACTGAGTTTCTTAGGAACGTTCTGATTCTGTAAGTGCCGTAGTATAATAGTTAACCTCATTTAAAAAGTTATTTTATTCTTTTTTACTTTCTTTTTCATAAATTAAGGCTGACTGCCCCACAGCTGTAGGTTCTTGTCTAGTTTCAGCACAATCTCCCTGTTCATTTCTCTAATTTTCCAGAAAGCATTCAGCACCTAGCAGGTATCTACCACGAGGCTGAATTATTGAACCTAGCTTTCTTTACCTTTCTCTGAAAAATGAAAAGTCTTGAAACACATGAAGGTAACTCAGTGAGCTGTTACATTATTAGAATAATTACATGAAAGTCACTGTAAGAATCAAATTTCTTCTATGCATGGCAGAAGTAAGGAAAACTTAAATTCCCTGAGCTATTTTAGTTGCTGCAGCTGTAAT
>WEKW01014789.1:0-16345 GCA_013389905.1 Sula dactylatra
ACTTCTGCATTTTTAACTGAAAAATCTGATTTCCTCAAAATAAACATTTTTGATTGTTTTGGATTTCACCCAGAGATTAAAACTTTAAAAAGATCAGTTTCAAATTATTTTCACTTAGTTTTCAGTTTGGGGGTAGGGGCAGGAAGCCACAAGAATCAGTTATTTTCACAACTGTATGCACAGACACTCTTTAAAAGCTGTTTGTATTCTCCATACTTACCTTTACTTAACTGTCTGAATCTTCTGTGGAGAACAGGACTGGGTATGGGGAGGTTGTGTAATATGATTGGTAGAGGGAATAAAAGTTCTGCTCTTATGTAAAAAAACCCAACAACACTGCCAGTCAGAATTCCTCGAAGTCTAACAGACACATAGACAAAATGTGCCATCTGAGTTTGGAGGAACAGCATTATTGCAAACCAAAGCTAATTTATACACCTTGCTTTCTTACTACTAAGACATTACAAGTAAACTACTAAATATAAAAGATTACAAGTTCGCTGAATCAGAAGAACCTCAGCTTTTGGTATGATTAAGTTTTAATTGTATATTTCCTTAGGGATCACTAGTAGCTAATAAGCTCATGAAAATAGGACTTTAAATAGCAGGAGTAGTAAAAGTCAGCCCATGCACCATATTTTGATATGCTTGGCTGCCTAAGGCATCGTATTGCCTGCAGTTTCAAGAGTTCAGTTTTCATCAATGGAAAATCTATTAAAAAACCCTTAAGAAATAGTATTTTCTTAAATGACAGCTGCTTCACTACATTGTTTACCTTTTGTGAATCTCAGAGATGCTGCTACCACGTCTTCTTACTTTTACTGTGGTTTGTTTGTTAGAAACACTTCTTTGTAAGTCACAAATTCCAAACCACACACTTCTCAAATTTAATTATATGCATCTCACTGTCTGATAACAGTGATTGCAGTGAATAGAGATTGGAGCTATAAGGACTGAGAGTAACTTCTAACCTTATAAAAAGTATTTTGCTTCATTTTTTGAGACTATTGAGTCTTTCTGCTAACTAGTACAAATTTGTTCCCACCCTTTTCTCAGCCAGATCGAGGAATTCTGGACTGTAGACTGTGTTACTTCCAGAAAAGAGAGCAAGGGGAGCTCATACAGGTATAACCCAGCTACAAAGTATGTGTCAGACCAAAGGAGGCATCATTCTGCAAGCAAAAAGAGTGGAACATAACCAAAACCACACCTGTGCTATAAATTGGCATAAATCAAATGAAGTTAACTTCTTTCTCCCAGGGATTTAAATTTTTTTTCCTTTCTCTAGGTGCTTCTAAATGAAGCTAGTTAAAAAGCCTGGCAGCTAACATGGAGGGAGTCTATACTGTCCTGGTTAACAGTTAATTAAATTACAAGCTGCCATTAAAATTGACTTGAGAGTCTTCATTTATTCCCTCGTACATATCCTAACCAATGTCTCATTTGCAAATTCAAGTAAGGCCCTCCTTAATTTACAATGTTTAATTTGAACAGCCACATAAAAAAATGTTACTGCTTAATTGGAGACAATATAATTGCATTTCTGTAACTATATTTCTGCAACTGAAAATAGATGGAAATCTTGCACACGCAAACATGTAGAAAGAATAAATGTTTTTACAATATAACCATTAATATCTATGAAAATATCTTTATTAGATTGGGGAACATGGCATTAATAAATGAAGGACATCTTCAAAATCATCAAAGAGTTGAAGAGCAAGATTATAGTACTACTCTAATTAATTTATCAATTAATGATGATAGGCTTCTTTACCCCCATAACAATTCAGTCAGTTCTACCAGAACATTGATACTGGCATATGTCAACCAAGATGCAGAGGAATGACTTATGGAACATCAAGGCTAAGAATTTATTAAATACAGAGAAAAATAAAGCACTAATATATTGAGCTTATGAACAAACTAAATCCCTTGGACTTGCAGGGCCCCAAGACATTGTAACAGGTGCAACAATTATGTATGGCGCAACTTTACGGACATACTAGCCAATCATCTGGGAGCTCTGCAGTTTTGATGAGAGAATGAACTGTTAATTAACAAATATTAAGATCCCAATGTGTCAAGTAAAATTAAACTCAAGGGATGAAGCACGGCTGCTCATGAGAAGCTAAGCTATCAAAACTAAACCAGGTCAAAACTAGTAAATGCCTTTTGGAAACTGTGAAGGGAATATTTCTGCTGTTTAATTTCTGGTGGTTCAAAATACCTCATAATAGCTCAGTTAATCTTTTTTTCTGAAGACTCTAAGATATAGAAGCCTCCCAAATATGCTATTTCGTAAAAGTCCAGGGATCCACGTTACCGCTGAGCTTCCATAATAGGTGGGCTTCTTTCCCTTCCACCAAGACTCCATTGCATTTGACATCCTAGGGATTTCTCTCTAACAGTGAAAGGATTTAAAGAACAATCTTACTGCTTGAGAAAATTACCCTTTCTGAAGATGAGTACCTCACAGTTTTGAACTATGCAACCTCCATATCACAAGTGCTGCCCTGCACAGATGCCATGGAGACACATTTCCTTAGTCTGAAGACAGGAAAGATGGTTTCACAGAAGTAACAGAATTTCCCTACATGGAGGTTAGTTCCCTCACTGTGCAGATATGATTGTAACAGCGTATGAAGATGCAAACAATATATGCACAACAGCATGAAGATGAGTACTTCTGTGTGAAGTCCCTGCACTGTATGAGGCTGAAGCTGAAACTTGTAAACAAGAAAGCAAAGTTGGTCAGCTGGTTTCCACATACACACAAGAATACTAAGCTCTGTGAAAAAGGTTTTCAGCTTTCACTTCTAGATTCAGGGATTTGACAGTTCAATTATTCACTTGAAATAAACTCCTGGCACCTGAAAAGTCTAGGAGCTATGCAAGTGTCCACAATGAGGCAATTATGTAATCTTTTTCTTTTAAATGAATACTGAAATCAAAGTAAAGACCAGCAGACATTTTGTTCTACTTGATCTAGCCTGGTTTTTCTACTAGTTAGTAGTTAGATGGTTTTCCCATCTCTCAAGCTGGACATCAGAGGATACCCTATTTTGATTTTTAAAAGGCAGTATGCATGAAGTAGGCCTGTAAAAAAAAATTCTGGTAAAACACGTGATGTAAGGCTATGTCCATTGGTTAGTATTTTTTATTATTGCCACTGACAGTGACACAATAGCCAGCTCATGATGAGGAAAAAGCCTCAGCACTGGTCAGCCAGTCAGCTGAAAAAAAGTGATGATTTTTTATGTGCTTCCATAATGAATTGAATTGCAGCTGATCTGCTTCTCTGAAGTGTTTCCTCTCAAACAAAATAATTCAGAAGACTGAAAATGTGCAAAATAGTGAAAAAAAATCTTTCTGAACATATTTTTTCTGCTTTTGCTTTTCTCTATCAGTAAACTGGCAAATTCCATTTAATAGTTCCAAAATTATCATAAATGTAAAACATTGCTTCTGCTGAACTAAGCATGGGTGTTGATTATTTGAAGTGTTGATTATTTGAAGTGTTGGTTCACAGTCTAAATACTACATTGGATTCTTCTGTGGGTACTTCTCAACAGAATCAAAGAATCACAAAAGGGTAGGGGTTGGAAGGGACCTCTGGAGATCATCTCATCCAACCCCCCTGCTTGAGCAGGTACACCTAGAGCAGGGTGCACAGGACCGTGTCCAGGTGGATTTTGAATGTCTCCAGGGAAGGAGAGTCCACAACCTCTCTGGGCAGCCTGTCCCACTGCTCTGTCACCATCACAGTAAAGAAGCTTTTTCTCATGTTTAGCTGGAACTTCCTGTGTTCCAACTTGTGCCCATTGCCCCTTGTCCTGTCGTTGGGCACCACTGAAAAGAGTCTGACCACAGCCTCTTGACACCCACCCTTCAGATATTTAGAAGTATTGAGAAGATCCCCTCTCAGTCTTCTCTTTTCTAGGCTAAAGAAACCCAGGTCTCTCAGCCTTTCCCCATAAGGGAGATGCTCCAGTCCCCTGATCATCTCCGTAGCTCTCCGCTGGACTTGCTCCAGCAATTCCCTGTCCTTCTTGAACTGGGGAGCCCAGAACTGGACACAGTACTCCAGATGTGGTCTCACTATGGTGCAGAGTAGAGGGGCAGGATAGCCTCCCTTGACCTGCTGGCCACACTCCTTTTAATGCACCCCAGGACACCATTGGCCTTCTTGGCCACAAGGGCACAACACTGGCTCATGATCAGCCTGCTGTCCACCAGCACTCCCAGGGCGTTCTCAGCAGAGCCGCTTTCCAGCAGGTCACCCCCAACCTGTGCTGGTGCAGGGGGTTGTTCCTCCCCAGGTGCAGGACCTTACACTTGCTCTTGTTGAATTTCATGAGGTTCCCCTCAGCCCAATACATTGTTTATAAAACAGTGTACGATGATTTGATTTTAAGTTGCATTTAGATGTGATAAATAAAATTATTTTTTTTTATTACTAAATATGTGGCTTAGTGATATTCAGCAATTCAATTAACAGGGATAATACTTGCCATTTGCAAGAAAGACTGAAATTAACATAAAAAGCCCCCACATAAAAATGTGACTCTTAGTCTTGTCTTTAAAATATTTGACATTGAATTATCACAGCTAAAAGAAAATGCCTTTAAAAATATGAAGGAATGTTTAATACATTTGAATACATATTGATACTGGAAAAACACACCCATGGCTAAATACTGAAGACCTGCATTTGTTCCCAAATGAAGGCAACACAGAAAATTCATGGGAATGCTGACATCACATCTAGCAAGCAAAAAATCCAGGCACACATACTCACGATTTCTGCTATTAAAAGCCAAACTCTGTTGTATCACAATTGACATATTTTTAAATTACTTCAACTATAGTAAAGGCTGGAAAACTGACATTGCATTAATTAAGGGAAACATTGTGCCCATCTTTAAAAAGGGTAGAAAGGAGGACCCAGGGAACTACCGTCCTGTCAGTTTCACCTCTGTGCCTGGGAAGATCACGGTACAGGTCCTCCTAGAAGCTATGCTAAAGCACATGGATGATAGGGAGGTGATTCGAGACAGCCAGCATGGCTTCACCAAGGGCAAGTCCTGCCTTACCAACCTAGTGGCCTTCTGTGATGGAGTGACAACATCAGTGGACAAGGGAAGAGCTATGGATGTCACCTATCTGGAGTTCTCTAAGGCCTTTCACACGGTCCCCCACAGCATCGTTCTCTCTAAACTGGGGAGATACGGATTTGATGGGTGGACTGTTCGGTGGATAAGGAATTCGTTGGATGGTTGCATCCAGAGGGTAGTGGTCAATGGCTCGATGTCCAGATGGAGACTGGTGACAAGTGGTGTCCCTCAGGGGTCTGTACTGGGACCAGGACTATTTAATATCTTCATCAATAACATAAACAGTGGGATCGAGCGCACCCTCAGCAAGTTTGCAGATGACACCAAGCTGAGCGGTGCAGCTGACATGCCAGAAGGATGTGATGTCATCCAAAGAGACCTGGACAAGCTGGAGAGGTGGGCCTGTGAGAACCTCATGAGGTTCAACAAGGCCAAGTGCAAGGTCCTGCACATGGGTCAGGGCAATCCCCAATATCAATACAGGCTGAGGGATGAAGAGATTGAGAGCAGCCCTGTGGAGAAGGATTTGTGGGTACTGGTGCATGAAAAGCTGAACATGAGCCAAAAATGTGCACTTGCAGCCCAGAAGGCCAACCGTATCCTGGGCTGCATCTAAAGAAGTGAGGCAAGCAGGTCCAGGGAGGTGATTCTGCCCCTCTACTCCGCTCTGGTGAGACCCCACCTGGAGTCCTGCGTCCAGATCTGGAGCCCTCAGCACAGGAAGGACATTGATCTGTTGGAGCGAGTCCAGAGTAGGGCCACAAAAATGATCCGAGGGCTGGAGCAGCTCTCCTATGAGGACAGGCTGAGAGAGTTGGGGTTGTTCAGCCTGGAGAAGAGAAGGCTCCAGGGAGACCTTATTGTGGCCTTTCAGTACTTAAAGGGGAACTATAGGAAAGATGGAGACAATCTCTTTAGCAAGGCCTGTTGCGACAGGACAAGGGGTAATGGTTTTAAACTAAAGGAGGGTAGATTTAGACTGGATATAAGGAAGAAATTTTTTACAATGAGGTTGGTGAAACACTGGAACAGGTTGCCCAGATTGGTTGTGGAGGCCCCGTCCCTAGAGACATTCAAGGTCAGATTGGATGGGGCTTGGGGCAACCTGATCTAGTTGAAGATGTCCCTGCTTATTGCAGAGGGGGTTGGACTAGATAACCTCTAAAGGTCCATTCCAACCTAAACCATTCTACGATTCTATGGTTCTAATTCACAACCTCTGTCTGACACAAAAAGCTACAAAGGAGTTTCCCCATAATGCACTGCAAATTATGTCACTATTACTCATCTGAAGGCAAAGCTTCTCTCTTTGGATTAGAAGGTCTAATTCAGACCTTCTGCTAACACAGATCTAGGTCTCTCCACAGCAGGGAAGGACAATTGTGCCAAACTGTGTTGAATTAAATGTGATCATTTGGCTGCATCTCTTGCTACTTACTAAGGCAGAAATGCATGTAGTAAAATAACTGGTTTTCTCTCTTTTTATGTCCTGTGTCCCATACCACCTGCAAGATCACAAAATCCTTAAATTCACTTTTCACCTATTGATGGGGAGGGGCAGCAGTAAGAGGGAAAAAGTAGTACCAAATGATTTAACTGAGCTACAGAAACCTTCTTATTCAAATGACAAGAAACCTTTAGTCTGACTTGTCAAGAAAAGCCTCAAACACTTCTTTATCCAAATCTCATCAGACCAGGGCTTTAGGTTTTAGTCAGACATAAGGACCGCCAACCTGTTGAAAATTCTCTTTGATTTCAACTTGACTGTCTCAAAATGATCCCATGTTGCCTTTTATCTGAATGTTTATGTCTGAAAGCAGCAACAGCAAGAACTCTACTATGTTCTTTGAAGGAAATATCTTTAATCAAAATAGCAATAGAAGAACACATATGAGTACATTTTAGTTCTTTACTCTTTTTAGAGGCTACCTACACATCTTAGTCTTTGGAACAGGTTTCTACTGTATGTATATAAATGCTCTGTATTTCAGGACAGCAAATTTAAACCTCATCAGTTCTTCTGAAGGTTGTCAAAATAGTTCATCAAGCATGCTGATAAAAATTCACTTATTTCTGCTTTGGCAAGTGTCCCCAGACAAAGTACTTAAGGTAAACAATGAAAAAATGAGGTGGCACAGAAGGATAGTGAGTGGATTAGCAAACTGAACAACATGCTGGAGCCTCAAGAAGTCATCAGAAGTGGCTGAAAAAAGACCTTATTCGAACCTCTTCCTTCCAAAACCAAAACCCAATGACATTATGTTAGGAATAAATGAATAGATTATTGCAAAACAACAGAGAAAATTTAAGATGAAAGAGTTACCTCTTTATATTGTCTGTCATGGTTTTAGCTGGGATAGAGTTAATTTTCTTCACTGTAGTTGGTATAGTGCTGCATTTTGGACTTAGTATGAAAATAATGTTGATAACACACCGATGTTTTAGTTGTTGCTTGGTAGTGCTTACACTAGTCAAGGACTTTTCCAGCTTCCCGTGCTCTGTGAGGTACACAAGAAGCCAGGAGGGGAGGGGGAACATCCAAGAACATTGATTCAAATTGGCCAAAGGGATATTCCATATCATGTGACATATCATGCCCAGTATATTAACTGGGGGGAGTTGGCCGGGGGAAGCAGTTATCGCAGCTCAGGGACTGGCGGTGTCGATCAGTGGGCGGTGAGCGGTTGCAGCACTTGTGTTTTTTTTTCTTTTTCCTTTTTTTCCCCAGGTTTCATTCCTCTCTCTCGTTATTTTCTTTTTTTTTTATTATATTATCATTATCATTACTATTATCATAATAATTGTTATCATTACCATTACTACCATTACTACTTTATTTTAATTATTAAACTGTTCTTATCTCAAGCCATGAGCTTTCTTGCTTTTGCTTTTCCGATTCTCTCCCCCATCCCACTGGGGTGGGGGGAGTGAGTGAGTGGCTGTGTGGTGCTTAGTTGCTGACTGGGGCTAAATCGCGACATGTTCCAAGCAGGGTCTGACATCCCAGCTTTTGGGTGTGTGGCGTTGAGAAGATGAACTCTCCTTTGCCCTGTTTTCTTTGTGCCCCAAACAAAATTCAGTGTGAAACACAAGGAGATAGGCCAGTTCTACTGAAAAAAATATGCACGTATAATCTTTTTGCTGAAAACTTAGTGACAGAGATTTCCTGCTGCTGAGGAAGATGTCGTCAATTCATAGGGGAAAAAAATTATACAGGAGATTTTTCATTTGCCTTAGATGAACACTGTCAGAAACTGAGCACAGAACAGATGAGTTTCTAGGTACCACTGAAGTGAGTACGCTACAATATTTATAATGTAACAGGAGTAGTTCCTGGGCACCTAGCTCAAAGTATATTTATATATATATATATATATACACACACACACACACACACAGAGTAACACAAAGTAAATATATATATATAATCACAGTCAGACAGTTTAAACCACACATTGACTATCTGGATCTAAAGTTTTACTTAGAGGTAGGTGTTGTGAATTCATATGAGCAAACCTTATTTGCTTATGGCTTTGTTCCTTCCCTTGCTGAACCTTCCCCTCTGTGTCTCCCAGGCAGCCTGGTATTTTACAAAACCACTCAACTGACCCAGGCAGGATGCCCTCCTCTCTTTTTAAAATTTTAGTTTCTTTAGTGGTGTAGCCACTTTCACAGCCTGTTTTTTTATCAGGTGGCTTCTAGTATCAAAGTGCAATCTAGTCTCCAGCATGTTAATAATGGAGTCAGGGAATGCTGCAGCTATACATACAGGAATGTTGTTTCAGCAGATATGTTCGTAATTATAAGTCCATACAGGGAAAGGGTATTTATTAGTTTTGCCATTCAGTTATATGACAGTAGGAATGAAGAGCATTATGTGAATTATTTTTTATTCCTGTGAAAATAAGCATTGAAGGGTTTCGTGCAAGCATTTGCATTTTTCCTACAAATATGTTTTTAAGTGTTTACATTTTTATTTTAGTTGGGAAACAATATTTGATGCGGATGGTATTGTCTATTGAAAAGCTTTTGCTGTTGTTTAACATACGTGTTCCTTTTTGGAGACAGTTCAGAAAAAGGTTATTCTTATAGATTGAGGGCTTTAGATTTTGTTGGAAAAATAATTTCTGAAACTATGAACAAAAACAGAAGTTTGTACAATTTTGTATCAGTAAGTAGTCACGTAGTACAAGCTTATGGTTTTTAATATTGCATTTTTGAATGAGTGTCATAAAAGTACAGTATTACTTTTTCAAATATGTAAATCTACAGAAAATTTAAAATACTTATACAGAAATATTTTAAAGTTCAAGTCTGTTTGGACAGCTTTTATATCACACCTTTCCTAAAAATAACTTTAGAACTAGACTAATATTCTTTTAATTTTCTGGGGGAAAATGAGCTTTTGTTAGCAGAGGAGTAATTCCCGAAAAGTAACTACTGTGATGTTAGAACTTTTCTAGGCTTGCCAGTGTAGGCATCTGTCACATGAGTTTCCCCTTGCTACCCAACAAATGGCCTGAACTTAATTCAGGAGGGAATATTCAAGCTGTCAAGTCATACAGAAGCTATTTATGATCACCAAGAAAAATGAACAGATACATGCAGAAGGCTTTACATATTTTCCCAGTGAAAGCACAGCAATGTTGAAAGTTTAAATATTAAAGGAATTTTTCTTCTTTGCATGTAAACCATGAGAAAGAACATTTCACCGTCTTTGAATGAAAACAGTAACATGATGAGGAAAAATTTTTTTTAGCACTTCCTCATATTTGTGATAATCCATGGATGACTTCTAACACTAGTGGAGGTGTTACTCTTGACTAGATTTGAGTCAGAAGCAAATAAGAATTTGTAGGGATATTTAGCAATGAACATATTAAAGCAAGGTCATCACTTTTGGCAATTCAGAGGGAAGTTTGTAATTCAGTTTTTGTGTGTGTCAGAAGGATAGCATAATAAAAAATAATATAATACAATTTTCCAGATTTATCACAGAGCTTCTAACACACATACTGTGAACAAATTACAGAAAAATATGCATGCACTTAAGAAGAAAAAAAAAGAGAAAATCATTACAATTAACTAAGTGCAAGATTTCCATTTAGTAAGTGGGAATCCAAATCTAGCATAGCGATTTGTTTAAAGTTTTAACTTCTAAAACTAAAATTTGACCCCATACTAATGAGCATCTCTAACAACAAACTGTTGTGTCTGTAATATGTAATCATGACTAAAAAATGTTTTGAAATAATGATTTAAATACCCTTACAATTCTCACAGTGAATAATAATTTGTTATTAAAATTTTCTCCTCCAATTTCAGTGAATTCACCATTTGACTAACTTTGATGAACAATGAAGTAGTAACCACTGACTTAAAAATCAGCAGTTTTCTAGTTTTCAATGTCTCATTTATATCCACTTTGTGTAAATAAAACATGGCACCATTAATGCTATGTGCTTTACTAAGCATTCATAAGAGATACAATTCAATTGAAATCTAATGAATATGTACTTTAACATATAACATTCTGTGAACAAAACAGCACTATTTCTCTAAAACTTAAAAATATTAATTAGCCATATAACAGGGAAACACTAAACACACCACCCTGGTTGATGGCATCCTGTTGAATGTAGCACAAATTATAATTCTGCAGATGGAATTAAATTAAGCACGGCAAGAAGCCACGTTTGTCAAGGAGATAGAAAAACTATAATGATACATTGGCATTTACAACTTGAAGCATAACACTGGTTAAGACAGACTAATGCTTTGAAGTAGTACGGTAAATCTGCTTTCTTACGATGTATTTCTCATCTCTTTAGATTGTCTGACTTGGAGCTGAAAAGAAATTTTCCTATGCTAAGTACAGAACGATGCAACCACTAGAATCACCCGGGCATAATTTGCTGATTTGAAAAGCATTAGGCACTGTTTTGTCTTTCAATATAGGGAAATCTGGTTCAAACAGATGCTTTTAGATCTGTGAGAGAAGGTCTTCAAGTCCTATGGAAGTATGTTAGCAAATTGTGAGATGTTTTAGATTTTTATACAACTGCTTATATTGCAGCCAGAGAAGATAGTAAGGAATTTCAAAATTCTGTAAAAAATCCATGCAAATAAATAATACTATGGCAAATGAAATTCAGTTTTGAAACTACATCCCAACCCCCCACTTCCAGATTAATGTAAGTGGAACAAAGAACAGGAATTAATCACTCACTGCTCAATTTAAACCCACCTGTAACTTCTCAGAAAAAAATGTACCAATGAAAATGTTTTCAATCAAGCAGTGACTGTCAAACCAACACATTAAACAAGGAAATAAAAAGAAACACTTGAAAATGATTGTGCATTGCCATTTTCAACTGTGTTCCATAATGAACATCTGAGCTCAGAAAAGAAATATTTTAGATACAGGTGACAAACCTGGAGGGACTAAAATCACTGCAATAAAAGCAATGCTAGCTTTAGTGCTGAAAGAAATGACAATGTCATCAAAGCATACAAAATAAAGAACGAAAATCAAGCAATCCTATTTATTCCACCAGTCCAGGAACACAGAGACACTTTGATTACACATGTAGTACTAACAGTGTTTAACTGTAATTATAACCATCAACCTTTCTCGCATGTATTATTATTAACCTCAAATATTCATAGCCATGGAGCATTTTAGAAAACCTACAAAAGGGAAGAGCTCAGAATAAGTTCTATAGTATATTACACCCTCAGATTATACCAATCTGTTCATCCTATCCTACCCAGGCAACACAAAATAGAGAGGCCCTAGACAGAAATAATTGAGAATTTAATTCCTGTAGTGAAATTCTCACTGGTTTGATGTTAATGGAGGAATTAGACCAGACTTATACACTACTAATCAACTGATTACTTACTTCTACTACACTAATCAATGAAATGCAGTGGGGTCTGTAGTGGACTAGGCAGTGATAATGCTCTCCTATTGTGACTGTTCCCTCTGTTCACTGATTCTAAATTAAAGTATGTTTCTTTAGAAAAGCAAAACAACCCTTCCTTGTCTTCCAAAGAAAACATCAAATAAGAAACAAAACCCTCTTTAAATGTTTCAACACATATCAACTACTGCGAAGGTGTACTCTTGTGTAAAAAACAGGCTGGATGGCTGGGCTCAGAGCATTGTGGTGAATGGAGTTAAATCCAGTTGGCGGCCGGTCACAAGTGGTGTTCCCCAGGGCTCAGTGTTGGGGCTGGTTCTGTTTAATATCTTTAATTGATAAAATAATTTAATTGACCCGGATGACGGGATTGAGTGTGCTCTCAGTAAGTTTGCGGACAACACCAAGTTGGGCAGGAGTGTTGATCTGCTTGAGGGCAGGAAGGCTCTGCAGAGGTATCTGGACAGGCTGGATCAATGAGCTGAGGCCAACTGTATGAGGTTTAACAAGGCCAAGTGCTGGGTCCTGCACTTTGGTCACAACAACCCCATGCAATGCTACAGGCTTGCGGAAGAGGGGCTGCAAAGCTACCTGGAGGAAAAGGACCTGGGAGTGCTGGCTGACAGCCAGAAGAACATGAGCCAGCAGTGTGCCCAGGTGGCCAAGAAGGCCAACAGCATGCTGGCTTGTATCAGAAATAGTGTGGCCAGCAGGACTAGGGAAATGATCATGCCCCTGTACTCGGCACTGGTGAGGCCGCAACTTGGATACTGTGTTCTGTTTCGGGCCCCTCAGTACAAGAAAGACATTGAGGTGCTGAAGTGTGCAAAGAAGGGCAATGAAGCTGGTGAAGGGTGTGTAGAACAAGTCTTATGAGGAAAGGCTGAAAGAACTGGCATTGTTTAGTCTGGAGAAAAGGAGGCTGAGGGGAGATCTTATTGCTCTCTACAACTACCTGAAAGGAGGCTGTAGTGAGGTTGGTGTTGGTCTCTTCTCCCGAGTAACAGGACAAGAGGGAACAGCCTCAAGTTGTTGCAGAGGAGGTTTAGACTGGATCTTAGGAAATATTACTTCACTGAAAGGGTTGTCAGGGATTGGAACAGGCTGCCCGGGATAGTGGTTGGATATCCCTGGAGGTATTTAAAAGATGTTTGGACATGGTGCTTAGGAACATGGTTTAGTGGTGAACTGGCAGCATTAGGTTTATGGTTGGACTCGATGACCTTAAAGGTCTTTTCCAACCTATATGATTCTGTGTATTCTGTGAATTAGAATTTGACAGAAATTTTTATCTGAGGTTAACTGATTCCTGGCAAATTTGGCAGTCTTACACGTTACTCTGAACGTGTATTACACAATACTCTGAAGCAGCTGATGCTGGAAATATATATTAGAAGCAGACTCTTGGATTACGAACCGTGGAGCTAATCCAGTATTTTACTTGATGTTTAAATTTGATCTACAGATTAGTATAACCATTAAAATACAGTAAGTAAAATATATTTACCTGCTTTGAGGACTGCTGATGGGGAAAGAACTTTGGTCTGGGTTGTAAACACTCTCATTGAAAATGACAGGCCACCTTTAACATCTACCTAATGGGGGAAGACATCAGATCTTTTAAAAAGTTCTTTTTGTTATTTTGGGAACTGTAACTGACCTATATCATGGAAAGATGGAGGGCTAAACAAATTCTGCTAATGTAGGGGAAGTACCTATACTGTTCCGTCTACAAAGAGGTAATAAGACTTTCTCAATACCTTTATTAGAAGTGCATTAAGAATACAGTATCTTCTTTTATTAAAGACGACACGCGATCTTATAAACAACTATATAGCACCGACACAAAGGAATAATCAATAGGATATGAAGATAGATCATGCTGAAATCTTTTCTGAAGAGGTATTATCTATACATCAGTTTACACGACAGTTACCAATACACTACCATTGGTAGTCCAACAGTTTTTACCTTTGAGATTTCCATTAAGGCACTTCCTGTGCCCTGTTCTGTTTGCTATCCACAGAGTAATAAAAGAGACAAACCATATTCCTAATCCTTAGTTTCTCTATGATGATGTAGCCAAGAAGTTTTGTAAGATTTTGAGATGGTCATGTGAGAGAACTTTGAATATGCATACAAACATCTTGAAGATCAACCGTTTCAGGTGAGTAATTCTTTTTTTCTCCTGTGCCGTTGACTGTCCCTTTGTAAACTTACATGGTAATGATTCCAAGTAGTATCTTTTGCAATGAAGTGGAGGAGTTCTTCACACTCTCTAGTTAAGTAAAGTCTCAGAGCTGGACTTCTCAAAGACTCTAATTTTTATAGACACCTTAGGAAGTGCATAACATTTAGCAAAAGTGTGAAGGGAGCTCCAGGTGGCTGTACGGCAAATATCACATATGAGAAAGTTCTTGGGAAAGCCACTGCTTCTCCTAGAACTGCAGCCAAGGGGACCTTTCATAAGAAAAAGAAACGTAGTGATTTTGATGGTGTTCTTTTACACACCAGATGTCTCTGCGAGGGGACTAGCAGTTCCTTGGGTCTTTCAGTTTCTGATGAAAAAAGACACTTCTTGTAAGGTCACGTCCTCATTATAACATCTAATTTTTGGAGGTTTTGGTTCCAGAGAAGAAGTGTGAAGTTTAAGAAAGAACAGAGGCAAGTTAATTTCCTTCAGTACATGAAAGTCAGAATTCTCTTTAGGCAAAAGCTTCAGATGGATCCTACCACTTGTCCTTATGGAAAATAGTGCAAAGGAATTAACTGTAAGAGCTTGAATCTCAGCTATCCTTGTTGCAGAGGAGAGATCATAAATACTGTTTTCACAGATAGATGCAGAAGACAGCATTCAAAAGATTTAAAAGCCTGCAGCATAAGAAGATAAAGGACATGAATTGTTCATTTCTGGCAATAGGCCAACTATTAGCAGCCTACCATGATTTGCAGGTATTTCTGATTTGACAACTGAGTGATGGAAGAGCCTGTAGAGTGAGATTTGCAAAGCAACCTCCCCTGTGAAAGCGAGGGGGTACTGAACTTCACTTTAAACATTTAGATTCTTATATTTTAAATAAGTATTTAGCATGAATCCCTTTTTGTAAATATACATAGAGTTGTTGTCATAAAACTCCTCTTATCTCTTAAGGGACTTGAGTCTATAGGCCCTAAATACAGTTAAGATTGTATCTGTACTGAAGCATACATTGTGAGAAGAGTCTCTGAGAGAGAGAGCTAGAAGATGATAGGCCAAAAATTGGACTGTGTAGCTTTGGGGTACAGTATGCAAAGCCTGTTTGTCAGATATATTAGGCTTCCGCAGGCAGTGCAATTTTGACGGGCAAACTGAAAACCTGAAGAACACTTGAAAAAGAGAACATAATGGTAGTTGTTGTAAGAGGGGAGAAGGTAGAGCTCTCCAATGCACTTTTATACATTTTTTCCATTGAAGCCGGTATTTGCAGTGCCGATAGTGTAGGTGCCAGGGGACACTTGCCACTGACGCTTAGATATTGAACATAGGGATTCCGATTGCTTTGCCTGGGTAGAATTTATATCAGTAGAGCTATAGTCCATACAGATATAATCTAAGGGGAAATGATTCTTCTTGGTGGGAACATAATGGAAGATCTTCAGATGGACACTGTTGCCAAACACAGACCTGTTGGGTGTTAAATGGGTGTTTAACATGAAAGAGTAGACTTTTCACACAGAATAACATGTTCTGAGGAAGTGTCTTCTCAAGGCAACTGCTGCCACTATTGACCACACCGTGGTATCAAAAGCATCAACTGTACCCTGAAGCAGTGTCCCAGAGACAAGTTTACTTTAAAGTAGGACAATATCAAGGTGTCTCCTAAGATCTGGTAGGATGAGATCTGGAAAGAACTTACTTGGAATAGTAACTTTTATTTCTATAATTAGCAAACCCATTTCCAATGTGGAATTTAAATGAATCAAATTGAATTGGAATGAAAATTACATTAGAAAGCCATCAATTTTTTTATATCCCCTGAAACATATAGGTCAACTTACTTCTTCCTGTAGCAGGACCTTCCTGTAGACAACAAAGAAAGAAAATGCATGTATATTCTCCTGGCTTAGTCTATCTGTTCTTTTACATATAGCCCCACAAAAAGCTGGGTTTTACAAAATGACCCATGCAGGGTCCAGGAGAGCATCAATATTTCTATTTTCAGAGTAACAGTCTTATCTATAAAGGAAAAAGAAGTGGTAGACAATACCCGTTAACACATAGATGATTCCAAGCAAAGCTTAAAGAAGCATCAACTCTTCTTT
>WEKW01014790.1:7509-18181 GCA_013389905.1 Sula dactylatra
GTTAAATGTGAATGTGTCTATTCCAAAATAAGTATGGATTTTTAGCTGCTTAGAATCACAAATTCACATAGTATATATGAAGTGTGACAAGTGTCTGACTTCTGAGGAATGGTAGAAGTTTGAGCAAATCTTACACTATAAGGATCCCTTATATCACATTAATTGTAACTTTCTGAAATCCGTAGTGCTAACTTTAGGAGTAAATCAGGAACTTCAGAAAGCAATAAACGGCTAATGAAATGGTGAAGCCCAGCTCAGTGGTTAAGCAGATGAATATGGATATCCTTTGTGCAGTGTACAAACTTGAACATAACAGATGTTTGACTGCCCTGTGTTTAAGACAGGCATAGCATAGACAGCTAATGACGTTGCTTGGTTTCTATGGCAGGGACTTCATGTTATGTAAGGAAGTTGCGTAAACACAGCCCTGGTTGTCATGGTTCTGGGAATCCTGCTTGAACGGTCCTTTCCTGATCAACATTATTTAATGGCTTTAAAAACAATAAAATATTCCTACTGCAGCTAGCTAGCTAGTGCTTTTTAAAAGTCCTGTTCTCTTATTTTATAGCAATGGCAGTTTCAAGTTCCTAGCACCTGTTCAGAGGCTAAATTGCATCTTGATCTTCGCTGTGCTTTTGAAAGAGACCTTGATTTTGGCCACTGCAGTATACAAGTGTGCCTTCTATCACTATACCTATTTGAAGTTTTACAGGTTATAAGTGTGCTAAATGCATGCAGTATGTCAGGCCTAAATTCTGCTTTCCCATCAATTTTCTGCAGAGAGCAAATTAGTTGATGCTTGGAGGGGAGGAGAGAAGTAAGCAGTTTCCATAAAGCCTTAAACTGCTAACTACTAAGAGAAGTAAAAAAACCTTGAAATTGTGAAAAATAAATTCTTGTTTAAATCTGCTCTTCTAAAAATGGGTTTCTGTAACCCTTCTCTTCCCTGTGTTCCTTCAGCTGAGTCTCGAATCTAGAATTGGCTCCTGAGTTCTGAGCTGTGATAAGGGAGTATAGCTGTAAATGTATGCAGACTCATTGGCCCAAACCAAGGAGTTTTACCTGCAAAATCTCCTTTACCTGGTTAAACTATCCAGTAGTAAATTTATTACATATAAAGGCTTTGTCTAAAACCTGATTGGGTTTTTTGAGCATTAAGATAGTACCACAGCTAATATATTATCTTAAAATGATATGCCAGTGGTGTGAAGGTGAAGGATAGGCAGATCTCTGCAGAGTTCTTTACTGTGTCTACTGTATGGCAAACCGTATTTGCATTGAAGTGAAGGTGAGATTTTTTTTTTAGAATGGTGCAGCCCATTTAACAAGTCTCAAAAAAGCAGTCTTGCTATGCATTCAGACCCTGCCCATATAGTTCTGCACTCTTTTGCGTGTTTAGGTTTTTTGATACTTTGGTGCTTGTGCAGCCCTTTAGTTGAACAAGTGCCATTCAATGAATGAGTAAAAATGTAAATAGATGATATCATCTTTGCTTTTAAATGTATATCTACAGCTTCTAATAATGTGTGAAAGCAGGAAACTGTCTCGGCTAGGATTTATCCCCTGAGTTGACACAAGGTATATCAAATTAAGAATGTGCTGTAAGGGCTGCCTTCACTACAAAAAGTATGTTTTTGCAAGTGTGTGGAGATCTAAAGAAAAACTTCTGTTCCTTTAAACTTTTGAGTTATTTTTCCTCCCCCTTTTCCCTGTTACTAGCTGGTCTAATAAGAGATGCTACTTCTTTCTAGAAGCCTTGCTTTGAGATGTCAGGCTCTTATTTCACTGCTGCTCCGACATCTTTCTAATCTGCTCACACAGCTGTTTTGTCAAAGTTGATGCTTTTGACCAAATCAGATCACTAGATCTTGACTGAGGCTTGCACTCAGTTTGAGTGAAACCCCCTTTTGTAATAGGGTAAGGACACTCTTTGGGATTTAGAAATGAAGGGTCAAGGTGCCATTGCCTGCTCTGCTGGTGGAAGTGGTCTTCCCAGCAGAAGCAGTTATTCCGCCTTTGCTACACCTAGTATGTGAGCAGAAATCGGCTACAGCAGGGTACACCACAAGAATGGGCAGCAAGTACTGACCAAGGGTTGACTGAAGCACTTGGTCAGTTGAGCGCACACCATCTCTATCTTCCTTGGGTTCCTTTGGGATCCAGAGGACAGATGAGTGTTCACTTTATTAATAGGAAAGAATAATAGAGCAGCGCTGATTATGGCAGCACAAAACAGTATGGTAATGAACATTCCTGTCTGTGGCTTTGTGTGTTGTTTGGGGAAATGCTAAAATTCAGTAAATAAGGACTATAATAAAATAATCTCTGATTCTCCATTACTGATTTCTCAAAGGCAGATGTGCTTCAAGATCTTGCATTTTGCGCCCCTCAGCTAGATGGCACTATTCTGGAAACAAGAATTTTCTAAACTGTACTCTGGTTATTACATTAAATGAGTGAACAAAAATTGTATCATTAAAGAGAAGGCATTTTGATTTCTTTCAATCTTTTTTGTGGTATATTTTGTGAATTTGACTGAAAAATATGCAGCTATGGATCTCCAATAGAGAAAAGTGAAAAGTCCAGATACAGGACTGACTTTTGCCTGTATAGAATGGCTTAAAACTAATAAATCAGGTACAAACATTAGCATTTCTTATTGATATACTGTATAGTCATTTAACTGTTGATCTTTAAAATCTTTCAAAATGATATGTGGGTATTAACTCATTTTGGAATATCTGCTTTGAAGACTTCGGATTCTAAACCTTGGATTTAGAGTTATGCTGAAGGCTAGCAAGCCACTTAGTTGCATGCTGAGAGTGTAGGTCACCTATTGAAATTTAGAAGAAATATTTACAAATAAGTAAGACTTTTAACCCTCAAGTTTATGGATCGTTTTTACAAAGAAGAGATTTCCACTTTTTGGTGGTGTTTCCTATGTCAAGCTGTCAGTGGCTTCAAAACATGCAAAATAAAAACTTTATGCAAAACTCGCAGGAGTTCCTGTTTTCTTGGAAACTTAATTGCAGAGAGATCTACCAGTAAAAATCCTATTTTTTAATTTCATCCAGCGTTGTGTGTGTCTTAGAAAAAGTGCCAATGTGAAATTTTTGTGGTAGGTTGGGAAGGGCAAGATACTGTTGTTACTGTTCTTATTTTGTTATGATTGCACGCAGTTGTTGTCTGAATAATTGTGGTAGTTTGAAATATCAGTCAATACTCCACTTCTCTTATACCAGTTCCATTTTCCCATTGTTCTTGCAGGGCTCATATATTTCAAATGAAGTTACTTGGAAAACTTTGTTTAATGTTTCCTGTTTTCTGTCAGCTTTTTTTACCACTTTCTTCGTACTGAGCACTCTTTTCACTGTGTTTGGTGTGGCAAGTGAAAAATAGTTGTCTTATAGCCGAGTTGAGACAGCCTTGTGCTGGTTTAAATGGAGCATTCAAGTTCTGTGTGTTCACACTATCAATGTTATTTTAGCTCTTACTGTGCTATGTCATGCTTTCATTTTCTCAAACACCTACAATACACTGCTTCTGATAGGAAAAACTATACTTACTTTTGCCCATTGGTGCTGGATACTCCAGTGAGGTATCTCTGAAGGTCATCTTGTGTAATCCCCCTGGTCAAGCAGGAACACCTAGAGTCAGTTGTCCAGGACTGTGTCCAGACAGCTTTTGAATATCTCTAAGGATGGAAACTCCACAACTTCCCTGAGCAACCTGTGCCAGTGCTCAGTCACCCTCACAGTGAGAAAGTGTTTCCTGATGTTCAGGGGGAACCTCCTGAGTTTCAGTTGGTGGCTATTGCTTCTGGTCCTGTCACTGGGCACCACTGGAAAAAGCCTGGCTTCTTCATCTTTGCACCCTCCCTTCAGGTATTTGTATACATTGGTAAGATCCTGCCCTGAGCCTTCTGTTCTGTAGGCTGTACAGTCCCAGCGCTCTCAGCCTGTCCTTGTAGGAGAGATGCTCCAGTCCCTTCATCTTCATGGCCCTTCATTGGACAATCCAGTAGGCCCATGTGTCTCTTGTACTGGGGAGCCCAGAACTGGACGCAGTAGACCAGGTGTGGTCTCATGAGAGCTGAGCAGAGGGGAAAGGCAACACCCTTCCTAATTACTGTGACTCACAATTATGGTGATTCATTAAGTGTTCATATCTTTTTTCCTTTTTATGCAAACACCCATAGATTGTTGCCTGAAATACTGGGTGGCAAAACGTAGCAGTGAGCTTGGCCATCACACTACTTTTCCTGTCAAAAAAAAAAAAAAGGCATCAAAAACTTCTGCAAACACCTGTGATCCAAGATCTGTAAGGTTTGATCTGGCCACTTGTATGTAGGACAAAAGCTGCTGAAAGATTCACTACGTAAGTTTTGTTACTTTGGGGGGGGGGGAGGGGCGGCGCACAAGAAATGTGGGCCTTCTATTTTTCTTAGATGTGGCTATAACAACATCTACACTTTCCATTGTGCCTTTACCTTTATTAAAGTGGCAACTTGCAGTTGCCCAGAAAGAGAGCCTTCTTAAAGACTCATTCATCATTCATCAGGTTGGTTGGTTCGTTTGTTTTAGTTGCCTGTGGAGTTGCAAACAAGTGATTGGGTCTAGTTAAACCATGGCACAGAGAACAGGCTAGGGAGCAGCGCCTTGCTTTGTGAGTATGCATATGAAGGAGCAAGACAGAACTCTTGAATGTGTCCTTTTAATATACCTACAGACATCCAAAGATTTGGCTCTGGTTCCATAAATGAGGAGAGACTTGCTATAATATGATCCTTGGCCCTTGATGAGGGCTGTTGTGAAGATGATGCCAGGGTGACATCTGTTGCGTGACATAAGGTCTGCACTAAGTCTTCCAGGGATTTTTCTGTTTTCAGTCTTCACATGTAGATTAGACTGACTTAGGCACACTATTTTCTTGCTTCCTGGTTATTAGTATACTTTTAAGTCTGCTTAGGCTGCTCAGCTGTGTCCTTGACGCTCTGAGCTGAGTCATTTTAGTAGCCATGACTGCAGATGCAATGAAGTTTTTCTTCAACCACACCTATAAAAATACAGTGAGAAAAAAGACGTAATTGTTTCTGTCCACTGTTACTTCTTAGCCACATCAGAATAAGTGTCTCCTATGCTGTCAGGCTAACAAAATAATGCATTTGTCAGAATAGTGTAATGGTAAGCTTTGCCTGCAGTATGTAAGAAGGAGATAAAGTGTACTTGTAACCTCCCTAGTGCTCTTCACGGAGAGCGTAAGGATATCTGGATAATATCACAAGGTCAAAAGGTCTTAAGCACCATTTTTAGTTTCTAACAAAACTTTTTTCTGCACGCACATGATGCCTTTTTAGTAACACAAAATGCATGATACAATGAAATACAGTAGCAGTTCAGTGCATGATTGATATTTCACTATAACAAGAGTTTGTATTCTCTATTTTTCATGCAGTTTTATAAAAAAAGTTGTTTCATTTCACCATTTGCAGCTTTTATCTGGAAAGACCTGTGGATATGGAGTGGAAAATAGAGTAGCTAGTGACAGAAAAATATGCAAAATTCTGTTATGTGCTGGCTAATCAGTAACTACTGTTTTGTCAAAACATAAAGGTTGATATCTAATTGGACACTTACAGCAAAAGATAGTTATTATTTTGCATTTAGAGGATCAGTTGGATTCTGCTTCTGAAAAGGCTTTTATTCTTTTTATAATACATGTTCACCTAAACTTTTGGAGAACTATGAGAGTGTCATGACAAGTCCTTCTGAACTTAAATACAGAAAAGTGTATGTATATCTGAGAAAAGAAGCCATGTGCATAAAATATAAAATTGATTACAAGACTACCTTCTAGAAGAAAATACTTAAGGATGTTCAGTATCTACTCAGTGTAGTTGAAACCTCAAGGTCTGCTAGCGTTTCCTGTATATGATGATTTCATGGAACTTAATTGTTGTCTTACTGTGATTGCTATCCTTTTCTCAGGACTGTCTTATTGTTTTAAGCTTGATTTCTTAGAATATCATGTTTTTCCTTCTGTTCAAACTTTCTATATGCTTATTTTTAACTTATGGTTTAATTATATTGCTCCTCTCTGCGGTATTTTTCTCTTGGCTTAAATTTAGCCAATGTATATTGCTTTATTACAGCAAATGCAATTTGTCTGTAATTATGAATACCACGTGGACTCCTCTAAAATACTTCATGCTGAAAGGAGACGCGAAGCATTCTGTTCTATTTTATTGTGGGGGCAGTATCGAACAGAATACTAGGATAGATAGTTTCACAAAATAGACTTGAGGCAAAGTTAAAAATCTAGGAGGGACATTGCCATCCAAAAGGTGACTTTGTAGAAATGCATATATTCATGTTTTATGTGCTTGCAAAAATGAGTTCTTGTGATCTGTTGGATGGTGGGAGATAGATAATGCACCAAAACTCTTTGGCCACTTCCAAACTAAACAATAGGAGAAAGGTGTAAGTAGCTTTACAAAATTAAAGGCGTACCTCTTAGGTGAAACTACCTCTCTGTCTTGTGAGGCTTTTTAAAATCCTATGTTCCAGAACACTCGGCTTTCTGGCATCAGGATATCAAAGTATTAAAGCATTTATTGAATCTTAAGCTTGTGAACAGTCATGTTGAATTGGCAGGTGTACTTGATATGGTGTACCAGCCTCAAAATGCTCAGTACCTTATAGGATTGAGGCCCTAGTAAGCACAACAGAAATGAAATAATTGTCTGAGATAATATCATACACTTACTATGAATTAGAGCTCTAGAGAAAATTACCATGTAGTGTTTCTCTTCCTCTGTCAGCTAAACCATATGAAGAATGGGTTGTAACTAGCAAAATGACTAATTGTTCTAGAGATGAATGTGTGTTATTTACATTATTAAATAAAATTCTAGCTATCCCTCAGTGTTAAATGCATGCCAAGTATTTTGAGTAGGCCACAGAAAGCAAGATACAGTTGGGTAGGTAACTCAGTGTGGTTCCCTCTGGCAAGCCCTTCCAGGACAGAGCTGGTGTGCTCTGCTTCCTAGACCGCTGCCAGCTGCTCCTCCCCTGTTCTGTCAGGAGGCTTCTGCCTGTTCATGTTTATCACTTCAGCTGTTTGTTTGGTTTTACTGGGTGCGGATCTGTGAAATGCTAGGGTGTAAGACCCAAAATGGCCATTGAAATTTCCAGAGCATGGAGTTGTAGCTGAAGTTGGAGTGACCTTTTCTCTAGGCATGTATTGGAGTCATTTATTTATTTTTGTACAATAGGATGCATTTCTCAACATTTAAGCTTCCTGTATTGAATGCAGTGGGACTTGTGAAATATTTTCTTCTAGGCAAACTCTAATAAAAATTTGAACTAAATATTAGCTTTTACAATAATTAGAAACCAACTAAAGGGCTTCATGGCTGGAAGTGCTGCTTCTTCATCTTTTGGTACGTCATTTCGCTGCAGAGCAAGACAGTTAAGTGTTATTTTACCCAAGCAGGAATTAGAAGGAAACAAGACGACTCCCAGAGTGTAGTAGGGATCACTGTTGATAATGTTATGTTTGATGGATATGTGAATAAAAAACAAACCACCCCACACATTGTAATATGATTGGTGTAGGAAGGGAGTTTTACCTAAATGATTAAATTTACTATTTCCCATTACTAGTAGTAAAGAATTTTTTAAAGCAACACTGCTGAAGGGAAAATGTGTCTAGTTCAGTTTCATAGAAATCAGTGAGTTTATGAAGTAAGAAGTTACAAAGAGAGTAACATGTAAACAATACTGAGAATGGTTTACATTAGTCCTTCAAAAAGGAGCATGTTTTGAATACAGATCTCTTGAATAATCTGCACCTACCTATGAAGAAAAGGGTAATGAATTCTTCTCTTCTGAATGACCGGACTTATCTTCAGCTTATCTAACACTTTCCTGTCAAAGATGTTTTGCATCTCAAACTGTATGCATCCTTGAAGTCATGAATTCTGATCATTTTTTCCCCTCTAAAACTATAAAAGCTGTCAAACAATGGAACTACTATATTTTGTACTTCAGTGGAATTGCAAATTCTGTAAGTAACGCTCATAATCAAGAGTGCAGTAATTACCCCAGTATGCATCTCCATGGTTTTGATGGTAATTATGTCTGTTTCCTCAACAGTTATTTTAAAATATGTACTATATATTTACAGATATATGGAGTTTGGGGGTCATCCTCTTCATGTTGGTTTGTGGACAACCACCATTTCAAGAAGCAAATGACAGTGAAACTCTGACTATGATAATGGACTGCAAATACACAGTGCCACCTCATGTATCCAAAGAATGTAAAGAGTAAGTAGAGTACTAAAGAACTAGGAAGCATTCAAAGGGGATTCTTGTTACCTTTGGGAGTTCTCCATACCATATTATCAGCATGTGGAATGTTCCTTGCCTGTTAATAAGATAGTATGCCTACTGCTTTTGCTCAGTTGTTAGTATTTCTTCACATCGATTGAGTGGTTTCTTGGGCACTGGTGTTGCATTTTTTTTATTTTTTTTTTAATTCTTTGTGTCTCTTTTTACTAAAGGTTAACCCCATGATATTATTTGCCAATATGTTTCTCCCCCACTTGTGTGATACTTCATTTTGATTTTACACAATGTATCTTTCTTTTATGCGTCTCAGTGGTCATGCATTTTATAAAAGATTGAAGGAGCTGCTCACCACTGACTGGCTTTGGCCACGACTCTTGCTGGACAAATCATAAGGTGTTCCTAAGAGTATTGTGTGGCAGGGGTTAAAAAGGTAATGATTCCTATAGACTTCTGTTCAAAATACAAGTTGTCAAAACCCAAGGATATAACAGCAAGTTTTGCTCATCTCCTACTGAAATTGTAACTCCAAAGCAACATTGTAGGCAATCAAAGGAGAAAAATATTCTGTCTGCAAATACCATGTGCCACTTGGGAATCATGACTCATTTGGATGTGTTGTTTTTCTGCAGTGTTCACTGCAGCTTTTTTATTTTTTTGATATGTTCCAATATTTCGCATATTTCCCTATCGGTTAATGACCTCTTCAGTTCTTTTAAGATATATCCCAGTTGCATCACTTAGACTATTTTACAATGTTTGGCTGAGTTCTTGAATCTGCAACTGAGTTTCTTTTAATTTTCAATATGAAATTCCAGATGCCTTTGTAAATGCTTGAAAAATGTATTTGGTCCATTCAAAAAAACTAGAGCAGCATCTAGGATTCTGTTATTTGATACAATGAAATTTGTTACAGCTGTGGTCATAATGACCATTCCACTCTTCACCTGTCATCTGTGTGGCCCAGGAATCTAATGCATAACATGATGCCATAGCTGGTTTTCGTGTCTTGTCATTAGTGTCTAGCATTTCCAGTGACATGGAAAAGCTGCTTGCTCTCAGTGCTCTCAACAGTTTGAAGAGCTTTATGTACAGGAAGAGGTTTAAAATACAATACAGGAAGAGGTTTAAAAGAGCTCTTATCAGTGAATTCTATCGAATAAATCTCTTGACGTGCTGCATGCTGTGCTGAGGCCAGGAACCTTTTTTTGCAGCCTTTTGCTTAGTACATTGGCTAATGCTAATTTGCTTAAATGCCCAAGTTAGACCTGCTTTTCTCTACATGATGCATCAACAATGTATTATCAGTTACCAAGTCCTCTGTAGGTTAGGTTTTCTTAGGGAAAAGACTCTGGGAATGTATAAACTTCCTGCTCGGAGTTAAAGTGTTATTGGTGGCTTGGGATGCATAAGCAAGCTTAAAGCAGGAGGCACATGTGGTATGTTTGTGTGGTTTTACTACAGGTATAGTTTAAAAAAAATCAAATGAAGTATATAGTTTGTTCCCATTCTGTCATAATAACAAAAGCAAAGAGAACTAAGGCTCTCCTATGTCACCCCGCCTTTCCTTTTGGTAAAGACAGACCGCAGCTACTAAATATATATGTGGCATTCTTTTTTTACAGTAGAGTTTTAAGAAGTCTGAATTAACCTCCATTTTTAATTCCATACATCATTTCACACTTAAAAAAAAATTTTAAAAATTGTGATTGCCATTGTGATTTGTGTGGCCTTGCAGTTTGAAGTTACATGGTGTAGTATAGTTAGTGCAATGAAAAGCATTATGTGAGAACCACAGAACTTAGATTCCACATGTTGGAGCAATAAAGTTTCATTGAAACCTTGGCACCAAAACTGTATATTCATGTTCTGTTTGTTGTGCAAAGCCAAAAACACCTCCCCCAAGTATTTTTCACATTATAGTAATAGAACAGAGATGTGCTGTGCTAATCAAGTCATCTTTCTCTCTTTATTTGGGGAATTTATGCGCTTCCTTTCCAGCACTTGTAAACACTCAGTATCAACCCATTAGTAGGTTTGTCACTTCATCATCCCAGATAGTGCTTTGATTTTTTTTTTTCCCCCCTCTATGGATAGAACAGATCGCTGTTCTTCAGGGATATTGAAGAATCAAGTGCCTGATAGCTATTTCAGGATAAAATATTTCTACTTATCTTGCCAATCCACATTCCTGTTGACAGCAGCAATAATAAAAAATTATATTTCTGTTACTTTACAGACCAGCCTGTAGGCCATCTGTGACAGTTGCCCTATAAGACCTGTTAAAAACAAACAAACCAGAAAAATTGCATTAAGAATCTA
>WEKW01014790.1:18859-51655 GCA_013389905.1 Sula dactylatra
ATTCCTCTTGTGTCATATAAAAATCTGTCTGAGGAGGAACACAACAGTATAATACAACGCATGGTTCTCGGTGATATTGCAGACCGAGATACAATAGTGGAGTAAGTTGTCAGTTTTCTATATGCATTTTTCCCTTAGTACGTTTCCAGTATACCTGAATCTTTGTTCATTTAAAATATTACTCCTTTTATATATATAATGCAAAATAGTCATTGCCACTGAGTGAGCTTGCTAGAAAGCTACATAGTTTTTTTCTAATAGATCAAAAAAACCCAAATTTCTAAAATATTCCCAAAATCGATGAGGACTAAAAATTGTTTTTCCATTTGTTTGTGTTTAAGCTGGAAAAACTGTTACTATCTTACCACTGGGGGGGCTGTGTGTGTGTGGGGTGTGGAAAGCAGCAGTCTTGCTTTTTAGCTGCCTAACAGTGGCATAATTCTTTGTTAGAATGTCTGAATGATGCTTCCTGGCTTATGAACTTATTTTCTACTGTAAACTTAATGTGACAGCCCTAAAATAATGAAGGTTTTTCTTCCAGTTGTTGCATAAACAGATACAAGTACTTTGTGGTTCTATGCGCCAGTGGGAAGGCCCACCATTGGTGCATAACATCAATGAAATACAATTTTATCATTTAAAGAATATTCAGTAAAGGAAGAATTACTTAATTTTTTTGGATGATATTCTAAAGATATCCTAATCTGACTATAGTTGAAATTACTAGACTTGTTGGCTCTTCATTTTTAATAAAACCAAGACATGCTTGTCAAAACATCAAAAATACACAGTTCTGTTTTCAGGCACTCTTCCTGCTCTGAGAAGTACAGCAAAGTGTGTGAGATGCATGTCAGGCTTTCTAAAAACAATTGATCTATGGCTTATTTCATGTTTTGTATTTTCCTTAGGGCATTGGAAACTAACAAATACAATCACATCACTGCTACTTACTTCTTACTAGCTGAAAGGATTCTGCGAGAAAAACAAGAGAAAGAAATTCAGACCAGATCTGCAAGCCCTAGCAACATCAAAGCTCAGTTCAGGTGAGAATTTAAGAATCTACATGCTTTCTTTTTTGTTGCTTTTTGCTTTTTTGTTTTAACCTGGCTTAATGAGAATACTATTGAATTGCTCAAGTAATTCTTTCTTAAAGTAAAATACTTAGACTGCAAATTTTAAATGTCTTTAAAGTGCTGTAGACGCTTCAGAAGCTGTTCAGAAAGCAGTTACCAATAACATTTTCATTTCCTACCATTTTCAGGAAATGCCTAATCAAGCTGAAGTCTGTATCTGAAGTAGTACGTTCTCACACCTGCTAAGAAAGGGCATGTTCATTGACCTTCAGTTCCTCATACAAATTGTCTATGTAATGTCCCTGGAAAAAAATCTTGTTGCATAATCCATAAACATGTTGATGGGGAATTTGTTATAAATGAGAAATCACTCTGAATTTGATGTTACAGTTTAGTTGTTAGCATCGATTTTTAATGGACCAAACATCCCCTAAATCAAGCTTAGAGCAAACATCTGTAGCTTTTGTTCTTTTTAATATCAGTTGTCTAAGGAAGACTGTAGAATTAACTGCTTCTATCACCCATTTAAAGATATTGCAGTAGATTTGAGGTAGCCATGTATGTTAGGGAGTGTTTTGATTGTCTAGAGCTTAATGATGGTGACAATAGTGTTGAGTGTTTATGGGTAAAAATCAGGGGGAAGGCCAACAAGGCAGATGGCCTGCTGGGAGTCTGTTATAGACCACCCAACCAGGATGAAAAGGCAGATGAAATGTTCTATAAGCAGCTGGGAGAAGTCTCACAATCGCTAGCCCTTGTCCTCACGGGGGGCTTCAACTTACCAGACGTCGTCTGCAAATACCATACAGCAGAGGAAATGGTCTAGGAGGCTCCTGGAGTATGTGGAAGATAGCTTCCTGATGCAGTTGGTGAGGGAGCCAAGTAGGGAAGGCACCCTGCTGGACCTGTTTGTGAACAGAGAAGGACTTGTGGGTGTCATGACCGTTGGGGGCTGTCTTGGGCACAGCAATCACAGAGTGAGAGAGTTTTCGATTCTCAGAGGAGTAAGGAGGGAGTTCAGCAGAACTGCCACCTTGGACTTCTGGAGGGCAGACTTTGGACTGTTTACGAGCCTGGTTGGCAGAGTCCCTTGGGAGGCATTGCTGAAGGGCAAAGGACTCCAGGAAAGCTGGACATTGTTCAAGAAGGAAATCTTAAAAGGTGCAGGAGCAGGCCGTTCCCCTGTGCTGAAAGACACATGTGGGGAAGACCACTGGCCTGGCTGAAGAGAGCTTTGGCTGGAACTTGGGGGGGGTGGGGTGGAAAGGGAGGGTTTATGAGCTTTGGAAGAAGGGGCAGGCGACTCAGGAGGACTATAAGGATGTGAGGTTATGCTGGGAGAAAATTAGAAGGGCCAAAGCCCAACTGGAACTTGATCTGGCTACTGCTGTAAAAGACAGTAAAAAATGTTTCTATAAATACATAAGCAACAAAAGGAGGGCTAAGGAGAATCTTCCTCCTTTATTGGATGCAATGGGGGGAAACATAGTGACAAAGGATGAGGAAAAGGCTGAAGTACTCCATGCCCCATCTACAAGAAGGGCCAGAAGGAGGATCCGGGGAACTACAGGCCTGTCAGTCTGACCTTGGTGCTGGGAAAGGTGATGGAACAGATCATCTCGAGTGCCATCAGGCGCCACGTACAGGACAACCAGGGGATCAGGCCCAGCCAACATGGGTTTATGAAAGGCAGGTCCTGCCTGACCAACCTGATCTCCTCTATGACCAGGTGACCTGTTCAGTGGATGAGGGAAAGGCTGTGGATATTGTCTACCTAGACTTTAGTAAAGCCTTTGACACCCTTTCCCACAGCATTCTCCTGGAGAAACTGGCTGGTCCTGGCTTGGATGGGCGTACTCTTCGCTGGGTAGAAAACTGGCTGGATGGCTGGGCCCAAAGAGCGGTGGTGAATGGATTTAAATCCGATTGGCAGTCAGTCACAAGCGGTGTTCCCCAGGGCTCGATACTGGGGCCAGTCTGTTTAATATCCTTACCAGTGATGTGGATGAGGGGATCAAGTGTGCCCTAAGTAAGTTTGCACGTGACACCAAGTTGGGCAGGAATGTTGATATGCTTGGAGGTAGGAAGGCTCTGCAGAGGGATCTGGACAGGCTGGATCGATGGGCTGAGGCCAACTGTGTGAGGTTTAACAAGGCCAAGTGCTGGGTCTTGCACTTGGGTCACAGCAACCCCATGCAATGCTACAGGCTTGGGGAAGAGTGGCTGGGAAGCTGCTTGGCAGAAAAGGGCCTGGGGGTGTTGGCTGACAGCCGGCTGAACATGAGCCAGCAGTGTGCCCAGGTGGCCAAGAAGGCCAACACCATCCTGGCTTGTATCAGGAACAGTGTGGGCAGCAGGAGTAGGGAAGTGATGGTGCCCCTGTACTTGGCACTGGTGAGGCCACACCTCAAATCCTGTGTTCAGTTTTGGGCCCCTCAGTACAAGAAAGACATTTTGTTGCTGGAGTGTGTCCAGAGAAGGGCAACGAAGGTGGTGAAGGGTCTGGAGAACAAGTCTTGTGAGGAGCAGCTGAGAGAGCTGGGGGGGTTTAGCCTGGAGAAAAGGAGGCTGAGGGGAGACCTTATCACTCTCTACAACTACCTGAAAGGAGGTTGTAGTGAGGTGGGTGTTGGTCTCTTCTCCTAGTATCAAGCGATAGGACAAGAAGAAATGGCCTCAGGTTGTGCCAGGGGAGGTTTAGATTGGCTATTAGGAAAAGTTCCTTCCCCAAAAGGGTTGCCAAGCATTGGACCAGGCTGCCCAGGGAAGTGGTTGAGACCCCATCCCTGGAGGTATTTAAAAGACATGTAGATGTGGTGCTTAGGGACATGGTTTAGTGGTGGACTTGGTGGTGGTAGGTTAACGGTTGGTCTCAATGATCTTAAAGGTCTTTTTCAGCCTAAAGAATTCTATGGTTCTATTTCTTAATTTTTTCTTATTTTTTTAGTTTGACGAAAACATGATTAAAAAAACATTATAGTATGGTTCCCTGAGATTTTCAAAGCTTCAGCTGGTGACACAGTAAAACTGAAGAGGGAAGTGGGGCTCTGGCATGTAGTTGGTATTGATATATTCGTTTGCTCTGCAAACAGTTATCAAAGCATCCAATATTTTCAGTTACAGCAGCATATGCTTATTAAAAAAAAAAAAAAACAAAACAAAACAAAAAAAACCCAAACAGAGACAAGGCAAATAGTATAGATTCTGCCTGCACATTGATACTGTAGGATGTGTGTTTTGAATAGTTATTTTTCTTAAACTTTTTGGTTTTAATTTCCTGAGTTAAGTGTTAGGCTTTGACTAAGGATCTGCTGGTATTGGGAAAAAAAAAAAAAAAATCTTTATTGCCCCTCTTGACATTCTTTCCAGTGAAGATCAGGTGTGCTGAGGTATTTCCATAATTTTTGTTCTCTAACCTCCAGTCCCTTCAAAAAATTGCCTTTTAGGTTTTGGTAAAATACTATTGGTAAGTATTATTAGCAATAATAACAACTGTTAGTAGCTAGTCTCTTAATGAGAGAGGAATATTAAGTGCTGATGCTTAGAGTTGCTGCCTACATTCAGTGTTGTTAATTCATCAGTAGGATTTAGAGAAAAATTAAAAAATAGTTTGTTCATTCCAAAGGTTTCTTTGTGCAACTTTCATACAAGGTTGCATGTGAAATAATTTAATAGGAATGATAATAGGGACATAAATGCTGTGGTGTCCTTATGGTTCATATCCATATTTTCCTTGGCCTAACTGATAAAAGTAAGGTATTATCACTTCAAGTTCAGTCTAGGAAAAAAAGGACACTTGTTACAAATTAAGGGCATGCACTTTGGAAAATACATTACAGATACCTCATTTCCATTGATTGTTACCTTGGATTTAGGCTGAGATTTTGGAGGCTTTTAGAGTCGTCTCTTCCAAATACCATTCCATCTACTTGAATAATGAGTTGTTTCTTTCCGAACCTTACAGTGTTTCTCAACATCTTTGTCATCTCCAGATGAGACTGCATCCTGTGGTGTGTACTAGAGTAGACTGAAATTTTGTTGCTGCACTTAAAGGTCATTCACTCAGTGGTCACTTCTGTAGGAAATTCATCTTTTGTTGCACGGTTACAAGTGCTTTAGAGTTATTGTTGCAGGCAGCTAGGGGTTGCCTACAGAACCTAAGTGGTCTGGAGCTTGGCGTTACAGAGCTGACCCCTCTTCAAGGGTAATGCTGTAACTTTCACTCTGCAGTTCTCTGTTAATGGGTCCTCCTCTTACTTTATGTCAATTTCTTTTTTAAAAGAAATCCAAGCAGAGCATCAGATGTGTCTAATACTAAGTATTAGTTATAAAACAAAATTACTAGAAATATTTGTGTTTACCTTCAAATGAAAATTGTAAAACTACGAAGTCTGCTTTTAAATTGTTCTGTTTTTTTTCTCTGCATCAGTGTCACTCTTCCAGTAGAAGAGCTGCTCCAGTTATATGAGGAACTGGAACAAACAAGTTCATTGAATCTAAATCTTGATATGAATTTGTAAAGTTGAATGGAGTAGTTGAAGCCTGCCTTACGAGTATGAATTTTCTTTTCATGACAAGGACATCTGCATAAACTCAAACTCTTGCCCTTAATGGTCCCAGGTAGTTACTCCTTGTCTTCATGATGGTTCTAAATTCAAAGTGTTTATATAGAATGACCTCACAGAAAAGACAACAAAGTCGTGCATTTCTTTGATTTTGAGACTTCAAAAGACTTTAAAAAAATATAATTTAACTTGCTCGCAATGTGGAGCTTCCCTTCTGTCCCACTCTCCCTTCAGGCCTACTGGGAATAAGGGGAGGGGGGAAGGGGAAGGGAGGCAAACATGGGCTGCTGTGAGAGATAAACATACTGTAGTGAGGAGGTTTATTGCCTGGAAACTATAGTACTGTTAGGTACTATATTTACCCTTTATTGTGACAGCCACAGAAGTCTCTTCCTTTTTTTGCTGACAAACCAGGCTGTTCTTAAAGCACAGTAAATTCTTGAAATGTTTAGATCTTCATTTTCCGTCGCTTTTGTAGTTATGTTTCTAATTTATTTAAGTCCTATTTGTTAATCACTGACAGTTGTTTGTGTTTAAAATACCCAGCATAGCACAAGTCATCAGAAAACTGGGTCAGCGGTTCCCAGCATTTCTGGAGTCAGATGGGGCCTAAGGGAGGATGCCTGTGTCAAACCAAGGAGGACCACAGCCTAGGCTCCACTTCTTGTCTGGACAGCTTGGGTCCGAGCTGCTGGGTGTGTGGCCTCCCTCCAGGCAGAGCTGTTCACGGGAGGGGAAACTGGTGGGAGGGCACCAGCAGCTCTCAGTGCCCAGCGAGGGCACAGGGAATGGACTACACAGGCTCACATGGGTGTGTTGGCATCCAGGTCCTACTGTTAGAGGATCCTGGGGGGTCTTGGTGTCGCTGGTTAAGCAAAACTGAAGCTAGCGCTTGGAAACAAAGTCTGCAGTTAGGCTTGGTGAGTTTAACATTGGCTTTAATAAAGTACTCTTCAGAGTTCATATAGTTGGGAAGATAGTTGTCAGTTGTTACCTGTGTAGACAGGCATCTCACTTCAGGATCCTTTTCTATCCAGCCATTACAGAGGGAGCCTTGAGCAAATGCAGTCCTGCTGCAGGTGCTTCCATTAACCTCAAACAATTAAAAAGAACATGTTTAGAATAAGAATATCAAAGAAGTGTCTGAGCTTTCCTTGTTTCTTCAGCTTGACCTCTTAACACAGCAGAGATCAGGAAGTTGGTATGATCCTTCCATCTTTGTATGCAGGCAGTCCAAGCAGATAGCTTGGGTCACACTTGATGTGAAACGTTTTCTGCTTCCACTCCTGCTCTCCTCCTACACCTTGCTTCTAAACTGGGCTACGAAGTCATGCAGCCCATTCTTTTGGCAGACTCTAAATATGGTTGGGAATGTCTTGTAATAAGCTCTCCATATGTGAACAGAGGTCTCTGTTACAGCTTTTCATGCAGTATGCTAGAGTATTTTAGTTATGTAAAATTAAGTGATTGGCAAACTTTTTTAACTTAAAAATAACTCTGAGAGGTTAGAAGAAATTTCTTGGTCTCCACAGGAAATATGGGGCTTATGCTGACTGAAGCAATTGAAGAATTATTCAGTGTTAAGGTGTTGGTCTGTAGGTGTTGGTCTTTTGGATTAGGCTTTCAAAATACAGAGAGAGAGAGGAAAGACTGACAGTCTTTGTTGTTAATTTATTCCATGTGCATTGTGGGAAAATTACAGTATATTTCAGGATTTAAAGTAAAATACAAATCATTAGATAATGGAGATAAGAGATCAGCTGCTAACTGTAAAACTGATTTACACTCAAGTGTTAATTTCATTTTGATTTGAGCTAATGCTAGTACACAGTCATACATTTTGAACTTTGATTTAAAGTTTATTCAAGTGTCATATTCTTAAGCAGCTTGAGTCCTGAATTCATGCAGCTGTATTATTCCAGTTGCTCAGCTAAGGTCAAATAAATGTATGATCTCAATTCATGTGTGTTTAAAATTAAAGGGGGTTTTGTAGAATAGAGCTTGGTCTAAATAAGACTTAGTGAAAATGAGAGAATGTTTGTTTCTTCTGACTCTTCAGTCTCATGTTAATTCTAACCTAATTTTTATATGAAGAATACTGGGTGGAAAAAAAAAAAAAAACCAGAAGCTTCAGATGAAAAGTAGCTTGCAGTGCTAACTTATTTAAGTTGTGCTTGAATCAGCTCATATCTTCCTCCAGGTACCGGTGGTTCTATACCTACTTCAGATTATTTTCTTTGAGACACAATTTTTTAAAGTTTTATATTGCTTAATTCATTTTCTGAGAGCAGTGAACTCTTGGTTTCATTTGACAGTAACCAACGTAATTTCTAAACTATAGTTTTGCCTGATGATGTTCCTTTCAAGTAGCAGCATTTCTGAAGGAATGCACATTCTCCAAGAAAGTTTCCTGTTACTGTTATTTACAGCTGTGCCACTCACAGGCCAGTTTATGTGGCAGCACTTGTGCTTCTCTTGTGCAGATCTTACCTCTTCTTACATGTTTGAAAATGCTTGCCTTGATCTAACTTTTCTTTCATCCTCTATAATCATTTATGTAGGCAATCGTGGCCAACAAAAATCGATGTACCCCAAGACCTGGAGGATGACCTTACAGCTTCTCCTCTCTCCCATGCAACCGTTCCTCAGTCACCAGCTCGCACGGCTGAGAACGTTCTCAATGGCCACAGAAGCAAGGCCCTTGGCGATTCAGCAAAGAAAGAAGATATCCCTGAATTAGCTGGACCGGCACTTTCGGCAGTCCCATCAGTGAGCTTAAAACCCACTACAAGTGGCCGGAAGTGCTTGTTCAGAGTGGAAGAAGATGAAGAGGAGGATGAAGAAGATAAGAAACCTATTTCTCTTTCTACTCAAGTTGTTCTGCGCCGTAAGCCTTCAGTTACAAATCGTCTTACTTCGAGAAAGAGTGCACCGGTCCTCAATCAAATCTTTGAGGAGGGGGAATCAGATGACGAGTTTGACATGGATGAGAACTTACCCCCAAAGCTCAGCAGGTTAAAAATGAACATTGCTTCACCCAGCACAGTGCATAAACGCTATCACAGGAGGAAAAGCCAGGGACGGGGCTCTAGCTGCAGCAGCTCAGAAACAAGCGATGACGACTCAGAAAGCAGGCGACGCCTTGACAAAGATAGTGGGTTTACCTACTCCTGGCATAGACGGGATAGTAGCGAAGGGCCCCCTGGCAGCCAAGGCGATGGTGGTGGACAAAGCAAACCAAGTAATGGCAACGGAGGGGTCGACAAAACGAGCCCAAGTGATAACAACAAGGGTGGGGGGAGTCCCTCCGGTAGCTCCAGTGGCAGCACCAACACCACTTCGGGTTCCACTCGTAGGTGCGCTGGATCTGGAAACTCGATGCAGCTATCGTCTAGAAGTGCAGGGGAACTGGTTGAAAGCCTGAAGTTAATGAGCCTTTGCCTAGGTTCACAGATTCATGGCAGCACTAAATACATTATTGATCCTCAAAACAATCTGTCCTTTTCCAGTGTAAAAGTACAGGAGAAATCAACGTGGAAAATGTGTATAAGTTCCAGCGGAAGTGCAAACCAGGCTTCATCGCTGGGTAACCTAAAATTTTTTTCTGACCAAATGTCAGACACAGCAAATGAATTGGAACGGATAAAGAACAGGAACTTGAAAAACAATGTGCTACAACTACCTCTCTGTGAAAAGACGATATCTGTGAATATTCAGCGGAACCCGAAGGAGGGGCTGCTGTGTACCTCCAGTCAAACCAGTTGTTGTCACGTCATTTGACAGCGACCTGACTTTAATAGCTCGATCTACTTGACAGCATTAATCTTCCTGTTCAGAGCTGTGAACACCTTGTCACCGGACCCCCTTTTGTTGTCTTAAGATTTTTAAGTGGGCTTTGAGCAGTTATTTATTACACTTTAATTTTGTGTTTGCTTGATGGTATGACAATGCATGGTCTTTGCATGCTGCTAGCCGATATGTTTTTCTTTTTCAACAAAACAGAATATTTTATTGTGTAATTTTTACATTTATAATTTTACTATGGAAGATCTGGATTAAATTAAAATAAATATCTGGATCCTCATGTAAATGGAGCACTTAGAAGTTTCATGTTCTGCACTTAAACTAGAGAGAGAAGCTTTTGTTTGCTTGTGAAATGTTAATTCTTGTTCTGACCTTCTGTGATAACTAAAATATGTGATATGTGGCATACTTCTCTGTGTCTGAAACAGAACCAAAGCAATAATGTTTTGATGCTGAAAACTCTTCAGGGAGCTTTCAGATGTTCCAAGGCTTGTACAAAGCAGAGATGCACTGAAAATTAGTGATCTTGAAATATGATTTTAAACCCACACCTATTTGTCTTAAGCTATGATATGGATGAAGTTATGGCTCAGAAATCAAACTGAAAAGATCTTGTTTTGCTAGAGGCAGTTTTCTTTTCAAAAAAAAAAAAAAAAAGGCAAGTAGATTTGTAAGGCAGCTTTCTCCCATAGAAATGTGTTAATATTACAAGCAGACAATCTTCTTTTTTAATATAACAAAGGTAAATTATTAAGTCTACTTCTGAGTTTTTACATGCTAACTGAAAATAAAGTATTTGTATGACTTTTGTTATTAGTATATCATGACGCTTAATATTTTAGGTTTTTACCTTGTAAACCTTCTCCCCTATCCTCCCCTCCCCTCCCTGAGATTTCAGAAGGCAATAAGGGATGGAAAACCTTTAGGTAATTGGATTAAAAATGAAATTATTGTCACTTACATTTTTCTCATTATTACTCTTTCTAAGACTTAAAATACTGCTGTTCCCCACATGTACACCACTTATTTTCCCTCAGTAATCATGCTTTTTCATAAAGTCAATTTAAAATAGCAGATAGGAAAGTATTTGTTTTACAGCTCTTAGCCTTTCTCTCGGGTTTCCCATTGCCATGGCAAGGTCTTGATTTAGAGTATTTCTGTACAAAAGGATACTTTTGACCAGATGAATTAACTTTGTGGAATTTTATTACCTAGAATAAAATATATTGCAGATTGCTAGTTTTGGGAAGGGCAAGAATGTTTTATTTTTTCATGCTGTGCACTGGGTCTTCTAAGCAATGCTAGTGAAACTGGTGGTATTATGTAGCAGCGCCCTGGGCAGACGTTGGACGTCTGAGAGGAGTTTACATGGTTGAGCATCTTGTAACACTTGCAGAATGGTCAAATACGACGCATTTCACATCCACCACAGAGTGAGCAGAGCACCAAAGAAAGGCATTACGCTTGGACATCATTTCTACAGCTCTTCTTGATAAGTAAAAGGCTTTACTAAGAGAGTCTAAATTGCATGGGGTATTCCTACTGGCTAGCCGAGAGCCAGGGATTTTATATTCTGCTTCCTAAGCAAGACAAAGGATAAGTGTTTTGCTTCTCTAAGTTTTAAACTCTAGTTGCAGTTTAGTCAGCGTGATATTTATAAATCAAAAGCTACAAGAATAGATGTGTGGGTGAAGCCATAGAACATATTTGCTTGAAATTCCTGAGCAGGGATCTTACCAAGGGCCAGAAATGAGATGTGTCGTTCACGGACAGTGAGCGTAACATCCAAGTAGGAGATGAGTTTATAAAGGGCATTGGCAATAAGCTTATTTGTTGCAGCTTTTTTCCAAGTATTGTAAATACTCTTTCCTGATATTATGTACAGCCTTGGAATGGCACCTTTTAACTAACCCCAGGTGTATTTTGTTTCCAATGTTTTTATATACAACTGTATATATGGTGCTCACTTTAGAACAGCAGTGTTGACCATTTATGCTGCATAGTTGTATTATAGCCTTATAGCTGTGTGTGGTTGGTTGAACCTTTGGGTGTACAGGTGTCAGTCTGAGTGGTGTCCCTTATCCCGTTGTTGATAGGTGAATGACTGTGCATGTGGTGTATGTTGTATTATGTTGTCACGTAAAAGGAAGGGCGAGAATAACCACTACATTAAGATAATATTGGACCAAACTATTTAGAGCGAGTAAACAGTTTCTTGTACCCCTTAACGTGTCTTTAAAAGTTGCATATAGTTACAGTAGTGTATAAATTAAATATTGTGGAAAAACAATTAGTCTTGTATTTTTCTGTATGTGTGTATATAAATATATATAAAAAATAATGTACCTCTAGCAACTTAATCTGTATTTAAGATGTGACAATCTTGACACAGAATTTTAAGAGTAGCAGTATAAATAAGCAGAATTAACGAACAGAAATATAAAATTTTCTCACCAAGAAAAGAGTCCATGTGTGTGTGTTAAGAGGGTACAGAAATATCAGCTGGTCTTATTGCTTCCAGCAATGTTTGGCTTTTTCATTGTATAAACATTCATGGTGTGCGACAGAAATGGAAAATCTGGTTAATAAAAGTGATATCTCGATTGATGCATAACCGATGACTTGCATGTCAATGCAGTGTGTTACTCTGGTGGTCCCTGTGTAAGGGCAGCACGAGCTCCTTGGCCGAGTCCCTGCGCGCTGCACATCGGAGGCCAGACCTTCCGGAGATGCGCTTGCTGGGATTGAGTTCTCGGTACTGCAGCCACCGAACAGCTTACGCTGAACAGCGCTGATCGCGTTCACACAGTGAAAACAGAAAGCAGTAGAAACATGAGCTCGGTTGCCTTGAAAAAAATACAGCTTTGTGTGCGGATGCACGGTAACTTGCAGACTTCTGTTATGCTCTTGCATAGAGCAAACCTGTTCATTTGGGCTTAAACGTCCCGGCTGGCTTCTGCTAAAATAGCTTTTTGTGTAATGGCTGAGGTTGCTGTTTCTTAGGCAGAACTCCAGAATGATTTAAAGGGGTTAGTAAACTTTACCAAGCTGCTCTTCAGCTAGAGAACGTCGGTGACAAACGTGTCCAGCTTACCATCTCAGCAAGGCTGGTGCTGTTGTGGCAGCTTGTGCCTGGCAGCTCTGGAATACAGAATACAACAGGCTTCAAAATCTCAGTGAAGATACTTGCTGAGTGTCTGCCCAAGTCAGCCAGATGAGTCTTATCCCAGCCACACAAGTGTGTCTGTTAGCAGCTGTGGGAGGGATCCCTCACCCACCCCTGCTGTAACTCCTGGGGGAAAAGGAGGTGCTTTGCTTGTCTCAGGTTTTTCTTGTTAGATGAAATGATTGGTTGTGTACCAGTTGGCCAGCTCTGCAGAGGTGGTGGGTAAGCTGGTTTTGTTGGGTTGTGGTTTTTTTTTCCCTCCTGTGAAGATGTGAGTTGAAGTTCACCAGCATAGGGTGAATGTTTTTTAACCCAGACCTGACCCAGTATGAGTTGTCTGTGCAATGTAAAAATAGGTAATAGTAAAAAAAACAAAAAAAAAAAAAAAAAAAAAAAAAAAANAACCCCACCTGTCTGCTGTCCCTCAGTGCTGATGCTCTCAGCAGTGAGTAGTGTGGCCCTGTGTGAGCACACAAGCCCTGTGTCTGAGAGCTGGGTCAGTGCAAGAGTAGAGAGAACAGCTGAAATGCCTGAGCTCAATCCAGGCGTGTGCTCTTGCTGTCACCACTTACAACAGCTGTGCCTTGATGTGTAGTGAGGAGAGTAATGCTTCTCATGGCTGTATCTTTTCCAAAGTGTGGTGAAGAGCAGTTCAGGTTGAGGCAGGGGTAGTGGCACGAGCCAGTGCTTCTGGAACATCTTCTGCCCCACCAATGTGTGCTAGAGTAAGGTGCAGGGGGTGGTTCTGGTGGCTGCTGCGTGTTACCAGTTCACACTGGGAGATATCTCTGGTGCCCTGTGGTTGGAGTGGTTCAGCACAACCAGCTCGCCTGCAGTGACTTAACTGCTCGTGAAACACAGACTGTACCCTGCCAGGGATGGGCTGGACAGAGGGTGTTTGGCACACTACGGGTTATGTAATTATATGCAATTAATGTATGATTGCTTTATGATCGGCTTGTGGTGTGAGGCTGTACCCACAGGCTTCTGCAGCTGGGACCTTGCCACTGCTGGTGAGCCTCCAGATGCTGCTGAAGGCAACACGGGAGGGAGGCGGTGGCAGGTGAGGTACAAACCTTGTACCAACTGCCTCTTCATTAAGGCAACAAGGCCAAGCAGTAACATCACAGTAGTTGGTACATGCAGGTCAGATTTTTTTTGAATGAGTTTTTTTGTTATCAAGTAAAGAAATGTGCTAACAGGTTCGAGAGAAATCCCAGTGTGGGTGCCTGGCAATAATCGGAGAACAGGGGAATCAGAAACTGGAATGTCCCAACACCACAGACAGCCATGCCACCCTGACAGCCTTTCCCATGGATGGGTTTATGTGGATGAATCAGAACAGATCTGTCTGTCACTGGTTCCAGATTATAACTTGCTTTCAGTAAAAAGTGTTTGAGCAATAACACCTTGATGTGACTGTACTTGGGAAAGCCTAACAGTGACTCACTGGTTGAGTTGCCAGCTGTGTGCAGCCAGCGCGGCTCCCTCACCGAAGTCATGTTGGTGTGGTGTTTTGAGGGACAGCGGGATTGCCCTTCTCCACAGTGATGTCGGTGTAGCTGCTCTAGCCTGCTCCCGGCTTGAGGCATGGGCTCTGGCTGTTTTTTTTTTTTTTTTTGAGCTTAAAATTGTAATTACTTGTAACAAGTTGACTCAGTTTGGCCTGTGTGTATTACAAGTGACATCAATTTCTAGAAGTCAGGAACCCTGAATTAGTGACAGAATAAAGTCTATTATAGTAGGAGAAAAAAAAAATGATCTCTATTTACTTTCCCAGATGGTAGAATTATGTCATATAAAAAAAAACAAGTATACTTGATACTTCAGAGGACTTGAAAAGCATGGGGTTTTTGCAAGGACTTCACTAGGCTCTCAGATGTGTCATGTCTGAGCTCTGTAACAATTAATTTCAGTAAACCCTTGTGTAACATCTTCCTCTTTCTTCCTTCTCACTACTCTTCAGAAACACAGGGCTGGGGGAGGCAGGAGGGAAGGATTAAGGGCAATGAAGCTGGTGAAGGGTCTGGAGAACAAGTCTTATGAGGAGCAGCTGAGGAAGCTGGGGATGTTCAGTCTGGAGAAGAGGAAGGGGAGAGGAGACCTTATCGCTCTCTACAACTACCTAAAAGGAGGGTGTAGTGAGGTGGGGGTTGGCCTCTTCTCCCAAGTTACTAGCAATAGGATGTGAGGAAATGGCTTAAAGCTGTGCTAGGTTGGATATTAGGAAAAATTTCTTTCCTGAAAGAGTGGTCAGGCACTGGAACAGGCTGCCCAGAGAGGTGGTGGAGTCACCATCCCTGGAGGTGCTCAAAAACCGCGTAGGCGTGGCACTTCAGGGCACGGTTTAGGAGGCCTGGGGGTGTTGGGTTGACAGTTGGACTTGATAATCTTAGAGGTATTTTCCAACCTTAATGATTCTTTGATCCATTTTTCTCTGGGCACTTGTGTGCCACACATGCTCAGTTTGGGCACCTAAGGCCTGGGAGAGGTTTGGCTCAGCGCTGCAGACCCAGGAGCCGGCAGGAAGGGCTGATGAAGGCTCTTACACCATGCCCAGGACTGCCCTCATCACACCAGTGATGACAGATACCATCACTACTGTGTTTGGTATCAAGCAGGGGCTGCAGACAGATCCCTCCTCTCAAAAGGCATCAGCTGTCAGGGCTGACAGGTGAGTCACCAGGCTCTGCTGTCAGCTCCTCCTCCTGGATGAGGCAAGGGAGAGCTCTTGTGAAGAAAGCACACAGCAGTAGTAGGCGTGGTTTCCACTGGCTTTGCTTATTTGAGTAAGTAAACTCTCAATTAGTGCAAGTCTTCCTGAATAAGATTTGAGATGCCTCAGATGTAGGTAGGCTAAAATACCCTGTTGACAGGGGTGCCTTTCCTTGTGTAATGATTTCCAGTGCTTTCCTTTTCTCCTGTCCTCAAGTTCACAGGAGGTGCTGCAGTCTGGCAGGTAGAGATCTTGAGTCAGCAGATGCCCCTGGGCCATGCAATTAGGCCTGTGGCTCACAACATATCTGATGAGAGAACTTCTGTATCACCAGTACATTCTTTATAGCTGCCCTTTTCCTTAAAAACAACTTTCTTGGTTGTTACTGCTGCTGCTGAAGAGCCACGTAAAAAACTCAAGCCTTATGGATAGGTATGGGTTACTCCCACACAGTCATCCCTCCAAACAAGATGCCTCCACACTCATTCTGGGTTTCTCCATAAATCTTGAGACCAGAGATGAACTTTTCTTAGAGGAAAATACATGACATCATGAATGTTAAAAAAACAAAAACAAAAAAAACCCCAACAAAACACCACAAACAAAACCCAAACCAAAACCCAGTATCAGTCCAATATTGAACAGTATGAAACACAGCAACACAACACCCCCAGTAAAAGGACAAAGAGCAGCATACAGAGGAATAGGAGCTAAATTTCTGTTCAGTGATAAACTGTTGCTTGGCAATACACAGGTAACATTTCTCAGCCAGCTGAAGTATATGCCCATTAGGACAGAAACACTCTTGTCATGACTGTGTAGCACCTGTGATGTTAAAACGAGTTCTCCCAGTATCTGGAACAAATCTAATCCCTCTAAAACAGGATTCCCACACTTCTCACTCACTCACACTATGGAAGGTCATAATTCTCCAATACCTACTACTTTTAGGTGGAAAATCCACCTACAGAACAGCATTAGCCCCATTTATAGATAAGGAAACTAAGCAGAAGTGAAAGGATTTGCCCAAGGCAAGGGGAACAGCTAACATTACTTATGGCACCAGGTACTTAAACCTTACTAGAGATTTTCCTGTTAGTCTACACAAAACAGAACGAAAAGACAAGGACAACCACAAAGCCAGTTTTGCAGAAGTCTACTTATTTTTTTTCACATGATCACAGTTGAGACACAGCTCCCTTCCTTTTCTAATCCATCTTAGATAATTATTCCAGACACCGGATACAGTTGCCACCAGCAAAACACACCAACTTTATGCTCAGAAACCAGCACACATCAGCCGACCAGCAGAATCCCTTCAAACTGGCTACGGCAAGCTCACAAGAACATACTCCACCAGGAACCCATCCCACAGAGAGTTTTCCTGAACTGTTCACTTATAAAACTGACTAGGCAGCACGGGTAAAACTTGAACAAATGCGAGCTGCTTCAGCTCAACGTGGGCAAGAAATGGCAAAGCTGGGGAGTTTTCGTGGAGAAAGTGCTGGTCCCCTCCTCAAAAAAGCTTCAGGTTTGGGGATCTCTACAGCGGTACAGGAAGGGAAGCGTGCTCCCCTCAGAGATCCCTGCTGACTGCTCAGGGCAGAGCTTGTGCAGCCACAACCCTGCCACAGCTTCCGGAACAGGCTGTGAAACAGCAGCAGCCCGTGAGATACCCCTGAAATAGCAGCAGCGTGGGGGACACACAGTGGGAGAAGCAAGAACAGAGACAGCAGCTGTAGCATGGTTTTGCTCCTCTTCCCAAGGGAACGGAGCCATTTCTTACTGGGTCACGCTTGCAGAATTTGCGAAATGCTAATTTTAAATTCCAGACAGAGTACATTATTTTGGCTTAGTTATATTGCTCTGCTGTGAGGGCCCTGGGGCAGAAATCTGAAATGTGCAAAGCTGGCAAATACCTTAATTATTGTAACAGCAGATTTTCCAAACAGAATTACAGCAAGTATCACATATAGGTAAGTTACATCTACCAAAGATGAAGGTCACAGCAGGAGAAAAGAAACAGTCTCAAGGTCACAGGAGCGAACACAGTAGATTTTTGTCCTATTACTGTCAGAAAACAATGAAACATGAGGAAAACTACCTTTTTGTGAAACGTAAGAAAAAAAATCAGATATTCACTACATCCACACGTACTGGTATATCAAGTATCAAGTTTAATTGATCTGTTACTATCAGTTCATTTAACCAGAAGATCCGTCCATACAATACTGCAGTTCAAGATCCGGGGAAGTGATACCAAAATCTGATGTAAATTAAAAAATAAATACACTTCCTAAATTACTGATCAGCAATCTGTTTCTTACTGAATGCTTTCTACCCAGCTTTTGAAAAGATTTTAGCTGGGGCTTATTTAGATAACTAGAACACAGGATTATATAACGCATACTTAATACTTATGTTCAACTATTTCTCAGATCGTATAGGGAACAATGATACATTTCATTATTGCAATGTATAAAATATTTAAATTATTTTGCTATGTGCAAACAGTAGCTAATAAGCAAGTCTTTGAAATAATACAGGATTGATTAGCTATTGTAATAAAGGAACAGAAGGGGCAGTAACCCCCCAGGGACAGTACACGGTGACTTAAATATACTGATCTACCTTCTTTTTTTTATTTCCATTTACAAAGTTGCAGTTGAAAACTCTCGTTAGCTCCTGGATGCTTACTCACAGGGTCTGTTTTCAATCACTTGAAGCACGGCGAGTCTGGCAGATTTCAACCAGACCTAGCGTAAGTTGGAGTGCTTAATTTAGTGTTAATTTCACAAACAGTTGCATATAAGAAAAAGAGCAGGAGAAAATACCTTTTTTTTTTTTTTTTTAGTGTCAGGCAAAGAATATTTACCAAGTATCATATAAGCAGGTGCCACCTACTGAATAGATGGTAGAGTGCACTCTCCGAGAGCTACGCATCACCATAAACACACACTCAAGAAGTGCCCGCATTCACATGTGACTGCTTTAGTCATCCTCCGTCCTTCATGTTTACTCCTTCAGTGACTCAGCCGCAAGCTTCATTTGCTGTGAGAAAGGGGAAAAAAGAAAAAGGTACACTAAGTGCAGTGACGGTATGATGAATTACGCAAAACAGCAAAATCTGAAAGCAGGAAACTTCTGAATCCAACTGAATAATAAAACTACACAAAAAAATTAACTTGAGCTTCAGTACTTAAAAGCAAAAACTCAAGTCTGTTATGCCTGACTTTTACAAATGACACAGTTTTACCAGAGTATTGCTTTTCCCACCAAAAGACTTGGCAAATGATGATGCAATTTGTATGTTAATTAATTCTTTTTGTGATAAATAATGCCTTACGCTGAAACTACTGGGCCCAGATGATAGAAGAAAAAACCCTTTCTCCCTCAGACTTATGACTGGGGGAACTGCTGTAAGAACGGCAAAATGAAAAGCTGGGGGAAATTACTGTTGTATTGGGACTGTTTTCTGCCACTCCTTGGCAATAACTGTGCTCGTGACAGCGCGCTGCATACGCTGGCTTCGCCACCGCCGCTCCTGGAAATCCCTGAGCCCTGTCTCTGGTCATGCGGGTAACTGGCAGTCGCTTTATCTCTTCCTAGGCAGCACTGGCTGTCGCCTGAAACAATGGCAGCGAGCACAGAGAGGTACAGCTGATGGGCTTCACTGGAAATCCGCTCTTACGTTTAGGAAGACATTGATACCAGGCTGGAACTACGAATGCTTATCTCTGAATCATACATTGATTTATTTATTAAAATACAGGGTAGTTCTCTGAGATAACTTCAGATAAGCAAAACGCTCACCACAATGAAGGACTGTGAGATCAGAACCTCAGACAAAAAGGGAATTTGAAAAAAAAGAAAGAATTATTCCTTGTTATAGCATATATTCATTCTCAAGACATGAATGCAATTGGCTTAGTTAGTGGGAGAATCTACCTACTGGCCAACTGGTATGTACGTTTAAGGTACATTTTTTGCAGATGTAAAATTTTAGTTCACTGTGAAGTCTCCAATACTGTAGAAGGGTTTTTTATTTTGAGAAACATCATAAAGGTCATTTAGCCTTAAATATTTAAATTCTTAAGGAATCTTAAAAGGTCAATGAACTACTGACAACGCTGCCCCAAATTTCCCATTGCACGAATGTTGAGCTGTAACTGTTATTCAGTATTTCTGTATTGCCTGGGTTTGTTTTTTTTTTTCGCTGTTGAACTGAAAACATCCTGTGATACAAGAAAGAGGTAGCGGACCCTATGGTGATATGTGTTATTTCCAATCCTATTGTTAACCAGTAATTGTTTTCGTTATCTTAGGATGTCACCAGAGAGATCTCAATGTGAAACCAAAATAACAATTCCAGACATTGAAAATATCTGCTGAGTAAGAGAAACCAGGGCCACTCTTTGAAGCTTCTTGTTAGAGAGGCTGTTTCATAACACAAAATTTACAGAGGCAATAAGAGCGGAGCCTAAACTGTGCCAAAGGCATCTCTTGCATCACCTGGGGTTATCAGCTGAGGGTCTTGCAACATCTGGAAGGCTGGAAACCACCCCAATACACTAAGAAATAATTACAGTGATTTAAATCCCCAAAGAAAAAGACTGGGAGCCAACAGTCAAAGGAAGGAGACTAGATGGAGACCAGCCCAAAGGCCAGAGTGACGAGCAGAAGCAAGGAGATGCATAGCACTGCTGGAACTCAGGAGGCCACAGGTTAGCATCCAGCATGACTGCCTCCTTCGAGGCAATTTGGCACACAAGGAAGCAAAAAGGCTGGACATGAAAAAAAATGTGAGGATCATATGAAGAAATAATTTATGCAGCTTCCAACTCCTAAGCAGCTGTGTAGTTTCCCTATCATCCACCCAGGGGTGGATGGATGCGTGCTTCTGAGTTAAAAGTTCTGTCTTTTATGCTTGTGCTTGTTTTTATACAAACGGCCAGTACATAGGAGCTATTAAGGAAGACAAATAGCTAATAATGTTATCAAAAACAGTTGGAAAAGAGGAAACTGCAAACAGTGGACACTTTCATTTTCTATCCCGTAACATAAAGACGTCAGATCGCTTTAACACAGCACCTTCTAACTTTCCTTTGCTGCTAGTCAGTGCCCGAGCCTATTCCAAAACATTACTCTGCATGATAAAACCCACCTACAATAGCTCTCCTTTACCATTTTTATCTGTATTTTCATGCCATCTATAAAGGAAGTAAAATTAGTCTGTGATACAAATATCTATATGCTTCTCCGTAGCAACAGTGCAGAAAAAAGGCCGTAGCTAAATGCTGGGATACAGATTCCTCTTCTGCATCCTGATTCACTTATTTAAATAAATGTCCATATAAAACTACAGCATCCTCATTGAAGTGACTTCTACCCCTACTGTAAAAACATTAAAAAGATACAGAAGACAGCAACTTAATTCAGCTCATGAATCTCTTATTTTAGAAAGATTTTCTTAAATTCTGAGCATTGTTGTAATTATACAGGGATTGATGAGGAATATAGAAAACTGGAAAGGTATTTTTATTCTCTGATTTCTGCAGGGCTTGCCAAAGTCTGGAAAAAGCTAAGCATGTGGCTATTAATGATGACTAGATGGTAATCTGTCCAAAAATTCTGTACAAGTGGGACTACTGTCATTTATTTTTGAAGGCCGTCCTAATTTTAACTGAGCTAATCTTAGGCTAGTGTTCTCTTACACTGGCAATCTTATGCTAGTATATTTAAAATATATGATGGACAAATTTCTCAGCTTCTTCAGTGGGCCAGTGGGTAGGAAAACCTCTTCAAATAGCTTCACATGCTGCCACGGCACACACAGCCTGGGCAAAACCAGCCCAATCGCAGTCACTCATGTATTTCAGGAAATGAATCATAAGCAATGTGAGAACCCCAATAGCTGCATATTTCATTTCTTCTTTATAATTTCTAATACCAAGATGTATTTTGCAGTACCTGGCAGCACTGGGCTCCCCTAAGAGCTATCACTTCGGCAAGCAACATGTGGTGGCACCATTAGACAGTGAAATTCCTTGCCGAGTTCGTGCTGAAGAATTTGTAAATTTTATTTTCTTTTACTATGAAAGGAAATGTTCCTTTTTACGGGAAAAATATTTCTCTAGGACAACATATGGGAAAGGGAGTGTATTTTTTTTCTCCTGATACTGAGAAAGGGATTCGACAAGGTACATTTTAAGATCACCTTTCCCCTGGTGGCCCCAACAGGCTCATTGACAAACCTGTATGACTGAGTTGACTACTCTTCCATCAAAAAGACGTCTTTCTAAGTAGTATTTTGGAAATATAGAAAAGGAGGTATTAAAAATTTCTCAATCTACTTTTCAAACCTACAAGATACATAATGACAAATTAAAACAACGCTCAGTTGAGGGGTATTAAAAGCCTCTGTAAACTAACCAGAGGCATAGTTCAGAAATGAGTTGGCTCAAGAAACAATTCTTCATTTATTATCAGCTGAGAGCTCCTAGTGAAAGGTTTATGCTTCTGTTCTGCAGAACAGGTGCTGGTGCATGACAACCGACCACACAGTCCTGCTCCCTAGCAAGCTAGGCCTGGCTCTGCACAGCACTTAGGACCACGTCTCTGTCCCGCTGTATGGCCGTACCAACTTAATGGTCTGTTTTATGCACCACACTTAGCAACAGTAGCCTATGCATGCAATACGTAAGTGAATCACGTGTTTAAACTAATATTAGTTTATTGTAGTGGGGCTATAGTGTAGTTTGTTCTAAAATCCTGCTGTTAGGAATTGCTCTAAATATTTGCCTGCTGTAATCCAATAGACTTGCTATTTCCGTTTTATTGTTTAAATTTCTTTGTAAAGCACATAATTAGACAGTAGTTTCAGTAGAAATAGCAAAAAATTCTTCAATGCGGTTTACAAATAGGCTTTACCAATTAATTAGATTTCACTACATTTCAACATTGAATTTTCTGAAAGCACTTTAATAAAACATAACAGATACTTTCACACCACAAATACAGTTGCATACCAAGCCTGAAAATCAGGCTACTTAGCCTGTGTGTTCATAACCAGAAACACAAATTTTGGTACACAGGGTATTGACTGAGGTTATCAACAACTGGTACCTCTCCAGTTAGAGGGTCTACGGAAGTCTGATCTCAAGATTTAGTGCTACGAACAATACTACCTACTATATGCAAGTAAAAGAAACAGCTACCAACATGAACTAACAGAAATACACAGTAACACCACAGACCTCGATGAAAGCAAAACCAGTTGAGTTGCCAAGGGATTCAGCACTAGCAATGCTAGGGCTTTGTTCAAGCCGCGGCCTCCCTGGAAATCCAGGTCGCTTCTGCATGCCATGAGAAGAACCGTGGCCCACCTTCATTTTTAAACCCTGTGCACAGAGCCCACGGACGACGAGATGCTTTGCATCTCACTCCGTACCGTAGGGCTGCTTTGAGCAAGAACGTTGTACGCCCCGGCATGAAGCTCCATTCTGTCCCTGCGGCTGAGAAGCGTGCGCTGCCTTTCACAAACCCTATCTTGCAACCCCATCTGTGACCTTCTTTCTGGACGAGAGGATGACAGAGATAACCCAGCATTTCTGCTGTTGCCAGTGCTCATTTCACATACGCTCATCATCTAGTATAACACTCTCAACCTTCCTGTATGGTTTCTATGGGACAGCCAACATTTTATCAGGTGGCTAACAGGCTAACAGCCACTTCTGGTTGTCCGTTTAATGTTGATTTCTTGCACTTGCTGAGCTCTCTGTCAAATGCTTGAACACTGTTATTTTCCAGTTATGCTTGGTCTTGGTCAGCCAGCCTCTAACTACTCTTAATTTTAACCACTGCGTGCGTTAACATCAACTGACAACTCAACCACAACCTGAAGAAAACCAATTTGAAAAATAAAAAGCATTTAAAAGTGAAAAATCAATGAAACCAGGAGTTAATGACTCAGTGGTTTGGTGCTTTTCCATATGCATACTCAATGTACACATGCTCGTATATACAAAGAACAGACATGTAAATAGCCATATCGTTAAATATAAGATACAAAGGCAGATGTCTCTAATCAGCAACTCCATCTTCTGCTTTTCCTGTACTCACCATGTAGAACAGCTCATTAGCAGTTTACTGCTTAAAGAAAGCATAGTGTTACATGGTATCTTTCTCACTTTCTCAGATTAATTACAATATGAAAACATGACGGATATATATTAAAATCATTCCTTCCTAATGGCGTACAGTCACAACAAAGGTAGTTTCTTGCAGTTGTCAGCAAACAGCTCGAGGCCCAAGAACTGCATCAAACTGTAAATACCAGTCAGCTATTGAAGAGGTAAATTAACACCTATTTTAAAACTCAGTAAGCCTCTTCCATATCTATTATTTTATTCTGTGTAAAAGTCTAAGAACTTATTTAATGAAAATTTGTTCTCGTTGATTATAATGGTGGAAAGTTGTGGTAACCTTGGATCGAGAACCACAAACCTTCCCACAAGGTTTCCACACGTGGCATTTAAGACCCTCCGCAGGAAATGGAGCTTAAGGACTTCAGGTCTGGGGTAACTTTTAAACCTCATTTCTGACTCTGACCAGTTTTTCCAGCAACCTCTTAGTTGCCATAGCTGGAGGTAACTGATGCTTCTTTACAGTAGCAATAAACACCTTCTATACTAGTACACTCCTGTTTATAAATCCACACAGCCACAATATAACACTGAACGCTTACTTTCAGTAACTCATCCAGTACAACCCCTTAAGTCTTCTTGAAAGCTATTGATTTCCAGAATACAGTTTCCCCCTACTTAGGTAATATGATAGGAGACTTGTTCTTCAAGACCTGCAGGAACGATTTCACAATGTCATTATTTAGCAGAGCCAAGACCAATCGACCTGTGATGCTGCAAACCAGTGAAAATAACTCTAAAGAAAAGCCATACATAAGCATTAAACAGCCAAAATGCAGATTTTTGATGAGGAAATGAGAAGAATTTTAAACTGAAGATAAAGAAACTAATGTTGAATTATGTAGCTCTCATGAGAAGGACTCTATAAGCAATTAGAACAATTTAACTTTTTGAGGACTGAAAAGTTACCAAGTGCTGCAACTAGTATTCTTCTTCCCTCTAGGCTGCACCTGAGAGTTGTGTCTAGTTTTGGGGCCTCCAGGATAAGAAGGATACTGATCACCTTCACCAAGTCCAGCCAGGGGACACAAGAGGAGCAGGGAGTTGATGCAGATGCCCTGAGAGAAAAGGCCGAGACACCTGCCAGTATCTACAAGGAGGTTGGCAAGAAGATGGAGCCAGGCTTTTTGCTGAGGTGCACAGCAAGGGAACAAGAAACAAAGTGGTCATAAAGAAATAAGCCAAAAAGAAAAAAACAATCACTACAACGATAACTAAGCACTGCAGCAGGGGCCCAGGGAGGTTTTGCAGTCTCTGTCCTTGGAGGTTTAACACCCGACTGGAAAAAGCCCAAACAAACTGGTCTGAATTAGATGTTGACTCTGGCTTTGAGCAGGGGGTTGGACTAGAGACCTTCTGAGGTCCCTTCCAGGCTGAGAGATTTTTATTGCTGTTCCTACAGGAATTGTGGCAGAGAAGTTTGCCCGCACTCCACAGATCTAGAGTGGAAATCTGCTACAACAAATAGCAGGTAACAGCACACAGCAAAAAAAAAAAAAAAAAAAAAATCTCTTTTTTCCTTTCTTGTATGCCTAATTCATGACAGAATACCAAGCAAAAAAAGCTAGTGTTAATGAAACAGTAAGTTTGCAAAATTAGTAAGTGCAGAGTCAGGAAAACTTGCAGATTCACATAATACGTGCCTTGGAGTATTGTGCCTGATTAATAGTGCTGTGAGCCATAGTAGACAAAGCAACCCCATTTGTAGTAGATTTTTTTCCAAGATTTTTTTTTTCTGATCTACTTCGTATTGTCTGATTTAAATTGCAAAGTATTAATTAATACCATTACAATATTCTTACTGTATTAGTCATCCTTTGCTGAACCTTATTTTAGTTCAGCAGACAGTACAAAAATGTGGAAACAACAGTAGAAGCCACAGTAGATAGTCTCATAGTATTTTCTTCAAAAGTATGGTTTATGAATTCTGACCCTCAGAACATTTATTTTTATCTTATTTTAGTTCATACTTACAAAAATTCACTTCTTCCACCGTATCTGGCCATATAATTGCAAAGCAAAAGATAAATACGCAAAGTGAAACAATATGTTTGAATGTCTAGCAAAGAGCGTGTACCCTAACCACAGTCATGGGGTAACAGACGAGCCTAGCAAATGCTCTCCCCTTTAGCTTATGCCATTACCTCTCATCCGATAAGCAGCCAGTCAATAGAATTTGGAGTCAGAAACTATTGACTAGCTATGAAAGCAATGATGCAAAAATATTCAGTGTCATGACCTTGACTGCGTCTCAGAGCAGAGGGGTGGACCGCACAGTCCTTCCAGATCTGCGCCTGTCAGTCACTGATTTTGTGACCTGGGTCAAACAGACTTCACTACAGTTTAAGGGTGCGCTTTGTCCCTGGGTTAATAGCACATCAACAACATTTTAATGATTTCAGGGTGAGCAATGATAAAACTTATTATCTCAGGAGTTTTGGATAATGTTCATTACCAGTTTGCAGTTACTAGTTACAATCAAGAGAAAATGGGTATAACAAACTATTCCTCCTCTCTGAAGTTTACGCACTAAGCAGGGTGCTCGAGCACGCACTTATCCTTTGGAAGAGCAATACCCAGCACTTCCAGAGTTTAACTAGGCTTCTGGACACAAACCCTATTTTATGGACATGCCTGACACTGAAGTAGTGTAACTGCAGACATAGCTGAGTTAGCCTTACATCAACTGTTACAGCAGTAACAGCCTGGCTAAGAACCAGGGTGCTCAGCATACACTAATTTACTCTGTAAGCTCACATGCCGTGCACTCACCCTGCCTCATGATTCAGGAGGCACAGCTGAGAAGCAGCAAAACCAGCATCTGAAAAAAATGCCAGCACCTGTGGCGAGGGACTGGAAGGCACTGCAGTGAGACAGCCAGCAGTCCTGCCTCCTCACACTTCTGCTGGAATGATTAAGTGCTTGGGTGATGTCAAAAATACACAGCTCATGACAGCTTCTGAGAGAATATACATTTCAGTCTAACACTTTCAAGACAAGCAAAGCTATGTGAGCTCTGTGCTTCCATTTTTTCCCAACTTAAGACTACAAGGGACCTGCTGGGCTATAGACACAAGCCTCCCTCGAGTGCACAGACCCACGCAGTAGTGGAGGTTCTGCCCTGAGGAGACCACACATGCCAAAGCCCACACAGTTTTTGCCAACATCCTTTAACAAATTCTATTGTACGAAAGGCAAAAGACTAGTTTAAACTATTTAATGCCACAAAAAGAACAGAGGAAATATCAAGAGCATGAACACATCTCCTTGTAATCCACACAACAGCAAGGAATAGACTGTGTGAAAAGCCGAGATGGTCTCTCAAAATGAATTACGCCCAACCCTTGGAAGAAGACAGAAGAATACCCCGTAATGCCATTATTTTCTGGCCACAGATTTGGCCATCACTGGAACCCAGGTACACAAAGCCTGACACCTAAGCACCCACAGCACTGGCGCCCTCCAGCCTCTGCTCTGCCAGTGGACACAAAGGCATGCCCAGCACCAGCCCAAGCCCACCTCGCCTGAATAATAACCAGGGCCCACATTTCTTTCCAAATTTTTTCATTTGTGGATCCGTGCAGAGCCCTATTCAGTTTCCAAAAGTTATTACTAACAACAAAAAACTTGCTACTCTATACAGGAAATTATCAAGTTGTCTAGCCTGGACTCCAGATAGGAAACAGAGAACCCAACTTCAGGCATTATTTTTGGAATTTTCTATCTGTGATATAAATCCGATATAAAGGCAGATAAGCACGGAGAGTGCATGGCTGTGCTCTGTCCTGCTCCCACACACCAGCCAAAATGCCCCAAGCACAAAATTGCCGTCTGTCTTGTAGCAGGCAAGAAACTTCAGCCCAACAAATACACCAGATGACACCAGAAAAATCAAACAACTGAACAGTATAAGTAGAAAATATTAAAATATACTTGACGTATAAACCACATGTTTAGAAATTAGACTTCCACACTAAGTGCTGGGCAGATACATAGAAAAAGCAACCACTCTGTTCAAGGAGTTGGGGTTTTCTTAGGAAGGAATTTGTTTCCATGCCATATCAGCATGGAAAGTGAGTCCAATTCTGAAGTAATTGTTACCACAGTATTCACAAAATAACATTTCACTGCAGTAAAGTAGGAAAAACTATTCAACGTTTAAATTATTTGGTGAAGAAGAACTATTCTCAATTCTACCCAAGAGTTTAATAGGCAAGGAATCCAAGATGAGAATCAGGAGGGACCTGCCAGGTCACCCTATTTGCTTTCCTCCCCAGTAGAGGCTTGCCTGCCCCAAGTACTTGTCCTTACATTCTAATTTCCAGTAACATTTTCATTTTTGTCTTTCTCTTCAAAGATAAGCCTTCTTGTACCTCCTGTGGGGGCTCTGCTACTACCTGTTATTGCCTATTTGCAGCCCTGTGAAAAGTAATCAACGTAGAGCTGGTAACCAATTGCTAGGAACAGTCATTTCATAAATATTCTGAAGAAATCGGTTCTACCAATTTAAAAGCGTATCAAAGGTCCCTTTACAAATACTTTCAGAATGGCCGTGGCACCGCTGATAGAATTCCTTCTTGCACCAAAGACGCCTGCGACAAGGCAAATTCCCATTCTGCCAAACACCTTGCTCCTTGGGAAGGCTATGGACACATGGGAAAAGAAGCAACTTGTTTTCCCTTAATTAAACACTGGGCTAAGCATAAGCATGGATCAGTTACAGGTATTGATTTGCTTTTAAAAATATATTTAAGTCAGTATCTATTTGACTAGATAAAGCCATATACCTATTCAGATAAAGTCAATTACTCAAATTAGTTATGGTGGATTTATGGTTTGATCTGGCTCAGGAAGTTCTTGAGCTGAGCAGAGGCAGAGAATAGGAAAATATTATGGGGAAATATATGTCAGCCCATGTCTTCGTTCTATCCTAGGCATCTGCTTACTGCCACATTGGGGCCTGGGCTAGAGAAACCCTTGATCTCACAGCCCTTATGCAGATATACACACACACAAAGGACATACAGCTTAAACGTGCCATTTTCATTTAAGATGCACAACTGGATACAAAGCGTTACTCAGAGAACTGCAGAAGATTGTCTAATAAGCATGTAGGAGACTCAGAATAAACTTTGAATTAGCTTGCACAGATATTTTGAAAATGAGTAAAAGATTGGTTTGGTAGTTTATAACTGTGCATTTCTTCAAAATGAGTAAACTTATAACAGCTGACATAGTCCTAAATTATAGGTATAACAATATTTATATATTACTCTGCTATGCCTGTAGTAATTTTAGACAGCCTAGCAAAGGGTAAAGGTCTGGTTTCCTTGAAGGCAACAGCAAAGCTCTCATTTACTTCAGTGAAGCCAGAATTTCCCTTTACGTGCTTCCTAGGTTACAAGTGAACAAATCGCTTTTCCTTTTTCCCAACAAATTAGTGGGAAGAAATCCTCTTTGCTACAGGTTGATCACCGCATTTGTTCAGAAGTCATGTAGGGCTTGATTGGTAAAGCTCCTGTCCATCTGTCTTCTTTTTCACTACAAAACCAAAGTACTCCTGTGAGTTACGTCAGTGAGACGCTGTACTGCCATGCCCTAGGTGCTCTTACTCTGTAGCCCTCTTTTCAGAGCTATCTGTATTGCTATCAGAGACCCTAACAAAATTTTGTGGTTTTCTGCCTCTAATACCACCAGCAATTTCTTTGCAAAGCTTTATGAAATTATTTTGCAATAAAGAGCAAGCTATGGAAAATTAAATCTATCTAATAGCTACTATTTTCAGGCTGAAGAGATTTGAATTTTTAAGCAGCTTTGTAGCATAAAGACAAACAATGATCTGTAGACAGGCTGAGTATTAGCATGTACTCTGTTTCTGAGATCTGCTTTAGTGCCTTGGAACACCCTACACTATATAACTGAGCAATTACAGAAATAGATTTTGGGATGAGGTTTCGATTGGAAAAAAATGTAGGAATGAGTTCTGAATACTTAATTTTATTATTTCCAAGCCTTGCCAACCCTATAATCCCAGTTTCTCTCTGTTAACTTTTGTGCAAAACCATACATAAAGGCATAAGCAGATTACTAGTATTATATAAAATACATATAAATTTGTAAGAATTTATTTTAATAAGATTGCCATTTTTAGGTTTAGAACTTCATATTAGAATTGTTGCCTTCTAAACAAAACTTGAGTAATTGTAAAAAAGGGTAAGCATACTGAAATTCTTCTTTTACTTTTTCAACATGAACGCTCTGTGTCTATGTGGCCTTTCCATGCACAGAATAAGGCAATTTTCATACACTTCGGTAACACTCCTCCGTATTTTTTCTGCTTTTTCATTTCTGTCAAGTATTTTTGCTTTCTTTATTCATACATTTTACTCCCTTTACTTATTTATTCCTTGCTGTTTCCCTGTCCTGTGCTCTGCTGTCCTAGTTGCACCCTCTCCCTTAGATTTTTTTACTTCCAATTTCTTCAAACCAAGAAGTTGCTCCCTTCTGCATCTAAATTCACTGGTCAGCAAGAGTCAAACTTGCTAGTAGAAAAACTGCCAAGGGGACTGTCTCTGGAGGCTGGCAGCTCCCTGGTGGGAAAAGAGCCTCACTCTTCCTCCCACTCTCATCATCCAGCTCTGCTTTTCAGGAGCAGTGGGAAGAAAAGGAAGAAGAGAGTACTGCTAGCACGACCCTACTTTGCTGCTCTGCTCTGAGGGGCTGGATAAAGCCTGGCAACAAACCGAAGCCTAGAAATAATGTGTTGAACATATATATACTGCTTCAGCCCAGCCTCTGCTCTAGCCTGACCTTCTTTTGCTTCAATGGAAATTAGAGCTAATGGTGCCAGCTTCAGCATGCACTGAGGGATTAACTTGTGATTCATGTTAAATTGCTACACCAATTCTATCACACTTCAAGGCTTTGCTTTGAAATGTTTCTTATACATTGCAAAGTGCTTTTGCTGGGTACCCTCGGTTACCAGTACCATCACATTCCTATTTCTCAGTTTTAATCTATCACAACATTATCTAGCATGCAACCACAAATAACTAAAATAGTTTCTTTTCAACACATTAGCTGTAGCACATTAAAACCCTGTCCTATTGCTATAGAAACACTACACAACATTACCATTTGTCCGAAAATATATGTTGTCTTATAAATTTTATAGTAAGACCTTTATAAAATAGATTGTTACATCTGTCAAACAAACCAGATTTTAAGAACACCATGCCAGTAAGTGCCAAAGGACTCTAAATAAATGTTTAAGACATCATATGATTTTGCATCAGTAAAGTGAGTTAATATCATCCAGTGAGTCACCTAGTTAATTCACTGTAAATTTATGTGATGGTATAAGATGGAAGGTGAACACACATTTCCACAGATCCTTCAGGGCAAATCAAATACACAAGCTGGGACAGGACAAATAATTACAAAATATTAACAAGCTGCAGAAATCCATTTTCTGCACTTTGAGCTTGATAATATGTCAGTGCTCCCGTGCTCATGTTTCCTTTTTGGCACTGGAAACAATCAAAGCAAAGAGTGAAAATTCCATATACCATTATAGGACCAACAGAACTGCAAAACCCATGGCAGTCAGTTACATCCTCTCCTAAAATAAAAATTTACAACCATAGCAAAAGAGTCTTTCAATCATCTGAATCAAATGACTCTAACATAAAAAAAGAAAAGTACATAATTTTCCATATTAATAGGAAATAATGGTAATTATTAGTGGTGTAAGGAAAGACATCAAAGGAAAAGAGTATGCCCAGTAAAAAGAAATGGAATTGTAGGCTGTGGTTTACAATAAGCCAGTGTAAGAGTGCATCTGCAAAAGGAACTCAGTAGCATCCACACACAGATTTCCCATTCTCTCTCTCCTTCTCTGTACCTATATGCTGCACCTATACATATATAAAAGAATATAAAGAAAATGCAAGCACACACACGAACAACTTAATGCTAGTTTCACAGGAATGAGCAGTGTCAGTATAATGCTTGTATTTAAAGGGGCGTTTTCAATTATATTAATGTTTTTTTGGGTTTTGTTACCTTGACAATTCTCCTCCTGATGCCCTCCTCATTTGTAACCCATGAAATCTGGAAATTGGCCAACATTGCTACCATAATGTTATGGTAGCAGATCAGCAAAGGAGTTCTTCAGCAGATAGTATACCCTAAAGACTAATTAGTATTAAGCATTAATTTAAGGTAGAAATTATATGTTATTCTATATTACTAAGAATTAATATCACATATAAATAACCTTCAAATAATTATATTTGAATTTTGCAAGCTTATTAACTTTTGATCAAAGAAATGTACCCCATTGAAACTGCCATCTGCTGAACTTGCTTCTTGACTTTGTTTTCTCTTTCTGTGACATGGGAATAATCACAAATAATATTGGGAAAAAGATATAAATAACACCTTAACAAAATTTTCTCTCTTACGGAATCTGCAGGGGTTCGACTAAAGAAGAAAAGAAGTCTTTGTCCTGTGTTAGTGAGTGAATCTCTTTTCTTCATTTTTGCTGATAGGTGAAAAATTAGAAAAGAAAATACAGCTCAGAATTACTAAGATTTATATAGATGCTCTTGTATTAGGTGTTCATGGCACAAACTGGGACCTCCACAGTGGCATTAAAAATAATCTTGTTTTTGAAGCAGACACGAAAATTCTTCCAATTCATGAGATAAGCTTAATACTAATTGAAGCAGAAAGTAAGCAGCTGCTCCCATTAATCATTACTGCAAAGTTTTAACTGTGTTCACAACACTTTTGTACACTTCTCATGGAAACAACAGGACTGATCACTCCCAGAGAAGAAGTAACTGGATGAACTAATTAATGGTTTGGTCTGATAATTTCAACATCACCAAGTCAAAAACAAGTAAGGAAAACTCTGGGTGTGTCCCCCCTGCAGAAGAAAGGTGTCTTACCACATGTAAGCCTAATTTAGTCACTTCAGAGTTTCTCAACTTGGCNGGCCCAAGAGTCACAAGAAATTTATTTAGCAAATTTACTACTCCTTTGTGTATATATATAGGAGTAGTCTTACCTTTTGAAAAATATCCATCAGCTTAAGAAGATGCTGATAAGAAACCCCATCCTTTCAGGGAAACGGACTTCCATAGTTTTTCAATTTATTTCAAACTATTCAAGCAAAGAGGGCACCAACACAGAGCTTCTCTTCAACAAATACCCAGCAACCCTGTTTTGTTTCAGGCAGCCTTGCTCTTCCAGTAACAGGCAA
>WEKW01014792.1:814-71296 GCA_013389905.1 Sula dactylatra
TCAAATTATTTGTAGGTAACCCTTAAAAACTTGTATCTTCTGTGAATTCGGTACCTTTATCATGTCCCTGGAACTGTAGTACTAACTAATGCTGTCAGTAGGTTTCTCAGGCTACAGAATTATAATTCCACTGAGCTCATGAACCAGTCATATTGTGGAACTATTCTGAGCACATCTAGTTCTGGAACAAAATAAAAGTAATTTGTGATCTTTGCATGTAGAGTGGAATCTTATATTTAGCCATGTGCTTCCTGGGCTAGTGTTCTTCTAACCTCACTGCAACCCCTTCATTCTCATTGAGCTAAGAAGGTGGGAAAAGCAAATAAGAATAGACCAGCCTGACTATAACTTTTATTTTCCAATAGACTTTCATCTTTGCAGCCAAAAAATATGTGGTTATGATGGTCGAGTAAGTGCTTATTTGAATAATACACTCCTGATCAAAAGAATAAGGCATTTCAGTTCCCCATCACATGGAACGTGTCCCTAGATTTATTTTTACTTCTTTTTTGTGTATTTTGAGTGGTATCTGATAGGAATTTAATAACTGCTTTAGTGGATTTTCCTACGGAATGTAATACTACTCGTGCAAGGCAAACNAGAAATTGTGAGTTCCCCAAGCATACAGGTTGGTTCAGAAACATCCATTAATCACAGCTTTTTGAGTGTTCTAATCATCAATCCATGCTTAATATACAAATTTGCAGAAAGACAATTAGATACCCAATTTCAATTCCTGTGCCAAAGGATGAACTATAATGAGCCATAAGTAAATATTAAGTGGAAAAGATTAACATTTCATGAAGCTGAGCCTTAAGCAATTAAAATTCAGCGAAAGATTGTTGAATTTATACCAGTATTCTAATCATTTACCCAAAAGCATGTCATCACTGCGACAAGAGGGTAGAACAATGATAGGGGTCAGTTTTTTTTCTGCTGCCTTGGTTTATCTCATGTCATGAAGTGGCAGTGTGTCCCCTGTTGTACATGGGCTGGAAATTCAGTAATGCAAGTGATGGTGGCAGGGCACTCGTACAGTAGTACATCACTGTGTCACAACACAATACAGTGGTTTCAGCTCCTAAAAACACAGCTTCTTGGTGTATAAATGTTATAAAAAGAACAGTATGACTTTTTATCCAGGTATGTCAGAATGGTTATACGTGCATTTGCTAAAATAATTTTGCAGTGTTCAGGAACAATAATGATTATAATATTGTGCTATTTTCTTAACTGTAACCAAGAACTCCCTTGCATTTTTCTGTTTGTTTCACGACGTAAATGTTGGTTTACTAGTGGGAGAGGAGTATATTCCTTAATCTATGCAAAGGTGTTCTCTAATTGCAAAATCAACCTTCTCAGGACAACCGACATGAAAAAGTTATGCTTCTGAGGGTGGGAAACAAAGAACTAAAAAACATTTTTTTTATATATGTAAACAAAATCAGACAATCAGAAAAGTGACTGTTTCTGAATAACTGCAAAGGGTGTGTCAAGTTTTCATGAACTGTAACTCAACCCTAGCTTATGACAGGAGATGAGGGAAGTTTAGATCCTAGCACAGGATTGCTTATACTGAATTTTGGAGATTATATACAAAAAAAGTTTCTGGATTCAGCTGTCACAGTGCTGTCAGTATGGCTACCTGCTGGTTAAGGAAGAGTGAAAGGCAGCATCTCATCAGAAGGGCCTTTATTCACGGCGAATAATGAAAAACATGCACACGACTTCACCATCACCTTCCAGCTGACAAATATGACTTGTGCTTTATTCATGCATTTATATGGGAAGGTGTTCTTTAAAGGGCAGTGTCCTTCCCACCCCAGTTTTCAGGGACCTTCTCAACGAACTTTGTCAAAGGAAAAGCTACAGAAAGACTGAAGGAGCACCAAATAAAAAACTGAAATATTAAAAAAATACAGTTCTGTAAATATAACTGTTTCTTCTACAGTGATGACATGTCTGTTGTCACTGTCCCCCAAGAAAATAAAGAATTGAATGGGTCAAATTCTGCCCTCCTATATTCATATGGCTCCTCTTGACCTCAGTAAGAAACATGTAATCACACAGATGCATTATCTGAGACTAATAACTCAGTGAACGATTCCCCATCTCTCACACTGGGTGAAATGGAAAGCCCTCTGAAGTGGGTATCGGGCATGGGCAAAACAGGAGAGTGTGCACATGTGTGCAAGAGGTAGTTCTGCTGATGGAGGAAAACATCTTGCTGCTTTATGTAACGGTGTGTTAAGATACTCTGTGAAATACTATTAATAAAATATTAAGCCTTTTACCAGTGTATTCAGTACAGCAATGGGAATTAAATGTTAAGGTGGTGGCATGCCTCCAGCCTGATATAAATCAAATAGCGACTCACTGACTTCATCTGAGCGCTGACTTTTGGCAGTGCCCGAGGGCCTGCTGCTTTCAGCTTATTTTCTCCCATGTTTCTCGTTAGAACTGAGGTTTGAAAAAAAAAAATGAAGATAGTCACTTCACCAAAAGTATCTTGGCAGCTCATAGAGAGGGTAGAAGAGAATACAGAGCAGACACATCACAATCGCACTTTGTGCTATGTGATTCAGAGGGTGTGAACAGCCAGTCTTCTGGAAAGGGGAATAATAATAAACTCCAAGAGTCAGGCTGGTTTTCCTTTAATGCCACAGTGCCCACAGCAAGGTGTGGTCAATGCCAGCCTGCATATATGTCCTGTAGGTGAGATAGGCAACACTTCCACATGGTGAGAACTTGAGAGACCAAACCAGGGTAAGACTTTCGACCCTCTCACACTCCTAACCTGCCCATCACTTCTTTCTTTCTCCACCACAGCTTACAGAGGTCTCTGGTGCACAGGTACGGGTTCACCTCACTGGTCAGTTTCAGAGTGGGGACACGCTCAGCCAGGGAGGTGTAAACCATGAGGAGGGTGTGAGAGCAGAGGGAATAAATAGGCTTTGTTTGTGTGGGAGAAATCAAAGCACAGGCATTTTCTACAATTGCATCTTTGGTACTCCACTGCGGATCAGTCTGTGGAAGCAGCATAAATAAATAGCGTATGCTCGATTTAAATGCTGCTTTTTTTATTTGAAGTAACATTCTATTTATTTCTGGGTTCAAAGATATTTAAATCATGTTTGTGCCAGTCAGTGTTAAGTGTTGTGTGTACTGGAAGGCAACAGAATGCTTTGGCAGTTAAATAGAGAGGATGAGTTTTGAAGAAGATCAAATCATTCTGACATTAGTTTCACTAACGGGGAACTTTTAGTTTAGTTGAAATTTTGCAGAAGGTCAAAGCTTAACCCTTGTTAGGTATAAGTGCTCCCATAACTTCAGAAAAAAGTTTCTCTTCTCTCCAGGTTATCCATCTTGTTCAATTTGGCACATGGTTCATTTCTAGTCAAGCTGAACAGAAGCTGAAAAAAAGAGGAAAGTTTATTTTCATCTAGTAATGCAGTATCTTAATTTGAGATACAAGGAGATCTGAATTAAGTACCCTAAAATCTTGGCTAAGGTGGTCTGATATAAATAGTTCAATAAGCTAAGTACAAATAATCTTTAATTTCTTCCACAGATTTAGAATATTTTAATAAAGCTTTTTTTCTATGTACAATATATTTGAGGCATTTTTATTTAAAGAACCGTAAATGCTGGCTTTGTTTATCTAAAACTGAATCAAATTTCCCTTTAAATACAGCTTGATTCAATTCACAAGTAAAATATGAAGTGTGCCCAGTAAACTCTTTATACAAACTTTGTGTTTAGTAAATGGTATTATAGCACACAGCAAAAGGGAGTCCCTGCCAATATACCCGGACCTTTAAAGTCAGCAGCCTAGAGTCAGATTTGGTCTGACCTGTGCAAACGGTGAAGAGAGAGCAGTGTAAGGAAGGACTTTTCTTCCTTTGTCCCATGTCTGCTGAACAAAAATCACATACAGATCTGGACTTCATACATGCCAGAGAGCGATTGCTACCTGGTCTCTGCTGAAGTGCTCTGTCTTCAGTCTAGTTGTGTTGCAGCAGGGATGCCTTCTCTGTGGATACAAGTACAACAAAGAAATTATCATAATGAGATTATTTGATGACTTTTGGTTTTACTAACCTCTGGAAATTCCAGAAGAGTCCTCATCTCTGAACGGTGGTGTCATTTCATTCACAGTGCATTAGGGCACTTTACATTACCATGGCAACAATGTTCACGGTCACCCTAAACTTAAATACTGTCACCAAACATAAAATACACAAAGCTGAAATATTGAATACTCAGGTTTCCTTGTTTAAATTCCTTAGGTTTAACATTTGTTTGAAAAGCCATGCTCATTCTCCCAAGTACTGATCTAAAAGTGATGTCAGCACCAAATCATGAATGGTGTCTGAGCTCTTATGTCTCAACGTTTTCAGCATGTGGAGAAGCGTTGTGTCTCCACTTCAGGTGTGTTTCTCATGTCTCTAGAAGGGTTTCAGTCTCCCTGGTGTGCAGGAAAGATGAGGCTGACAACACGATTTGCACTTTAAATGCTGGTGTGTTTCTCCATGCTAAGTCCAGGTTTACAAGTACATTGGTGATAGTGGAGAGGCTGGCTATGGTCCTCGCCACCACCCTGTTCCTTCGGGGAGCATAAGGGAAGAACAAAGGAGCTTGAGCTTTTTTTAGTCCTTGTTTTGGAGGAAGGAAAGGCAGGCTTTGGGACTGGAGAGAAGCGATGTCATGCCTCAGTAGGTCTGCACATCCAGAGGACGGGCAATGCCTGTACACCTCACACCCACTCAGCGCTCAGATACAGCTGTCTTTATCAGTGCTTTCCCCAGGACTCAGCCCACATGCAGGCCTAAGAAAGGGTGCATTTGTCTCTCTGATGTGTAAGGACTCAGTGGTAGCATGTAAAAAATGACAAGAATACCACTCTGGAGGTTTCACAGTATATTGGAGTGTGACGTGCCGATTCATTTTCTGTTACTGTAGCTGTCAGACTTATGACTCCCAGCAAAGAGCTGACAAGAACAATCCATCAGTTTGTGGGTCATCCTTCCCCCCCAGGTATATTAGAACAAGTTTGGCTCTTTTTTGTTTTCTTCAAAGTTGCTTCATTTTGTTTTTCAAGTACTTATTTCTTAAACTTGTAAAACAGGCAAACAAGCAGCCCCCTTCCTGTAAGTGAGGCACCACAATGTTGACCAGGGAACCAGCATATGAACTAAAGGCATTGCTCAAGAGCCTCCATGGGGAGGATGCATTTCCTTCTAGACAAGAAACAAAATGAGAGGTGCAAATTTACTCTAGCTCCTAGTTATTGAAGAAACTGGAGGCAGAGGGAGCCTGGGACATCCGAAGTCAAGACCAACCAGGTGTGTGCTATCCCCATGAACACACCCCATGCCTGTTGTTTAGAGCTTCCATCACCGAGTCTGGAACCAGCCTGCCCAGGCAGGCCGTACCCATCACTCACTGTCCTTGCCATTAGGTTTTGTTGGGTATGTTGATACCTGACTGAACTCTTCTAATGCAATTTAAAGCCATTACTCTTTGTTCTGCCCATACAGGAGATGGATTTATTAATTTTATACCTGTCTTTTTACAAAGTTTAAAGAATGACCTAGTGTTCTTATGACCCCATAATCTTCTCTAAACAGCCTTTTCTAGTTCACATACTTTAGACTGTTCTTGTTGTTCCCCTGTCTCTAATTACTTTACAAATTTTTAAGTTCAAGTAAAAACACAGTTTTCCAACCGGCTCAGAGTGGAACATCACAGGTTCAGCATCTGTGTTGCTTCCTGTTGAACTATGTCCTGTTTTCCTCAAACCATTTCCCCAGTTTGTTCAGTTTAATTTGACTTTGATGCCATCTGAAAGTTTAATTTAGGCTTATTTCTTTTCTGATTTTACTAGCAGAAATACCAGGTAACACTGGATCCAGGACAGATTCCTGTGGAACCCTACCTCCTGTTTTGGCAGCAAAACACTGATAAGCGCTATTGAAAGACACAGTGTGTACTGCCCTTGCACTCACTCTTCTGTTGGAGAACCAGCACATTAGCACACTGTTGGCCTAAACCCATTTCTATTCCTGAGCTTTGCACAGGTGGGCATCTTAGTGTATTGCAGTGCTTGCTATGTCATTGTACCAGCTCAAACCACTGTTACTTTAGGGTGCTAGAACATAGGATTTTGTAAGGAAAAGTAGATCAGAAAGAAATAGCATTATTTTTCAAAGTTCTTTGAAGAAAAACTCTGTGCTAGGACTCAAACATTTTTTTGTGACTGCTGCAATAGATGAGAACATGCATTAGCTAAGACTAGAATTAATGTAGTTATAATTAAGCTGCTCTCAAAGCCATTAGATATTTAAAGCTGTTGAGCCATTTTTCCAGCCCATTAACTTTATTTAGACATAATTATATTTTTTGACATGTTAGTCCAGATAATGCCTTGATTGTGTTTTTACATATGCTACAGTGCAGTAGACATACTGCACAACAGTGTATCTTTGTTTTTCATTTCTTGTATGGCCCTGGATATCTGATGATGAGTTGTTGTGGAGGGTTTTTCTGGGGGGCGGTGGGTTCAGGGAGATGCTTTGGGATGGTGGTGGATTTTTATTTTGTTTACTATTTGCATTTTTCTCTGGAGTTTTTACAATCTTTGTCAAGACTGTGATTGCTTCTCAGATTATTACTCCTTTCCCTTTCATGACTACTGTAATTACATCCCAGCTCATGTTTCACAGTTGGCGTCCTGTTTGCCAGATATGATGGTATTACATGGCACCATTCCAGAATTAAGAGAATCCCTATTTTACTAAGTTTGTGGAATTGTGGGATTTAAAGCTTCATTTACTACTTGGCTTCTGGTGGCCTAAAAAGTATTGAACAAGAAGTAAGAAATTGGCCAAGTATTTCTCCCTGCACAGAGGTAACCCTCAAACTTAACCAGGAGCACCCTTGTTTGATGAATGGAGACTGATTTGTGACTTTGAAATACATGCAACACATTTTAAGGAAAAGCGATACATTTTGTCTGTTAGGAGGTTGTTAGGAAATCTCTGCCTTTGGACAGGAGTCGCTAAGGAAGGCTGAGGTGCTATATTTGGAGAGTTTTAGGGAGATAAAGATTCAGGGACAGTTTTGTTAATTCCTTTTTGCTTTGTGAACGTTTTTGATTAGGATAGAGAGGAGCATTCCCAGTCTTTACTGATACTCTGCTTTATTACATAACATCTCTGCATTAGTTAACAAGGCATCTCAAATCAAGCAGAGAGTCTGCATTAGATCCAGCGACGTGCTTCTGAGTTTAAAAAGAGGCAGCATATCCCAGCAGCGCAGTCCAGACCACTTCCAGACCATCTGGTCCCCCATGCCAGTAACAGGGGTAGTTTGGTACAGGCTGTCGGGATCCCCACAGGCTGGCCCTCAGAGCTGGAAGCTGCTAGACGAAGTAAGGATAGGGATGTTTAAAGACTGTTTCTCTTTCCAGTCCTTAGGTATCTTAGCCAGAGTTTCAGAAAACGTCTGCTACTGATGCCCTGGATTCTCTTTTGAATCGGGTCTAAAGAACTTAATACAGGGTTAGTGTAAGTGTTACAGAATGAAAATATTTTCATACCTAGCGTGTAACAGCTTTTGCCCTAGAGATGAGAAAACTGGGTTCAGCTCCTTCTTCACCTTCAAGGGCTTTAAATCCCCCCGCAACATATAATGCTGACAGTGGAAAAATACAAGAACAGATTAGGGAGCAAAGACCAAGACAGTCCTAACCATAGGCCATGCTCTGGATTGATCCAATGAAACTTGGGTTATATTTGGCCTGTCCTTACTGGAACACATTGCTGTTCTAGTCCATCTAACCCTGTTTACAACATGGGGCAATCCTGCAGTTAGTGGATTGTGTGGATTTGGATCCCCAGAAACTGAGGGAGGAATTTTCTCACAATTTTTCTTATCTTCCAGACTAATACTAAGTGAATACCACCTGCCTCTAGTCTCACCTAAATGCCATGTGAATCTGACAGTTTCAGCTGGTATCATTTAGGCGTGATCTGAAAATGTCCACCAAAATGAGCTCTGAGAGGCAAGGTGTTCCACTGCAGAGGTTTTGGGCTGTAATCAGGTTTAGGTGTTCCTAGTCCAAGCCACCTTTTGGTCACAGGCAGTCTTGTAGTGAGGATTAAAGTCAAGAAGAGAAGCACCTCCTGAATTCAGGCACTTGTTGCATTACACAGGGATAAGAGAAGGCTTTGGGAGGTTAGGAGTGGAACTAATGCACTTCCATTCCTCTTAGCACTGTGGTGGATTTCACTATTTATGACTAAAGTGAAACAAATCATCTCCATTATAAGAGTTGTATGAAGAGATGAAACTCACTAATGAAAAATGGGTAAGCTACAGTATTTAATTAATGGGTTTAATTACTGCATCTAATCATTGTGTTTAATTAATTACTGTATCTAATTAAGATAACATTAGCTATGAATAAACTAAGTTGGTCTGGATGGAGAACCATCTTTCTACTACCAGTCTCCCAGGGAGAATCTGTCATTACACACTGAACTGATTCTTTGGATATTGAACTCTTCCTCCCGTATAAGCCAGGAGGCATGCTTGGAGGGTGAGCTGGAACTTTAGCTGTGGTTATATAAGGCTTGTGCTCCTTTACACCTTTGTCCCTCTCTTTTGTTCATGGATTATAACTTCACTTGGCTATGACAATTTCACTGCTGGACTTCAAAGGAAGCCACATAACTCTCCCAGGAGTAGGGAATCTGGATTAAGTACCTGAGAGCATGGTACGGTACACAAGAAAGGTGCTGTACAAATTTCAGTTACTTCAGTGATGCATAGTATTTTGCATTTCTTTCTGAAATTTCTAATTTCCTGCATTGTGCTGCTGTGCCTGTAAATATAAGAAATATTTTCTAAAGGGTATTTTTGTTTTTCGTGTCAGAAATTATATTTTTGTAGACTGCAACAGAGAGTTTGTGTTGTATGACTAGGGTTTGACATGGGAATATATAGGGAGTGTCCAAGGATATAGTTTGCTGAGATGGAGCTGGAAGACTGTGTAATGTGGAAACAGGCAACCCTGGCCTACATTTATCCATACTGATTTTTAGGAGCGGTCCCTGGAGTGAAGCAAATCCAGAAGAGTCCTGGATCTTCATCTCAGAGGACATTAGTGGTTTTACTTCAAAGGAAAGTTTCAAAGTAAACGCACACAATATGGACAAACAGGGGTCCAGGCAGTGGGAGCTAACTAGAGGGCTTAGTTAACTGCCAGTAGATGTACCCTTGAGATTGCCTGAGGCTACTGCTAGCGGTGGTGGCTTGTTACTAGATGCTGGTTCAGTTCCCTATTTCCACAGTCATGGCTCCCCCAGCAGCTGCCCTGTGAACAGTCCAGCTGCATGACAGTAAGCATTTGGATATTCTCTTTATGGAACTTTGATTTCTTAAGGCTCGTTTCTTTTGTTTGTCTCCCAGAGCATTTCTGTTGAGGTGGGGCTGGATCCGTCCTAATAATTTGTGATTTTTCTTGAGAATATGTAGTTTGTTCTCAGGGATGGCAGTTGTTAAGTGTTTGCACTGTAAGAACCACCTATCCAAATGAAGTACTTAGTGTGGGCATAATCTGAACTACCCATATAGCACCTCTGCTAGGTAAAATATGCAAATATATATGCAATTTTAATGACTCCATCACCTATGGAAGTACACTGCCTTTACAGTTACAACACTCATCTCTGCTTTTGGATCCCCAAGAAGACCATGACAGTTATGATAGTCATCTGTATATGGAGCTTGGGCAAAGACAGAAACATACATCTCTGTGGTTTTTGTAATGAATGAATAAGCTGTATTTGGACTAATTTTTCTGTAAGACTGAATTATAAACTGTTCAGGTAACAGGCTTCAGAAGGCAAGGGTATTATTTTCTCCTTTTGTTCCTGAAAAACAAAGATTATGTTTGGTGGCAAAAGGTCATTAGTTTTCAGAGGAAATGGTGTTTCTTCTGGTGTTTCACAAAGGCTTAAAAAACTGCCATATTTTCTCAAAGTTTCTCAGGTGAAGAACAGCTGACTGAAGGAAGTTGGCAGCTATTTGGTGAAATTCTTTAGTGTTTCTGCGGTAGATTCTCTTACTCAGTTATTTGTTATAAAGTCTAGGATACAGCTGAACAAATAATGTGAAGAAATAGATTGTGTAGAGTCCGAATTTCTCTCAAAAGTTCCCAGAGGAATCAAAAGCTTTGAATAGAACAGGTATAAAGAATGCTGAAAAGACTATGGTTCATTACTCCTGACTTGTCTTTGAACAGAGCAAAAAAGAAAAAAAAAATTGCAGTGATTTAGTCTAATAACTGGAACTTGTAAAATTGGTCTGTCACTTATTTCTATAATGACTTGCAGTTTTCACTTGCAGCCCTGCAAGTATAAAGTCACTGTTTCAGTTCAAAATATTGTTTATAGTGTTTTATTTCTTTTTTAAATATCTAAAGGATTTCTTATATCAAATTCTTAGGGAAATAAAAGAACAGTTCTGGTAGTATTATACCTATCAGCTTTTCTTGGCTGATTTGCATCCCAGACAAATGCAAAAATTCTTCCTGAAGGCAATTTGCAGGAACACCGTACACAAAACATTCATTAAGAGTCACAGTAGTGACAGGAACCAAATTAGAACAAGAACATTGCCATTACTATGCATGCCCAAACTTGATGGGCAATGAGAATAAACACAAACACAAATACAATTTCAGTGAATGCCTTTACTTGTGGAGAAATAGCTAAAACATAGAAATCACATTTCATTCCCTTTTATTTACAGCTGGGAGAGAACAGTCACTGTCTCTCAGCCTTTATAGTCAACTGTGCTTTTAGGTGAACCACTACCAATATTGATTATAACGTAAGGCCAGACATATAACTGAGGCTATTTCACTTTTAAGTAGACAAGAAGGATAAGAAGTGGCTTCAGTGGCACAATTAGTCACTGGCTGTTGGAGGTGAGGGATGAGGAGAGCAGGCAAACAACACAACCATCCAGTCGGTACCAGCACAGAGATATCAAATACTTACAGCTGTATATATGGGGTTTGCATCTTGGATTCTTGTGCCACTTCTCAAATTAACTTTGAATTTCCAGCTGAAGGCTTAGTTCTCCACCAGTGCCATGCAGAGGCATAGATATCTAAGCATCTGGACAATCAGCTTTCAGGAGAGTCAGGCAGAGATTTTGTTGAGGCAGAAATTCTTCAATTCAAGATTCATTGAAAATTTCTTTTTGTGTTATTTGTATGCTTTTGCCCCTAGGCACTTACATCAAGTCTTCCTCACTGGGGAAAGCTACAGTGCCTCCAGGATTTTGGTTGCTCAGCCGTCCAAGAGACTTGGTCACAGCACATCGGAATTCTCTATACTCATGGGTTTTCTTTCTCTGAGAACATGAGTGCAAGTGGGGCCGGTGAGTGCCCAGATCTTGGCCTAGTATGACGATGTCACACAGTGGGACATCTTCAATGTGCATCTATCAATGTAGATCTAGAAACCTGAAAGCATCCCAGTGTCAAGCATATACATAACTTCATGGGCATGAGGAAATCAGCTGTTACCCCATGGAGTTGCTCACAGACAAGACACCAGAAAGCCTCCAGGTGTGGGGGGGTTAGTCCCTTTTCCCACCGGACCTTATGAGACAACCGTTGCTCCTTTACTGTTAGAAGACACAGGCCACCTCGACACCGTCCTGCTCCTTGCAGTGCACCACCTGCCTTCCCACTGGTGGAGTCCAACTCCTTTTAGACAGGCAGCAACTGCTGGAAATCATCTCCAGCCTGGTTTAAGAAACCTCACCAGCATCTTTATGTGATCTGTCTCATGATGAACAACTACATATTTTTTATTTGAAAGACAGAATAAAATTGTACAGTTATAATTTCTCTTATGTGCTGTTATTAAATAAAACTGACAGGTTTTTGGTTTTTTGGTTTTCCCACCCTCCCCCAGATTCAGGCACTTGGACTCAGCTAAGAATTAGGGTTTAATTTATTTTAAGTAGAGATGTTCTGTTTTCAATTATTTTCCATTACCTCCCAAAGGACTGTTCTAGCTGGGTATTTATTTTTTAGCTGGAGATTACTATTACCATCCTTGGATCATTTATTAGCTGATGATGGTTCTTGCTGACTTGGTGGAGAGATTGCCAAGGAAAACCAATATACTAGCCTTCCTACTATATTAAGGGCTTCAAGTTGTTTTTAACAGAAGTAAGGGAAAGAGGTTTTTCCCCTTCTCATTTTAGCAGAGATCAAAACTGAATCATTTGTTTCCTCCTGAAATTGAAAGCAACATCTCTTAAAGAAAGTTTAAGTGGAAAAAACCTGCTGTACTATGTTTCCTGTTCTTGCTCTAAAAAAACAGCACACTAAATCCAGTCTTCATTTCCATATCAGTTACCTAAGGAATGTTATCTGAATATACGTGACTGACATTTTGTCTGTCACATTTCATTACTGGAGATACCACTTAGAGTTTGTACAGCCAGTCTAACAACTCAGTGATCATTTAACTGTTGCATCAGCCTGGTGAATATATGTTGCTTATTTGTTGAAGAATGGAGTGAAGGAAGTGTGATGAAGTACTTGAGCCACTTTGAGCTGAAAATAAATTGAGAAGATAATTCCCATAATTTTAGCAAGCTTACTTTTTTTTTTTTCTGGAACTTGAGTACTTTATGGTTACAGCAGAATAATATGTATACCAAACTGTTGCTTCGCAGGAACTGCAGCCATTAGTCTCTTTATCAGCATGGCATATATGTGTGTTGGGGTATCCCCTTATCTTTTGGCAGTCCTGTTTGTCCTGTTCTTAAATGACATTTCAGCTGAAAACTTTGGAGCAAGCTGTGCCTCAGAGATGCAAAGGAAGGGACCCTTCACTTTTCATTCAGTCCCACCCTCTTCCATTTTTACCGTTTTCCTCTCTGTATGAGCATGTGAATGTGTGTGTTTTGTTCAAAAAAAGAAAAAAAACCAACCAAACAACAAACTACCAAGAAAGAGACCATTGGTTTTAAAAGAGAACATTTTGTTCATGCTTATGAACATACCTTCTCCGTATTTCTTCTAATAACTTCTATGTAATTAGAACAATGGACTCTGTTTGATGGACTCTTGTGTTCCGTCCTTTTCATTGCCAAAATTTCAGTGTCAGGAGGACTCTCACCACTGGCTACCACAGATTTTGCAATACAGCCCTAACAGCCTGAATGGTCTTGAATTCAGAGTCACAAGAGGAGCTGCCTAACAGATATTGAGTGTTGTAAATGGGCTGATAAAGGAATTCCTCATTTTCTCCATCCCCCAGTGCTGTGCAGGCATAAGTAATAACCATAAAGCCCTCTCTGTAGGGCTTTCTTTGGGTAAAGGTCCTTGGCAATCATACATCTGACATTCACAAAATGCAGGAGTAGAATTTGTGAATTAGAATGATTTTTTTAATATTAAAGCCATTTGTGAATACAAATATAAAAGCATATGTGCACACATATGTCTACTTTGGGGTTACCATCTGCCCATGGCATATACATGCAAGCTGGCATTTTGGGAAACACTGAATAATCTTTTTTTTTTTTTAATTAAAATAACATCTACCATTATGTACATACCCCAGCTCAACAGGCATCCGCTGGTCAATTCTGAAGATAGTGAATGCATATAGTCTCCGTATCCTTCATAATACATTAATCTTTTAGGTATAATTTAATGACACACAATTGCTTGATTGCTGTTTCTCTCTATAGAATCCTTCAAGGATGTTAATCAGCACTGTGATAATGAGCAAGTATTTTTTAATGTCTGGTATTAGTATTCCACAGGGTAATACCACAAGAGGGGATTTCCAAGTAAGATATTCTTGCTGAATAACCAAAGTAACCAGAATAGTAAATTCACTAAAAAGCTATATTAAATAGGTTTTTTGTTTTGGTGTTTGGGTTTGGTGGTTTGGCTTTTTTTATGAGCTAGAACTACGGGCTGTTCTACTTGCTTTCAAAGAGCAAATACTGTTAGTAAATGTACTTGTGATACAGAATAGCTGTGAATGACTGCATTGGAAGCAGAGAACACTTACTACTAGATTAGATAAAGCATTAGAAAGCACTGATTCACCACCATCATAGACTAGACCATATAATGGTACTGCTCAATCTTCCACCACAAAGAATCACAGAGAATCAGGAGAGTTACAGGCTCTTATGACATCAAATAAGGATGACTTCTGTAAGTCACTCTTCCAGCATGAGTAACTCACTGCCAAAACAGACTGAATGCCAGGTTTATGCCAGGTTTCTTTTAGCTGGAATAGAAAAATGTGTATCTAAAATCCTGAAGTAGCTTCTACTCAGAGAAATCGTATTGCTGTCTCTGAAGTCCTGTGATAAATTAGGGAAAATAATAATTAAAAAGCCAGTGTTTTAAATAGCAATCTATCACTCCCTGTAACATATGTACAGTACTTGGGTTGCTAGTTATATTTTAGCAACTGCCCCTGCTGTTTAAGCACAACCTGTTCTGACAGCTATGATAACAAATTGTTCCAATGAGCCATGGAGCTAATAAAACCCCATTTTCAACACACTTTGTCCTTTGGCCCCAACACCTGCAGTAAGTTCAGCTTGTGCCCCAAATCTTAGGGCACACTCACAATGGGAGGCACAGCCTTACTTTGCCTGGGTGCACAGGGCTTAGCCAGCCACAGGCCTGTAGTTGCTACTGGCTCATGAAACCTGTAAAAGTTTCATATGTTTGAGCTTCCTTCTTTCTTTTTTTACATTTGATTGAAACTGGCCTCTGGGTCCATAAATCAGTGGGGAAGAAGATCACAGAATAGATGATTTCCTTGGAAATCAGACTAACATTAGTCCGATAAAGTTCTCACCTATTTTATGTCTCAGTAATGCTGTATTCCTCATCCATAGTTCTAAAGTAAAAAAGACTGAGTTGTCAAATATGTTTTCTCTGCATTTGTATGTCTTTACAGCAAAGAGTGAACTCTGTTCTGCTTAATCTGGTTCTAGCTTAATCAAAGATCTGACCTTACATAGCTTGTTTATCCACAAATTCAGAGACTTCATCAAGGTACTTAAGTATGTGCTTGTATTAAGCAGCTGAGTAGCCCTGCTGACTCCAGCGGTACATACTTAAGGACCTTGATGAGGAAGTTTCTGAATATGTGAATAAAGATCTGGTGCTTTCCCAAAGTGAATGAATGGACAAGCTAAGAAATATAAAAATAAAAACAAAGGGAAAAGGAAAAACAGCTGGGTGTACTGGAAAGAGGAATTTTGCAGTGACGGTAGCTGGGAATAATTAGCTGTTTGTTAGCTCATTAGCTGAGCTGAGATGTACTCTGAGGGCTTTGGCAAAAATGTGGTGGCAAGTTAAAATCAGATGGCTGAAATTGCTAGTACCCCTCATCAACCACCCTGCACCTTTGATACCCTGAGTTAAGGCAATGTGATCCACCTGGGAATCAGCTCCAGCACCAATTAACTTTTCATCCAAGAATATTAAAATGAATCTAAATCAAGGACAGAAGCAGTAATAGGAACATCAGAATGATTCAAAATTGACTGAGCTTTATTTTCTGTTTTATGACAGATGATTGCCACTCATAGTGTTGGATAGATTGTACTTCAACTGCTAAACATATAATCCCATTGCCTTTTGATTACGTGCCTTGCAAACCTCACTGTCTTCAGTGGGGCTTCATTTTGGAAACTAACAACAACATTAATCTCGGAGGGATGATTCGCAGAGCAAGATACTACTCAGCATGAACAAGGTTGTGCATTAAGGGAAAGCTGGTCCTACAGGGGGGTTAGTCTTAACTCCCTCTGTGATTAATCATCTGCCTCCCAGCTGCTGCTCTGATTTTTTTTAGTACACTCCAAATGCAAACAAAGGCACAAATATTCCTAGAGCCAAAACTAGCTCACAGTTTTCAAAGTTGCTTTTCAAACACAAAACCAGACACAATTCTTAAACAGATATATTCCTACTGTTATTTGCCTCAGTATCACTCAATCCTTGCCCTGTTAGTTAGATAACCAACTCGCTCACAGGCCAAATTCATTCATTTATCACATAGGTAGTAGGCTGTTTCACTCACCTCAGTGGACCTTGTCAGTGCAACACTTACACATCTGCAATTAGAAAAAAAAGACACTTAGGTAAACGAAACACAAAATACTATTCCATTTCAACTTCCCACTCTTACAGTCATGAGACATATTAGCAGAAAACCTTATGGATATTTTTAGGTAAAAGATTCTAGACGTGTTTATTGAAAATCATTCTGGGACTAAGCTGAACTATGGAGGAAAAGCCAGACATAGCCAGAAATGTGGCCATTGCTTGAGGCTAAGAAGTAGGAAACAAAGAAAAACTACTGCAAGGTCTCACAACAAGAGAGGGTAGCAGTGAGGTCTCAGAGGGAGATCATAGAATCATAGAATGGTTTGGGTTGGAAGGGACCTTTAGAGGTCATCTAGTCCAACCCCCCTGCAGTGAGCAGGGACATCTTTAACTAGATCAGGTTGCTCAGAGCCCCGTCCAACCTGACCTTGAATGTCTCTAGGGATGGGGCATCTACCACCTCTCTGGGCAACCTGTGCCAGTGTTTCACCACCCTCATTGTAAAAAATTTCTTCCTTATATCTAGTCTGAATCTACCCTCCTTTAGTTTAAAACCATTACGGCTTGTCCTGTCACAACAGGCCTTGCTAAAAAGATTGTCCCCATCCTTCCTATAGTCCCCCTTTAAGTATGGAAAGGCCACAATAAGGACTCCCTGCAGCCTTCTCTTCTCCAGGCTGAACAGCTGCAACTCTCAGCCTGTCCTTGTAGGAGAGGTGCTCCAGCCCCCTGATCATCTTTGTGGCCCTCCTCTGGACCCACTCCAACAGTTCCATGTCTTTTTTGTGCTGAGGGCTCCAGAGCTGGATGCAGCACTCCACATGGAGTCTCACCAGAGCGGAGCAGAGGGACAGAATCATCTCCCTTGACCTGCTGGCCATGCTGTTTTTGATGCAGCCCAGGATACGGCTGGCCTTCTGGGCTGCAAGTTCACATTGTTGGCTCATGTCCAGTTTTTCATCCATCAGTACCCCCAAGTCCTTCTCCACAGGGCTGCTCTCACTCCCTTCACCCCCAGCCTGTATTGATATCGGGGATTGCCCCGACTCAGGTGCAGGACCTTGCACCTGGCCTTGTTGAACCTCATGAAGTACTCACAGGCCCACCTCTCCAGCTTGTCCAGGTCTCTTTGGATGACATCCCATCCTTCTGGCCTGTCAACTGCAAACTTGCTGAGGGTGCACACGATCCCACTGTCTATGTCATTGATGAAAATATTAAACAGCACTGGTCCCAGTATGGACCCCTGAGGAGCACTACTTGTCACTGGTCTCCACTTGGACATTGAGCAGTTGATCTTTACCCTCTGGATGCGACCATCCAACCAATTCCTTACCCACTGAACAGTCCACCCATCAAATCCATATCTCCCCAATTTAGACAGAAGGATGCTGTGGGGGACCATGTCAAAGGCTTTACAGAAGTCCAGATAGATAACATCTGCTGCTTTTCCCTTGTGCACTGATGTAGTCGCTCCATCATAGAAAGCCACTAGGTTGGCCAGGCAGGACTTGCCCTTAGTGCAGCCATGCTGGCTGTCTCAAATCAGCTCCCTGTGATTCTCTGACTTCTACTGTTCAACATATTCATAAATGACCTGGAAAAAGAGATGAATAATGAGGTTAGAGAATTTGTGGATGCTACCAAATTATTCAGGTTTAAAAAAAAAAAAAAAAAGATTGCAAAAGGTTGTAGACAGATGTCATGACAGTTTTGGGTGGATAATGTACAACATATGAATTATCAGTGGCCCAGAGAAAAGGACTGATTACTCTTTGTTTCTTCTGATGTAAGAACTCAGGAGCATCAAGTGAAGCAATTGGGAGGCAGGTTTTCAACAAACAGATAGATTCACTTTCCTCTATATGCCATGCAATTTGATTTTTAAACTCTGTCACAGGTGTTCTGGAGACTAAAAATATAAATGGTTCAAAAAGCACTTAGCCATGCATCTAGACATTGAGAAAAACCCATCAAGAGTTATTAAACATCAAAATAAGTATATAAAAATAGCTAGCTTTAAGGAATTGGTCTCACAGCAGAAAACATTCCTCCAAAATCCAGAAGAGTTGAAGTGTAAAAATGGGAAGAAACCATTTGTTAGGAAGAAGAAAGGAGCTTGCTATTCTTTTTCATAAATTATTCTTCTTTATGGTATCTCTTGCCAGTTCCAGGTCTAAGTTGAACCTCCATTACTGATAAAGCCCCACTGTTTTACATTTCCTTTCCTCATGGGTATTCCTCTGGTGTTCTAAACAGGGAGATGTTAGTCTGCCATTGAGGTGTGGTGGACTATGCCTTATGACCTGTTGTGGGCCAAATTTCTTGACATCCTCACAACTGAAGTAGCCATAGCAAATGTCATTAGATGGTGAGAGAAGAATCTTGTTACCATTAGCCTCAACGTGATGGTAGTCCAACTGACTGCCACAGCAAAGAGGCATCTTATGCCTGCATGCAGAGAACCTTAGTCCTGTCTCTTCACTGATCCCTGCATGAACACCTTTTGAATACAGAATTTGCCATGCTGAATGAAGCTGTCCAAACTCCATGTTTGGGGAGTATGGTTAATTAATATTTATGTGTTTTAAGGAAAAAAGCTTTTCTTTAATCTGCAAAACACTAAAACTTCCTGATAAATTTTCCAGCCCAGGCTTCAGGTAATTTGTATCAAAAGTGCCAACAAGTATGAAATGAGCCTACCCTTCATTATGCTCTGCAAAGCAAGCACTGTTCAAGTCAGCATTCAAAGCAACTTCCTTAACATAATTTAGTTAGATGAGGGGCTCTTAGTTGTGGAAGGATGTGTTTTATGCCTGTCTTTCTAGACAAGATGGTAATCCCTTTTGTAGGGAGCATCACACACCATTTGTAAATACTCTGGCAAACAGTTTTGGAAAAGGTCACTGTCATAGGCTTTCTGAGTCTAGAGAAACTTCTCTGCTCATAAAGTTGCTTCTCCCAGTTGTGACAAGATAATGACCCTCAAATCCATTAGCATCCCTAGTACTGTGGTGGCCAAGTTGTATACCTTTTACACTTCCGACACTTGGGGAAAGCTGATTTGATACTCCTCCCATCTGCTGGGCAGGCTTCTCCCAAGTCTGCTAGCAAGAAGCAGTGCAACATCCTTAGTCGCTACCTCACTTGTCAAAGTGATCTGGAGAAGAGGAGAGCCCTGAGATCAAGTCCCTTTTCTGTTTAGCAGTTTCCTAGACCCTGCCTATGGGGGGGGGGGGGGGGGNAGCATTCTTCCATTTCCCCCCTCTTAGTCCAACATTATTGTGAGTGAGGAAAGAAAAATATAATCCCACAGATGTAAACTTCCATTTCCAAATGTTCCTTTAGGAAATTTAAAGAGTCGAGTCAATTCCTGCATTCAGTCAGGCTTCGTTACTTGGTGAATATGGTGTTGGTCCAGAGAACAAAGAATAAATGTATCAGCCTACCCCGGGAGGATGTTAACTAGGATCTGTCTGTTCAGCGAGGCATAGGAACTCACATTTCCCACATCTTTAAGGAATAATAGACCCGCAGTAGCCAGTGAGCAGAAGCTTCCTTCCAGGAAGCTTTTGTAAAAAGGATTGTTTATCTTAGTTTATAAGGAAAAAAAAAGTGTGGGGACTCTTAGTCCTTCAGAGAACACTAAGAGAAAAGAGATGTTTTTTTTTTTATACTAGAGAAAACTGCCTAAATCTCGAAGGGCAGGGCTGAAGAAGCAAGTCTTTTCTGCAGGATTTCTCATTGTGACTCTCCGCTCACTATTATCTGATTTTTCCTATCATCCTGTGACAGGATCCCTAGCTGGATCCCTAGAGGTCATCTTGGACTGTGGTTCCCATTGCGCTGGCAAAAAATTTCTTTGTGAACTCAGACCTCTTTGTTCTCTCAACAGAAAGACTTCAAAAAATTGAGGATAAGTATCTTCTCCTACCCAATGTGCTGTTCTAGATGGACCAAAATAAAATGTAGACATTAGAGACCTATGGCACAGAACTGTTCCAAAATCCAGGAGCCTTTGAAACTCACCAGACAATTGTTATTTTAAATTCGTCCATATTAATGTACTTGTGAGGTCATAGTGTCAGAAAGATGAAATTATAGATTTTATTACTCATGTACAGCAGAAATATTTGTTTTATATATATTAATTGCATACAAAACAGAAAAAAAACCCAAAACAAAAATGAAAACAAAAGAGAGGCTCCTGCAGACTTACCTTTAGATAAAATAGGCAGATTTAGATATGATTTAAGAGGCTTATTAGCATTCAGTGGAGAAACCAAAGAATTTCCAAAGTGTGTCTGTATTGTTTCTTGGATATGTTTCAAAGGATAGCCTATAGCAGAAGACCTGAAAATGCAAAGTAGAGAGTATTTTCTGTATTGTGATGCTAAGTCTTATCAGAAATGTTCAGTTTATTTTGGGTTATCACTGAATTCCATTCATTTTTTGTAATCTGTAGTGAAAGTTTTTTAAAAAATCCCACAAGTGTGATAGAACACTAAGATTGGCTAGAGTTTGGTGTTATATGAAGGAATCCTATTAAATAAATGAAGTAAAACAAAGTGTGAAGTGTGCATCCAAGAAAATCTACACTCTGTTTATGTTGCAATGACGTCCATCAGACTCAGTGTTAGAAGTTCCTGCTGACTTACTGCAGGTGGCTAGAGACAGGCTGCTCCTCCTTTCCTTCTCATGAAGCTTTTTTTTTGTGTATATGGTTATCCAGTTTATCATAAGACTTTTGTGACCTCTGCTGAAGCCTGGAGTTGTTGATTTTGATGGGCTGCTCCTCTTAAGATGCTGCATGCTCTTTGTTTAATCACTGTGGTAAGCAGTTTTATTATTCAGCTGAATTGCTCTCTTAGCTTTAAAAAAATTGATTACAGAGTATGCAGTGACACAGCACTCCTTTTTAGATTTCAAAGCTGCACACAAGCCCCTTAAATATCTGGCTGCTTCTTTAACCTTTTCCTGCAAAAATTTGCAATGAACAAATGTATCGCATCCTGGGGCCCAGTTCATTTAATGTGGATCCTGAACTGCAAACCTTCCAAAAGCTTCCTGTGTATTCTTAGCCCTTTTTTAGTTAATTCTCATTCTTCGGGTATGTTTGATGAGCTATGACAGTCTACCATTGCTACAGTATGTGTAGTTCTGCTGGCTTGCATTTCCAGTGCAAGGAGAGATGAGGGAATGCAACTTGGAGAAATGAGGGAATGTGGCAGACCCCAAATGGTGTGGGATCTAGCAATGTGATGCCAAGGGATGGAACAGCTCAAGCACTGAATGAGTAGAAAGCATGAGAAGCAACCAAGACAATGATTTCAGAACATCCTTGGGTGTATGGTGACTTGCTGAAAGAGTTTGTAACTACAATGGGAAGATGAAATTCATTCAATCACTTCTTATTAATTATTCACTGAGCTTTCATCTCCACTTAATGGGAAATTGAACTAAACCTGGTGACCTTTGGAATGATTTCATTAATGCGTAACTGCTTTGCAAAACGGTTTCATACCTGATTTACTGAATTAATATTCTCTGTTCTTGCTAAAAGAGCATCTCTGAGGTCTGGTTTTAATAGAGGGTTACGCAGCTCTTGGAGACAAAACTGGAACGTGCAGTATGTGAAGAACTTTCACAGGAAATAGTTAGAGTAATTGTGTCATGTAGTTGTGTTTATAGAAAGTTGTCAGCTGATTGCAGTGGTTTTCACTAGACTTTCACTTTCTTGGGAAAGATGAAAACCTTAAGTAGGGGTATTCCACAAAATTTGAAGCTCCTCTTCAAGGGGTATATGATGTCATAGCAGGTGCGTTCCCCTGGTTTGCTTCCTAGATATTATGTATTAGATGTGTTTTGAAATATATGTGCCCCACAAATTCAAACACAGGACATCACCAATTAATCTGGTACCTAACAAAACAACAAAAAGTAAAGGTGTATTCTGTCATTTCCATGGCCAAACTGTAAAGTTAAATAGACAGTACAAATTAAGACTGTTTGCAGGAACCAGCAAAATTATAGATTGAGGGATTATGCCTAGTTTAGGCCTGTCTACTCTATATTATTCCAGTTTTATGCTGCTGTAAAGCGATTAAAATTAGCAGGGTCAAACTGCTTTCAAAATCAAAGTATCACTATAAATGTATGCACGAAGCTCCAAACTCATTTTCAGGAGTAAACCTTCTGTACTGATGCATATTTTTTCTGAAGCTATACCGGTTAAGTCTGCTTTACAATGACACTAAAGCTCAGCTAGAGACCTTGCAGGCTGAATAATATCAACATGTTTATAAGACATGAAATACCTAACAAATGAGCCTGCAGTACCTTTGGATACTGGGGATAAAAAGGTAAATAATTCCCAAAGTATTATTAGAGCTTTTGTTTATGTGGCTGATGTTTTGCCACCATGTTTTCCAGTTACCATGGCAACTCTGCCCAACTGCCAAAGCCCTATAAGGCATTTTTACTCGGGCAAACACAAAACCTGGTCAGATGGCTGCAGGGATGCTGGCATATGGGGGCACGCTGTTGAATAGCACAGCCTGAATATCCCTCTAGGGATTAGTAACCGGAGTGCCACCAAACAGTTATCCTTGCCGTGGCTGCAATTACATCACATCTCTTATGAAAAGGGAGTTATACCTAAGATGTTTTGTTCAGGAAAGAAAGGTTTCACTGCAGAGATAGGGAGGGAAAAATACTTTCTTAATCAAAGTTGTAACTTTCCTGAGTTTTTCCCATTGCAAATTCTTACCATTTTAATACTCAAACAGTGATTGGCTAGGTAAGAACAAAAAAGAGGTTAAAAAAATAGCAGAATTATTTTTTCTCTGTCTGCTTATGAAAAAGAGAATTATTTACCTGTACCACCAGTAATGAAGTTGAATGCCGAAGATTTGTTAGCAGAAGACCTCTGATAGCCACCCTCTAAACAAATATTCTCCTCTGACTTGGTACCTTATGAGTTGTGTTGATACTTAGAAAATTTTTTTTGTCCCTGGAAAAGCCTGTATCAGCTTGATTATATTCAAACGTGCATCTGAAAAGAAAGATATTTCTCTCACCATTGCTGTGAGTAAACTTACTTCTGAGGAGGAGAAAAAAACTGGCATCTATTAAGTGACTACTTCTACAGGGACTTTAACAGCTCCAGATGTCTATGTCTCAGGAATGTCACCTTTTCAGAGTTGAAGAGGAGTGCTTCTGATGGCACGGAGACTTTGAGAGTGCATTCTCTTTATAAAAGGCACTGGTGCTTCACATCACTAAAGCACAGGAATGTAAAGCTGGAGAAAATTTCAAGAGGCCATCCAGTACCCTTTGCATTGAAACAGGGTCAAGGACACCTACATCAACATTAACAGTTCATTTGATCAGCTGAAAAAAAAACCTTCGAGAGGAAATTCTACAATCTACCTAACTGTTACTAAAACTTTACTGTCCTTTTTTTTCCTCCCCAAAACTAAACAAATCAAATTCTTCCATCCTTTCCCCATGCTTCTTGAACCTGTTTTTACTCTGTTTTTCTGAAGGACTCTCTGCAGCTTGTCTGCATTTCTCAGAAAGGGTGGTACACTGAATAAATAGACATAGGCCTTGAATGGTGTTCATGTGTTTCTGCAAAGCTGCTGAACAGCCAATGCGCAGCTACCCAGTTAATACATTTATTTTTAGCAAGTTGCATCTTGTTTATTTTGGGCTCTACTGACCCTACCTCCAATTTATCCATATAATTTGAACTCTGATCCACTCCAAAGTGTTTGCAGCTCTTTTGAAAGCTGATGTCATTTACAGAATTTGAGGGGTTTTATTGCATGATTCAAGTCATTACTGAAAATATTAAATGGAAACAGATTTAGAAAACAGTTGTATCAGATCTTGTTTGAGATTTCTCCCAGTGATACTTAGAGGCATGGAGTAGAGTAAACCTTTTTTTTTTAGCAGTACGTTACAATAGGCTGTGCCGGGACAGCTAGTCACAAGATGTCACTGGCAAATCAAGGCACTTCAGGGTTTCAAGGACATATATGTTTATGGGTCTTGCTCCCTGAAATTCCTGTCAAAAGTACCTTCAAAGTGGGCCACCAGAACAGAGCAAATGCTCCTTTGCTGTGCACAGAGCACATGTATGTAGCAGGAGCAGAAGGAGCCAAGCTCCCTTGCCCATATTTCCAAGGTGGCCACGTCTGGTATGCAAACTGGATGCCTGAGCAATGTAACATGCATCAGCTAACGTGGCCTACTTTTCTGCTTAGGTACTGTGCTACAGTAAGCTTTTATGGCTGCATGTCCATTACTGCTTTGGTTCAGATCAGCTGAGCTTTCCCTTTTGAAGTGGATCTCCCAGTTGCCTCCCTTTACTGTGTTTTGGTTACACCATGGAGTGATCTCAGAGCTCACAAACCAGGTTGCTTTTAGATGAAGATGAACTGGAAGCTGTGCTCCAGCAGAACGCTGGAGCAAGACACTCCAACTGCAAAAGGGCACTTAATCCTTGGACCAGACTAACATCAACCTAAACAAAAAACTGTGGAAACGTTCAGACAACACCAAGAGCTGTTTACTGTAACCCTCAGCACTGCTGTAGCTCCTCAACCTGTTTCTTGTAGTTGAGGAGAAATCCTACTGTATTTCATGGCTCTCTGCAGCAAACTGAATTGTCAGAGGGCAGACTGTTTATCTGGTACAGAAAAAATACAGTAAGGCATTCTAGAAGCTTATGAAAAAGACTTTTTTCTGAATTGCCTGTCATAAGAAGGATCAGCTTATACAAGAAATCCCTAAATTGCATTTAGTCAAGTCATCCTCTTGTCACAGAATGGGAGCAAAGAGCAGCTAAAATCCAGAGTGAGTGAAAAGCTCAGAAGTACTTTGGCAGGTTACTGTTGAATCCAGTGGATTGAGATTCTTGATCACTGAACTATGGGATTTTTCTTTTTAGCAAGTAGGCTTTTTTTTTTATAAAATAAAAAACTGCAGAAGTTCCAATGTTTTATGAAGTACTTACACAGGCCCAAAAAGATGGGATGTCGAAGCTAGCTTGTAGTAAGTATTTACATAATAAATAATGCAGTTATGTATTAAATAGAGATTTCTAAAGCCAGAAGGAGGCTTTCTGAAAGCAAAGTTTTGAAGAAATGGAGGGAAAAGCAAAATAAAATTGACCTGAAACAAGGTTACCTGTGCAGTTTTCAAAGATATAATCCCCAGGAGCACAGCAAAAGCTTTGTTTTTCTTGTAAAATAGACTGATATGAAGTGAAAGATTGACCAAGGCTCAAGGAATTTTTGATTCCTTAGTACACATATAATACTAGGAAGGATTGCCATGTCATCCTGTAAATGCTTGCAAGTATAAATCAACTTAAGTTTTTTTCAGGAAGGCTTGGCTATTTCCAGTCCACACTCCCCATAACCAAAGGAATCAATTCATTTTCCTAAACTGAGTATGGCTTTCTTTCATAACTCTGTAATAGTGAATACCAATTTTTTTGTCAGGATCATTCCTTAAGACTCTTCTCTTCGTACACCTTCATGACTGAAATATGTTTATACTAAAATAAACACATGGTGATTGCACCATGTGCCAACACACCCTGCTCAACAGTGAGAGTAACTGTAGAGCCCTTATTTGGTATCCATGTTATCCAATTTGCTATCCATGTTAGCCATTTGATGCAGGTGATCGACTATACAGGTGGAAGAAGATTCAGAACAAAAGATTTTGTGCAGGATCTTAATTTTCACAGATTTGCTGTTCATGTCATAGAGGTGGTGTGTACAGGATTGGCCATAAAATATGACAGGCACAGGGGCTGGAATATCTTTCCAAATAGTTTGACCTCTAGAAATACAGCCTTGTTGTTCTTGGTTTTGGTTCCGTATTGTAGTTAGCAACAAGAGAACATCAGAACATAAGAAGGGCCACACAGGGCCAGTCCAGAGTTCTAGCTCTGTATCCTGGTTCTACCTGTAGCCAAAAGCAGGTGCTCAGAGAAGAGTATAAAAATTGAAAGTTTATAATATTTCTTCTTCTGTGCATTCTCCTATCCTCTATATATCTTCAGCCCAAGGACATCTTGAGCTAAAGAGGATATCTTTGTGCTTAATAGCTTTTATTCATTTTCCTTCCATAATTTTTCTTGCGTCTTTTTAAACTTTATGTAACCTTTTAGCATCTACAGCATTCTGTACCAAAGAATTCCCTAGTTTAACCATGTTTTAGGGAAGGAATACCACCTTCAGTTTGCTTTGGAACTGTCACCTGCTAGTTTAATTTAAAACCTCCCTATATATATGTGTAACATCTATAGGTGGGAAGGAAATCAGATAAAGAATCAGCAGTCACTCCAGTTGCTCTTAGAAAATACTTTGAAACGTTGCTGAATCTCATTGACAGCTGAGTGCTTGAAGATTGTGTTGAAAAAGTGCATCTTGATTCTGTCAGCATATATATAAAGGAGGCTTTACCTTCCACTTCGGGAAAAATGAGTCATGATGCAAAAACAACATAGCTCTGGTTCTTCCTGAAACAGAGCTAAGATAGGGTTAAGGCAGCACAGAGAACTAACTACTAAAAGTACCGGGATTCAGACAGCCCAAAATTACAAGAGTTTAGACAAATGTTTTCTTGTGAATATGGAGAGATTGTTTTTATCTCAATGTCTGCCCCTCTAATAGCAGTTTAAGTGAATATATTACTTATTTAAGCTAGGTGCCTGAGAAATTCAGCTTCATTCTAATTCCCTGTTTCAGATGTGGCAATATACAGGAGAGAGGTGATATGGGCAGGTGTGGGGAGAAACGTCTTCAGCTCCCTCACTTTGATTCTGCAGTAGATACCTCTGAGGTTCTTTGGACACTGGAGTTACAGGGTGGCAAGAAATCTTGCACTGACAGGAAGTCTTTAACAGATTGTGGGAAGAACCCTGTTGCTCGACCTGTGTCCCCATTACTGTGGTCTTATTCCTGGCCTTGCAGGCTTCAGGCCCAACAACACTTCTTATAGGGTTTGCTTGCAGTTTAACTCCAGCAGTGCCTTGCACTGATAGGTGCAGATAACAGTTTACCCAGACAGTGGCTTGGTTGGTTTTCCCCACAGCTTAAGGAATATCTGTTCCTATACATAATATGTTTGAATGTGGGGTGCACATTGAATAAACCTATTCTGACACTGATGGTATGATGGAAGATAAAGGGACATCCAGGAACATTCATGCTGGGCACAGACTCCCAGCTCTGCAGAGAAGATCCTGGATATCTTGGTGGCTGGCAAGTTGAATATGAGTTGTCAGTGCTCTCTTGTGATAACTCTTCATGGGGCCATATTGAGAAAGCAGAGCCAGCAGATAAAAAGAAGTGATTATTCCTCTCTCTTCCTCACTGGTGAGGCCAGTTCTGGGCACCTCAATACAAGGCAGATGTCAGCAAACTCGACAGAGTCCAGCTGAAAGCCACTAAGGTGGTTGGAGAGAAGCCGAGGGAGCTGTGTTCATTCACCCTGGAAAGGGGAAGGCTTAGAGGGAATGTTGCTGGGGCCAGACCTTTCTCAGGAACACATAGCAAAAGGAACAAAGCAATGATTATAAGTTGCAGCAAAGGAAATCCTGGCTAGGCATAAGGGAAAAACCCCTGTCAGAGTAGCTAAATAGAGGAAAAAGTGCTGTGGGAGAGGCTGTGGGATCTCAGTTCTCAGAGATTTTCAAAACTCGGCTGGACCTAGCCTGATCTAACTTGGAAGCTAGCAACGCTTTGAACAGGGGACTTGAACTGAAGGATCTCCAGAGGTCCCTTCTAATATTAATATTTCTATGACTCTATGATTATGACTTCTTTGAAGTCACAATTTCTTTTCTTCATTGTATGGCCTGCGGTCAGGTTGCTCTATTAATATTTAAACAAATTAAATAAAGAGGCGATAGTCTTCATTCTTAACACCCAAGAATTCCACTGCAGTTAATGTGAGCTGAGGGAAAATTTCAGAACACTCTAAGTAAGGAATCCCAGCCACCAATATGGAAGACTTTCCACTTAAAAATGAAACTGATTTTCTTTTAGCAAAAGGTTTTATGGGTTTTTTGTGCTTCAATATGATATAACATATGCCATATATGTCAATATATATGATAAAGGAGAAAAGTAGTTGCATGTATAGCTCAAGAACCAAAAACCAAATGGCATACGCATTTGCTCTGAGACTCCAGCTCAGTGTCATAACCAGATAAAGCCCCACCATCTGAAGTTTTGCTTTTTTTTTCTTGTCATTCATTTCGAAGCATTTTTTAAATACAAAGATAGGAGAAAATAAGGTTTCCTCACAAGCAGTGCCCCTTCACTACTGCATTCCATTATGTGAAGCAACACAGTAGTCTATTGTAAAAATGATTTCTGTGTTGTCAAAGAGATGTTAGGAGTGTGACATAACTCCTCAAATGTAGAAATCTCAAAGAAAACCCTTGTCTTCTTGTTCCCAGAGCAAGTTAAAAGTATTATTAAATGTACAGGTATGAATGCTTCCAAAAGTGTTGAGCAGACTGACAGGCCTCCTAGCATGGCAATGTACTGAGTTCCTCATGCCATTAACATAAAGGTTTTTAAAACAGGGTTTTGGATGGGGAAATATCCAGACAAAAATATTGTAAGAGGCCGTCAAATGTATTACAACAGTGGTAATAGTACACAACTTTCAAATCAAGATATATTTTCTTTCCATTTCAAAGCCTGCAATTTCATCTTGGCATCAGATCCAAAATATTTCTCTCCTGCCTTTCTTAGTCTCTCCAGAAATGGATCCTTCAAAAATTCTGTTTTTCAGTATGATTGAGGAATAGAGTTGGAAACTACTAAATTATTCTGTTGCTCATGGTAGAAAACCCAGCTCTATCTTTCCTTTCTGTGTGAGCTTTACTGTGCTATTGGGAACATGTATTATTAAAACGTTATTTGTCAGTGAAGCCAATGGAAATGAATTTCAGTTCTCATGAGGACTGTACCTGTTAAGCAATAAAGGCCTTTTCTTATCTGGTCTTCTTGCGTAGTAGCATCGCACACTGAAACTAGTGAAAAGTGCTACTCTTCTTTAACACAGGAGAGTGCTGTCTGTCAGAGGTAACTGTATTTCAAGCAAGGAGAGGCTCATGTCTACCCTTAGACAAAGTTCATTTATGATCAAGGCACTCTGGAGCTTGTTATACAATGAGTCCAGATGCTTCAAAGTGTATTACTTCTTAACACCGCTGTACTGACCCACATCCAAACCTCTGCAGTCTTTGGAGTGGCTGCTCAAGCTCCCATTTTCGCTTTGAATTCATATTTTCACTGAAGAAGCTCAGTTCATGTGAAAGAGCAAACTTTTCTTTCAACTTACATATTCCTTTCTCAGAGTACAGCTGAAGAAGCATGTTTTTGATCTGACGGCCATGACAACATTTGTGCACTGTGACCTTCCCTTCTCCTGCCAAGCACACACAGTTCAATAAATATCTGAGTGTTCTTTAGAAATGGTGTCATTTTGCTGAAACATCCCTTAGCTAGTATTTAAGTCATTAATGGAGGTGGCTTGTTGCCTTAAACAGTTAGCAAGAGATGGCAGACAATAACTGAAAAATAGTGTAACTTTATTGGGTCGACTGATCAAAAAAGACCCCAGAAGAAGAAAAGTCTGAGAGAAATTTCTATATGAATTTTGTGAAGAAAACTTGAGCTGTAGTTAAGGGGTAGTTGTAGGAAATTTTAACTGAGACTTTTTTTTTCCCTCGGTATAAGAGTCTAAAACAGTTGATGAAGAAATAAATGTAGTCATAGATCTTACAGGATATTTTGTGTAGCAAATTGGTAGATTTAATTTCTTTATTTTTTATTTTACACTGTAAATCATGTATGTATTAAAACACTGGCAGTGATAGTACTCTTCATATTGTTTATGTATTTATAGTATTTGGTATATTAACAGATAATTTATTACAGACACACATCATTTAGGCATGTAACGGAAACTTTAACATCATCATTGAATGCAAATATGAAATCTGTAACAGATTTTACAAAGTCAAATTTCATAAAACTTGGGGTTCATGTTTAGTTTGGAGTTTGACATCTTTAAGTTGATAATTTACCATTACCACATCTAACTTAGCATATCGTTATGTTTTGTAATTGGCTTTGCATTTTTCCATCCTTTCAACTTATAAAAAAAGAGAAAATGATTGTAAATGATCCAGAAGCACTTTGCTTGATATTTCATCAACCCTGATCATGTTCACGAAGAAATGCAATGCAAGCAGGAAATTACTACTCTTAATCTTTCTTTGACAGCTTGTATATCAAAATACTGACATTTAGGACTGTGAATGATCGCTAGCTTAGTATAAGCTCAGTTGGTTCCAGTGCTAAATTTGGCTGAATATTTATGCTGATCAAAGAGCAATTATTCTGATAATTTTAACTGTCCTGGGTGTCAGTTCATCTCTATATCCCATAAAAATGTGACCTGTGGAGTCATATTCATCAGAAACATATCATAGATTGGCATTTTTTTTATATCTGACATTTTTAAGCTCCAGCTCCCTGACAGTAATCAATAATACGAGGTGTCAAAAATGATGTCTGACATATACATTGGTTAATAGATTTTGTAGTTTTCACAATAGGCAGGTTTATCGGTGGTTCTCTACAGTTACCTTCTTTGAATACAATATATCTGCAGTGTGACTGAAAGCCAGGTTGGCTTCTTGATTTGATACAAAGCAGAAAAAATCAAGATTTTAACTTGGTGAAGAAGAAGCCATCCCCCTCCACCAAGCAATTTTTCTTGGTACTGTACATAGTTTAAATTTAACTTAAAATCAAATTGTCTTTCACCAGTGTGAACCTCTGCCAATATTTTTCCTTTTCCAGCCCTTCTTCCTCTGTCTTCTCCTCTGCAGACTGAAAATCTCACATCCTGCTTTCTGGCAGTAAAAGTATTGAATGTCTTTCATTAGCATGGCATTCCAGTTCTGCACACTGTAGCAGATTATTTAATCATAACAGATTAGATATTGTGCAAATGTTGGCTAATCAGCAATGGGAGAAATTACAGATATTTCTAACCAAAAGGTAGACTAATTGGCTTAAAGAAAGAAATACAATGCAGTACTAATGCAGATATCTACATCTACATAACAGTAAATAGCAGGATGGATGGTTGGATGGTGGGCAGAATGGACGGATGGACATGTGTCATCCAAATGAAGTAAAGCCATCCACACTTCAAATCCCATTTCATCCTACCTATTATACAGTAACATTACTAGTGCCTCTACAATGGCTACAGTACATGATGGCAAGTGATTACTGAAATAGAGCACTAAATGATGTATTGCAGAGCTGAGTATAAAAGGCATTTATTCTCCATACAGATTGTTCTTCTTTGGCTTTTCTACTAAAATCAGACATAGCACTAATTAAAAAAAAATGTAGTTGCAGGCAGATTGTTTGTTAAGAAAATAAATAGCCAGGGAATAAGGACAGCAGGAACAAAGAGATAACAGAAAACCCACTGCAAAAGGTGACACAAAACATGCACCTTCTGTCCCTTCTGTTCTCCTTCTAATTAAAAACAGAATCAGGAAAAAAAGTAAATGTACCAAGCCTCTGCTATGTGCAGTTCTCAGACCAGGCAAGGCATGCATACCTCCTGCAAAAAAGTACATGTGATGGGTGGCATCTGGTGAGAATTTAGGTCCTTTTTCATTCCATCGCTATAGGACTGTGGACCAATGCAATACTGAACAAGTAGGTGTACTTATACTGTCAGCTTGGTTTGCTCCCTGCTTTGCTCCTGGCCCTGATTTCCACCAGCCTATATTTACATGCATCAGACTTTGCCTATAGGCTTCAGTCTGGAGTGCACCAAGCTGCCATAAAGGTGGAAGAAAACTGACAAAAACCAGGTAATTATTTGCTGTAGGGTCTCTTCTCCCTACCTGCAGTGTTGAACATGAGACAGTCCACACCAGTTAATCTGTAGAGCAGGCCCCACTCCTTGGCACCAAAACCAGTTCCTCTTACCAGTATAGATGTACAAAAATGTATCCAAATCACTTTGTATCCAGCACTGTCTCCTGTTCTAAGAGTTTACAGATAGACCTAGCATGAGAATAAAATGACTAATATATTTTAAACATACAATTTTTTACCATCTCTGAATTTTCAGACTCTGAGGATGGGGTCCATCTCACCTGCTCATAAATGGAGGAAAATATGCATCTCCAGAATATGATTCATGTGATGTGTGTTAGAAAACTCTTAGGACATGCTGAACCAGCTAGTAAAAGCACGCACAGAAATATTGTCCGGATATTCTGAGATGACTAGCTGAGAATTTGGGTACCTAAATTGCGGCAGATGAATCAGAACAATATTATATTGGGAAATCCTAGAATTTACACTTTCATATGTTTTCTTTCCTCTTTTTAAAAGGTAGAAGTTGCTAATTCAATATATGTTAGTACTAATTCCTTTCTGAAGATCGTATTCTGAAAGCAGACACGTGGACCGATGTCAAAGTTATATTCTGTACTTTCTGTAATGTATATGAGAACTAAACATGTCCTAACTGATCCACATTTGTATTTATTTCTGAAAAGATAGCTGACAATGAACGGACGACAGCAGCAAGGTTAAGGTGCCTCCAGGTTTGGTAAAATTAAACAAACGCACAAAAAAGTAGAAAATCAATTTGGTAATATTTTATTTTTTCCTACAATATAGTGAAATAATGCCAAAAATGGGATTTTGAAGGGGAAAAAATATTTTAAATCTGAAGTTTGATTTGAAGTTATCTTTTAAGAAAGCTGAAAAGAGTTCTGTTTGTAACAAATGACTCATAATTCCCATCTTGTCCAGCATGTCACTGGCTGAACAGGAGACATGCAGCTGGAAACATGAGCTCCTACACCTCAGACTACACCCTGCTTTGGGCTGGAAGAAGGTGGTGTTGCCCCTTTGGCTGGCAACACTTTGGTAAACTCTGCACCAATGATGACCTTTAACATACTCATATTCCAGGTTACATGAACAGTAATCATTAGTGATATTAGCAGTTAATTTTCCATCATATAGATGAACAATAAAATCTATGTTACTTGCTCATATTAGAGATTCTATATATCTTCGTAGGGTTTCCCAGACAGAATTCTGGGAATTCCACATGCCCTGAACCCTCCGTGTCCTTCTCCAGTGCATTATGAGTCTCACACACAAAGTTTTCTCCTGCTCTCTGGTGAGATCTGTTGTGGTTTAATCTCAGCAGGCAACTAAGCACCACCCAGCACTCGCTCACTCCCCCCGGTGGGATGGGGGACAGAATTGGAAGAGTAAAAATGAGAAAACTCCTGGGTTGAGATAAAGACAGTTTAACAGGGAAAGAAAAAAACCATGCATGCAAGCAAACCAAAACAAGGAATTCATTCACTACTTCCCATGGGCAGGCAGGTGTTCAGCCACCTCCAGGAAAGCAGGGCTTCATCATGCATAACAGTTACTCGGGAAGACAAACACTGTAACTCCGAACTTCCCCCTCTTCCTTCTTCTTCCCCCAGCTTTATATGCAGAGCATGACATCATATGATGTGGGATACCCCTTTGGTCAGTTGGGGTCAGCTGTCCCGGCTGTGTCCCCTCCCAGCTTCTTTTGCACCCCCAACCTACTCACTGGTGGGGTGGGGTGGGGAGCAGAAAAGGTCTTGACTCTGGGTAAGCCCTGCTCAGCAATAATGAAAACTCTTATCAACACTGTTTTCAGCACAAATCCAAAACATAGCCACATACTAACTACTATAAACAAAATTAACTCTACCCCAGCCAAAACCAGCACAGATCAAAAGAAGAAATCCTTAATCCTAAATACTAAATGCTCCTCTGTTGTTTTGACTGATTCTTAGCTTTACAAAGTTAGCACTTTTTAAAGAGTAAAAGCTGAGATTTCTCTTTGGTTTTTACCCGGACCAATTCCAGGAAAAAGGTAGATCACAAAATGAAAAGCACAAAGCTTTGGTAGATCTTGAAGGCTTGATCTTTTCAGACCTTTAGCAGGTACAAGAGCCTGCCATGTTAGAACAGACCACGTTAGGGCAAGGTAAAGCTGTAGCTCTGGCTTTTCAATACAAAGTGGGACTAGCTGCCTGTCTGCTTCCATAAGGTACAGGTATCAAACCCAATGAGGGGAGAAGAGCAGACCTCTGAATCGGATAACTATTGAAAGACATTGTCTGATACTAGTGAGGAAGATATACCATACCTCTCAGCAATGTGCAGAAGCAAGCTTAGTTCTTCGCATGCTTGGAGAACCCTCTCTGCAATTGCAGGAGCCCCTCACTACAAGTCAGGCATTTATAGCATAACTGAATCATAGGCTAAAGACCTTAGTACATAGCCTGCAATACTGTAGACTTTAGACTTATATAGAGAGCATGTTAATCCATAGAGTATTTCCTCTCTGACTTTCAAGATGTTCTTCCAAATTGCAAATGCAAATAGAGAGCATAACACCTCATTCTTTGAATGTCTACAGTCATGATAATCTTGTCATCTAGTGGTGTGAGTGTCTTTCTTGGTCAATTGAAAACAAGTGTAACAAACAATTTGTGGGTTGGCCACTATCATTATCACTGTGCCACTGATACAGTCTTTGCAGATTACAGCATTCTGGAAAGGAGAAGCTCTAGGGCCATTCCGAACTAAAAGAAAGAAACTAAAGGAGAAACTAGAAGTTGCAGAAAACTCAGTGTGCCTGGCACGCATATTGAGGAAGTACTTCTGTCCCTGGTTAAATACTGAATAATATATGAAGATAGAGGCATTCACAGTTTGAAAGACTGATTCGTAGCCTTAGAATGTGCAGCAGCTTCCATTTTTTACTGTGCTGTTTTCAGGCTTCTCTCAGGGATGTTATTGCACAGCAGAAAAGTATTAGAGTATACGTCCTCAGGTATTTCATTCTGTTGTGGTACGGGTTATTATCAGTCTTCACAATATTTGGTCCAGGAAATGATTTGAAGTGCTTGTGCAGCAAGAAATATGCTAGATGTGCATGTCTGGGAGCACTCAGTTTTATGTAAGAAATGGAAAGATCCAGAAAATTTTAGTATACGCTGGAAGCTAATCCTCAATAGATTATTTTTGCATTAAAAAAAGAAGAAATTTTAGAGCTGTAAAAATAATCTTGTAGGAATATTTGGGGGTCAGGACTGGGAGGATTTGCAGAACAGTGGACTGGAAGTTTACGAAAGTCCTCAACCCCCTTTCAAGTGTACTGTTCACTGCATTGCATAAATGATTTTTGTGATTTGGTGAGACCAAAGTATATATATATTTAAATAAAAAAAGGTTATATATGTCTCCTTATGGCACAGGGATGCAGTCCTGTCACTGAATACCTCCTGGGATGAGGAGTGTGTACCCAAGTCCATGCAGTTGCTGAGCTCTTCCATTCATGCTATAGTTATGTCTGCCCCGAATATTGCCTTCTGCAGTGGTTTTTTTGGAGTTCAGCTCCTGGGATTCAGAGGATCCCCTTTTCGGTGCTAAGCTGGAACTTTGAAAGAGATCGCATAAAGTACAAATAAACATTTTTGTATTGCTGTTTTTCTCTCTGTATGAAGCCCTTTGCGTCTCAGTTTCTCAAGCTGCCTAAAACCAACCTGATACAGATTCTGGAGTGTCAGTTTAAAAGTACAATTTCCTAATTACTTGTTCCGCACTAACAATTGATTCCCCACATTTTTTTTTTTTTTCTCCTGCAGCAGGTGTCATCTTGCAAAAGTCTCTGCAGCAGTTAATGAAAAAGTGGAATATTCTGGGAGTTGTAGTCTTTCAAACAGAGCTTCGCAAGGACATACCTGTATTGGAACACTACAGCTCCCTGAACTTCCTCGCATCACTGCCTATGAAACGTCCTGCAACGTGATTAGTTTAGCAGGGGTGGTACTCATGGACTTCCAGCACTGTAATTCACACACCACCTTGCATCTCTGTATGGGGCAGTTGGGAGCCGGAATGGACACCTGTGAACCAGTGCGTGCTTAGGGTGGGGAATGAATAAAGAAGTCTGGTTTGAGGCAACACTCTCATTTGAAATATTTCACTTTATAAAGATATTCAACCCAGTTTCTGCCTTTACCACAGAGCTCTGCAGGAGCCACGCCACCTGGACACTCTCCAGACACCTATATTTTGGTCAAATCATGTTGCACTTAGCTGCTTTTAGACTTTTCTTTGATCTAAATGGCTTCCAGCGCTGGCTGTTTTCTCCAACTCCTCTGGCCCGTGCCCCGGGAACAGGTTGTCTGTCTGCAGTCCCAGAATAGAAGAAAGACTCCGGGGCCACTGCCGCACTCCCACTCCCAACTCCTCCACTGCTTAAAAACTTTCTAACCTTCTGAGAATGACTTTTCTTTTATTTCTTTTACAGCTTAACTCTCCACGCTAGGTCATTCAGACAGACACAGGCTTTGGAGGAATTAGAAAAGCAATCACTTTACCTAGGTGGAGATACATAAAGTTCTAAATAAAAATATTAAAAACTTGGATGTATTTCTTACCTCTGTTTCTTTTGGCAATTCCTTCGCCTCCAACTTGCCTAATGAGCCCAGATTTAATCAGACCTACATTATTCCTGATCTGAGAACATAGGTACAAGTTACATATCCCCTGACAGCATATGGCTGGCTCCAGATGTAGATTATATTCATTGACAGAGCAACTGGAGAGCTTTACTAGAATTTTTCAAGTTATTGTAAAATGAGAATCCCCCAAACATCATGCTCATCAATTTGTAAACCTGGGCTGAAACTCCTACAACAGCAGCTGTGCTTGTGCTGTGAGCATTGTTGGTTTCTGCTGCTGAGCAGGTGGTGTTAGAAAAGCCTCTTTCACTGCCTTTTTGCATTCATGATCCTAGCTGGAGACCAGAAGGTGGGAAAAAGCATAAAACTGTAAAATAAAGAGATAGAGATAATGATACTTTCTTTCTCCCCAAGGGTTCAATTTTAATTTAACTTCTGAGCAATTGTTTTGAGAAATCTTATTTTAGCTACCCAGCCTGATTCTCCATCGAAGTCACAGTTTTGCTTTATCTGCACTAACACAAACTTTCAGTGGCTCTGCTGTAGAAAAACTCATTTTCAAGTCACAATACTTATTCAGGCTATTATATCATTCAAATTCCATGGAATAACTATATGCATGCGTTTATATAAGCACCTAAATATTTGGCAGAAAAATGAGATTTTAATATGCAAAAGAAGTATACAAGCCCTGAGGAGAGAGGGAAGAGAAATGGATGCTGAGGGAACCAGCTTCCACAGAGGTCATTTACTTCATAAGAAGGAACTTCAATTAATTGAAAAATGTTAGGAAATACACGAGAAAAGTAAATACTCTTTAAGTTAATGACTAGCTTTATGCTTTACTGTCCTTCTCTTACATGCACAAATAAATTCAACGAACATCCAATACTTACATCTGGCAGAAGATGTATTTATAATTAATGTTTTGTTGGACTAGAGAGATGCTTATTTGAGATTTCACTAATAAATAGCATGTTTAACACATTCCTAAAAAATGCCAAGGAATTCATGCGAGGTGAAAATTTAACTGTATCTCAGCTGCTTTAGGGAAACTCTAAATGCAAAGTGTTCTTGGACGCTTTCTTTTACCAGAGGAAATATACTTTCTGATTTTGAATATGTCCTACCACCCGGTCCCTGTGAAAAAAGACAAACAGATTTTTCTGAGGTGCAGCCCTGCAAAGAAAAACAAAGAAAAAAACCAAAAGCAGGGAAAAGGTAGTGACAGAATAATTTTTTTAGATAATACATTCATGCAGGGAACAAAGATATTTTATTATCTTTATTTTAAAATAATTTCCTAATGTTATGTGGCTTGCTAGTCTTCAAAAAGCAACAGTCTTTGTTAGTATAATCCCTACCAACAAATTAAAAAAACCGACATGCATTTTGTCTTCAATCAAAATGTAATTCTTTTAAAGTCTTCTGCAATAAGGAACACTTGCATCAGCCAAGATGCTTTTGAACGTGAATATACATGTTAAATTAAAGATTATTCATTCAATTGATTAATTCAATTTATTAATTTATTCAATGAATAATTAATTAGTTGTTGTTTACTTTGAAAGGTTCAAGACATCCTTGAGCAATTCATGGACCAATATATCAGTGTAATTAACCACAGGCTGCACTAGAATTACAGTGAAAAGTTTTCAACTGCAGCTTACAGAGGTGCTGGTCCTTAATGGCCTGTAACAGACTTTGGAGAGTGCTGCTGTCAGTCTGTACTGCTTGCTGTCTAAATACACAGAGAACAAGGAAATGCATAATCATAACAGCCCGTCCTTCCATTGTAGGGCAATACTGAACAATGAAAAATGAATGCCATGATTCAAACAGTCAAGACACTACAGACTAGATCTTCTCAATCTGTCCTTGGTCCTAACCAAGGGAGCTACTTCCAAGCTCAGATGTTGCTCATCAGGAACAGTGTCAGGTAACAGTCAGTGTTCCAGGAGCACTAGGCTCCAGATTTGTCCAGATCCATAGATATGTGGGGTGGAGTTCAGGACAAAATTTAACTACTACAGTGAAGTAAGGCATATATTTAGCCAGTAAAGTTCAGTGTTAACCCAGAGACATTAATTAGACTGCATTAATATTACCACATGTTACGCAACAGGTATCAGTTACATACTCTGTGTCTGCTGCTGTCCTTCAAGGTACCCTGGATTTATACAGCAAATTTGCCCCAGCGTTTGTGTCAATAATACATATTTTTGACAGTCATTATATTTTTGGGTAGGACAGCAAGAAAAACATCAGTAAGGGCCATTAGCTATTTGGGCAGCAGACCAGGAAAATGTATATCCCTCAACATAATTAGTGTAAAGCATTTGTTAGGAGACATTGAATCACAAACTAAGGGTAAATCAAGATATTAGCTGTTGAACTAAAGACTCACATTGGCCTTTTGAAGTTACAGAGTGGGGATTTTTTTTGTTTCTTTTTGAGTACATCACTGAAGAACTGGACACATGACAATTAACGTAAAAGAGATTCCCTATGTTTCAGCATGGCTTTTACTTTTAAAAATAATTCATTAATATACTTTCATTTTTATCAGTATGCTAGTTCTAATAGTTGATGAATCCTTTGTGCTAATGTACACAAAAGAAAACTTTTACTTGGGGAAAAACTAACTGCGTACCTTTTTTAGTACATAGGCATCTCAATACTGCTTTTTCTTTCTGACTGGATGCCTGAAAAATAATAAGTGAGAAATCAAATGTCTCAGCTGCAACCTTTCCTGTCTGCATGTGCATCGACATTAAGTTTTTATTGTTATATAAACAGTATTTGAATATAAAGAAGTTACTCGTGTTGGTATTTCTGGGAAGCAAACAGATTTTGTTAGAAAAATAATGGAAGAAAATCTTTTGAAGTAAAACTCCAAACCTGTTTTGTGCTTTATTTTGAAATGCCGATTAAATGTACTGGTTCATGTCATTAGGCTGAAAGTTTGCTGATAATCAAGAATAATTTATTAACCATAACACATTAAAATATGTTAAGATGTTTTTCAAGTATTTATATCAATTTGCATAATTATTATTTATTCATATAAGTGAATTTGCAACTGATTATACGTAGGAAGCATTGTGAGCGTGATCAGTTCAGTGATATTGCTGATCGGTGGTTCCATTGAGCTCTGTGTGGTGGGGAAAAGACCACATCCTGCTGGAGCTGGTCTTTCCCTTTCCAAGGGAAAGTTCTAGCTTTAATTAATCCACAGCTTAACCTTTACAAATCTCTTCCACCTGAATTTTGCTTTGTGATCCAGCAAATGTGTTCCAAAGTCTTTTGGACTTCTGATTAACCTTGAGGTATTCCAGGGACCTCATCCACTGAAAATTAGGTATACGCTGAACTTTGTCTTTACTGGGAACTATACACATGCATATACTTTAGCATGTGATCATTTGGTTTTTATCTTTATTTTTAATTAAATTTAGAACAAGAACTGATCAAAATTATTTGATTGTAATACAATAATATTTACATGATTATTTTTCTAAAAAGCTTTCAATGAATTCAATTTTTTTTAGAAAAGTTATCATTTCCCCAAATTTTTAAGGGTTGTTTTTAATGTTTTCTTTGCATTAAAACTAAGAAACACCCTAAGCCTAAATGTAGTTGCTATGGAAATAATTTTCAATTAATATTTCCTGAAAAATAAGCAGCAATTTTCTACAGACTGTAGTAAATATTCCTCATTTATTACAGCCTTCTCTATATGCACTTCATAGGATGATTAATCTCTCTAAAACCTGTGACATCACATACAAATGTTCTTTTTAAATGTTTTGGTATAGTTTTCTATGTAAAATTAAGCTTATCCAGAGAGATACTAAATGTCCTTTAATTTTTTTCTTCTAAACAGAGTAGGCGTTTTGTATCTGTAGACAGTAGGAGATGTAGAAAGCGATAGCATTGCTGTGTTTCAGGTGATTCCACTTGCCAAAACTACAGTTTAAATGTTGTTGTAGCCGATGTATCATGCTGATAAGGTAACAAAAGCAGACCAAAATGCTGATACAATCCAAAAGAAGCAGAAAGCCAATCATTGATATAGCCAGTGTTACTGGCAACTGTAAATTTAGGCCACAGCAATGTGATTTTGACTTCATGTTGATCTATGCAAAGTTATAGTACCACAGAGAGCTACAGTTTGGTGATCTTGTAGGTAGGATGTGAAAAATATAGAAGGTAGTAAAAACATCCCACACCAAGGTGTTGTGCATACACTCAGTGGGACGGTAACTGTGGGCAGTAGGCTCTGCGGGATGGCAGATTCAGGTCAAGGTGAGGGCATGAACAGAGGTGAGGATATATGTCATCCTTCCTCTATTTCTGCCTTTCGTTTTAGAGTCAAACCTCATTTTGCCTCCTTAAGAAGACACACAGCAAACATTCAAAGAATTACACTGCATTTATTTTCCCTTCATGAATATGAGATCGTGTACAGACCCTCTCACTCTGCAATTCTCATGCCTTTAACATGATGCTGTTCCACAGCATAAAAATATAAACCTGTAGCATTTGCAAAGGTCAGGATTTCTCAGACAGATAGCAGCACAGTTGAGAAAAGCCTTCTTAACATCATATCCTCCTGATTTTCAAATAGGCTTATTTTCCCCTCCCACATAAGGTCAGTGGTAAATAATCTACAATTCACTGAAATGACTGATAGTCTTTCAAAATCCAGCTTATATATAGGGAGGTGGAGGTATCTTTAGTCTTGTTTTGGGCTGGGGTGGTTTTGTGTGTGTGAAAATATACCCCCTATGGGGAGGAATAAAGGTCTTTGGTTTTAAATTGATTTTTAGTCTTACTGAAAGCTGTTCAGCTGACAACAGTGGTGAATTAAATTCTCTGCCAGCCATAGAAATACTATAATGTGAGCAGTGGAGCTTTGTTATGCTGCCAAGTGTATAACTTCCACCTTGGTCAGAAGGAAGAAGGCCAAAAATCCAGCAACGACAAAGAAGTCATTGGCCTCCCCAGTGCCACCACTGCCCCCATAGCCCTGCAGTATCTGGCAGATAAAATAGCTGGGACTGTGCCAGCTGTGAGGATGCAGAAAGCAGCTGGGAAGGACTGTTTCATGTCACAGACCACAGAATCACAGAACCATAAAATCAATCATAGAATCATAGAATCATAGAATGGTTTGCATTGGAAGGTACCTTAAAGACCACCTAGTTCCAACCCCCACAGCCACGGGCAGGGATACCTTCCACTAGATCAGGTTGCTCAAAACCCCATCCAACCTGGCCTTGAACACTTCCAGGGATGGGGCATCCACAGCTTCTTTGGGCAACCTGTTCCAGTGCCTCACCACCCTCATTGTAAAAAATGTCTTCCTTATAGCTAATCTAAATCTACCCTCTTTCAGTTTAAAGCCATTACCTCTTGTCCTACCACTAAAATCCCACTGTAAAAAGTCCCTCTCCAGCTTTCTTGTAGACCCCCTTTAAGCACTGGAAGGCTGCTATAAGGTCTCCCCAGAGCCTCCTCTTCCCCAGGCAGAACAACCCCAACTCTCTCAGCCTGTCTTCATAGGAGAGGTGCTCCAGCCCCCTGATCATCTTCGTGGCCCTTCTCTGGACCCACTCCAACAGGTCGATGTCCTTATGTTGGGGGCCCCAGAGCTGAACACAATACTCCAGGTGGAGTCTCATGAGAGCAGAGTAGAGCAGCAGAATCACCTTCCTCAACCTGCTGGTCACTATTCTTGTGATGCAGCCCAGGATATGGTCGGCTTTCTGAGCTGCAAGTGCACTTTGCTGGGTCACGTTGAGCTCCTCATCAACCAACACTGCCAAATCCTTCTCTTCAGGGCTGCTCTCAATCCATTCCCTGCCCAGCCTGTATTTGTGCTTGGGATTGCCCCAACCCATGTGCAGGACCTTGCACTTGGCCTTGAACTTTATGAGGTTCTCATAGGCCCACCTCTCAAGCCTGTCAAGGACCTTCTGGATGGCATCCTTTCCCTCCAGCACATCAACCGCACCACACAGCTTGGTGTCATTGGCAAACTTGTTGAGGGTGCACTCAATCCCACTGTCCATGTTACCAACAAAGATATTAAACAGCGCCAGTCCCAATACTGACCCCTGAGGCATGCCACTTGTCACTGGTCTCCACTTGGACATCGGGCTGTTGACTGTAAATCTTTGGGTGCAACGATCCAACCAATTCCTTATCCATCAAGTAGTCCAACCATCAAATTCATGTCTCTCCAATTTAGAGACAAGGATGTCATGCAGGACAGTGTCAAATGCTTTGCACAAGTCCAGGTAGATGATGTCAGTCACTCTTCCCCTTTCCACCAATGCTGTAATCCCATCATAGAGGCCACCAAATTTATCAGGCACCATTCATCCTTAGTGAAACCATGTTGGCTGTCACCAGTCAACTCCTTATTTTCCATGTGCCTTAGCATTATTTCCAGGAGGATATGCTCCATGATCTTGCTGGGCACAAAAGTGAGACTGACTGGCCTATTCTTCCCTGGGTCCCCCTTTTTTTTAAATGGGGGGTTATGTTTCCCCTTTTCCAGTCACTGGGAACTTCACCAGATTGCCACAATGTCTCATATATGATGGATGATGGATCATGGCTTAGCAGCAACATCCACCAGTTCCTTCAGGACCCACAGATGCATTCATCAGGTCCCATGGGCTTATGCACCTTCAGGTTCCTTAGATGGTTTCAAACATGATCTCCAGCAGTGGGTGGTTCTTCATTCTCCCAGTCCCTGCCTTTGCCTTCTGCAACTTGGGCGGTGTGACCTGAGCACTTGCCAGTGATGACTGAGTCAAAAAAGTTGTTGAGTGTCTCAGCCTTCTCCATATCCCAGGTAACCAGGTCTCCTATTTGCTTCTGGCGAGGGCCTACCTTTCCCTAGTCTTCCTTTTATCACTGACATACCTATAGAAGCTTTTCTTGTTGCCCTTGACATCCCTGGCCAGATTTAATTCTATCAGGGCTTTAGCTTTCCTAACCTGATCCCTGGCTGCTCGGGCAACTTCTCTGTCTTCCACCCTCTGTAGGCTTCCTTTTTGTGTTTGAGTTTGTCCAAGAGCTCCTTGTTCATCCAAAACCACCTCCTGGCATTTTTGCCTGACTTCCTCTTTGTTGGGATGCATTACTCCTGAGCTTGGTGTGTGTGTGTGTGTGTGTGTGTGTGTGTGTGATCCTTGAATATTAACCAGCCCCTCTTCCCTCCAGGGCTTTCCCCCATGATACTCTACCAAGCGATCCCTGAAGAGGCCAAAGTCTGGCCTCCTGAAGACCAGGGTAGTGAGCTTGCTGTACAACCTCCTCGGTGCCCTAAGGGTCTTGAACTCCACCATTTCATGGTCACTGCAGCCAAGGCTGCCCTTGAGCTTCACATTCCTCACCAGCCCCTCCTTGTTGGTGAGAACAAGGTCCAGCATAGCGCCTGTCCTCCTTGGCTCCTCTATCACTTGGAGAAGGAAGTTGTCATCAACACGTTCCAGGAACCTCCTGGATTGCTTATGCCCTGCTGTGTTGTCCCTCCAACAGATATTGGGGTGGTTGAAGTCCCCCATGAGGACCAGGGCTTGTGAACATGAGACTGCTCCTATCTGTTTATAGAGGGCCTCATCCACTTGGTCTTCCTGGTCAGGTGGCCTGTAGAAGACCCCGCTATAATGTCACCTGTCCCTGCCCTCCCTTTAATCCTGATCCATAAGCTCTTAGCTGACTCCTCATCCATCCCCAGGCAGAGCTCCATGGATTCCAGCTGGTCACTGACATAGAGGGTGACACCCCCCTCCTCATGTCCCCTGCCTGTCCTTCCTAAAGAGCCTGTATCCTTCCATTCCAACACTCCAGTCATAGGAGCCATCCCACTACATTTCCATGATGCCAATAAGATTGTAGCCCTGCAGGTGTGCACATCTTAAACTCCTTGTATTTATTCACCATGCTATGTGTGCTTGCCTAGAATCATTTAAGTTGGGCCCCCGATGAAGCTGACTTACTGGCTGGAGTGGCTGGAATTCCTTTGTGCAGCTCTTCAGGTGCTCTCCTGCTGACCTGTGATCCTTCTCCAGGCTCCAGGCATCTATTGCTGGCACTGGCATCATACTGGTAGGAATGGGATGGATTGAGGTTCCCCTCCCTCAGCAACTTTAGTTTAAAGCTCTCTTCACCAGCTTGGCAAGCCTATGGCCGCAGATGCTCTTCCTCTTCTCTGGCAGATGGACCCCATTAGCCCCTAGTAGCCCGGGTTCTCAAAGCAAGTCCCATGGTCTAAGTAACTGAACCCCTGGCTGTGGCACCAGTCCTTTAGCCATTTGTTGATTTGCCAGATTTGACTGGCCCTTTCAGACCACTTCCCTTTGGCCGGGACGACTGATGAAAAAACTACCTGCACTCCAGAGTCCCTTACCACTGCTCCCACAGCTCTGTAATCCTTCTTGATACTCCTCAGACTGCTCCTTGCTGTATGGCTGGTGCCCATGTGAAACAACAGCAGGGGATAATAGTCAGTGGACTGTACAAGGCTTGGTAGTTTCTCGGTGACATCCCTGATACAAGCCCCTCCTAAGCAGCGCACCTCTCTAAAAAGTGCATCAGGTCGGCAAGTGGGTGCCTCCGTAGCTCTCAGAAGAGGGTCACCTACTGCTATCACCTGCCACCTTTTCTTAGGTGCGCTGGTTGTTATACAAGGAGCAGATCCAGCTGCCTTCCTCAGCTCCAGTGTCTCTCCTGGTGTGACAGGTCTTTCCTCTTCAGTCTACAGAGTGGTGAAGTGGTTCTGCAAGGGCACCTCAGGCTTTGGAAGAAGTCTTTTCCTCCTGCTGGTCCTTGCCATTAAAACTGTCCATTCTTCTGCATTATTGCCCTCTTTTCCTTCTGTGTGTGCCAGTGGGGAATTTTTGGCTGTTTGGCCAGGGGCTGTGGGTCCACTGCAGACTGCACTTGGAACCTATCTACCTCCTTCTCAGTCTCCCTGATGTTACACAGCCTTCTCACCACCTCCTGCAGCTCATCCACCTGCTGCAGGAGGTCATCCACCTGCGCACATCTTTGCAGGCAGGTCTGCCACCTGTCCCTGCCCCAGGAGAAAGGTCTAGGCAATTTCTGCAGTCTGAGCTCTGCACTGCAGCCTCTCCCTTCAGCAGCCCTGTCTGTGGAGGCATCGGCCGCCACTGGGATAGATGGTGCAGAACGCCCAGCCGGAGCTGCAGCCTTTGCTCTCAGACAAGTGCCCACCATTCTGCCTTGAGAGTCTGGTAGGATGAGTGCCCTTGACCTGTGCTGATGGTCACAGAAAGGTGCCCTGTTGCTGGGTTATGTGTTCTTCAAGTCTCCCGCTCAGCCAGTGGAATGCCTCTCCTTCAAAGAGGCGCCCTCCCGGGCCGTGCCCTGGCTGACGTGCCGCGCCCTGTTTGCCCACCCTGGTCGCAGCGCTGCTGGGGCTGCCTCTTTGGGGGTCGGGGGCAGCCGCCGTTACTCTCCCTGTCCACGCCTCGTCAGCTGCTCCTGTGACAGCTGCCGGCTCCTGGCAAGTCTCTGCACTCCCCTGGGGTTTCACCAGCTCGGGAAACCCCCCCTGTATGCCACAATCCCTCGCTCCGCTGCGGAATGCGCCTGCACTGGAGCTGATCGCCTCCGCCAACAGCCATCAGAGGGGAGCAAAGATCGGTCACAGTTTGTCCTCTATTTGAACCAGTGACTTACAAAGGCAAAAGGCTCTACGTGCCATTATCAGTTCCCAGATTCATCCAGTCCTCTAATGGAAATTAAATTTTATCTTCAATATAGTATTCCTGAGCCCTAGTTGACAGGACAGCAGAAATCAAGGCTGCATGCAAGCCTGTCTTTAAATTTATCTATCTCCTGAAATCTGAAGGAAGCCATTTATCACCGGGGTTTAAAGACTGAATTAAAATTTGGTTTTTCTCCCCAACTGCTTTATGTGCCTATGTGTATGAAATATTTTATTGAAAAATAATGTAATACTTTTGTAATAACCATGTTTCTCAATGAACATGACGTTGTTATGCCAGAGTCCCTGCTGTGTTCTGTAAACTTTGAATTCATTACTGAGGAAAGGCTACCAATATTTTTTCATTATTACAGTATCCTTTTGCTCTGAAATTATCACAGAGAAAGAAGCAGGCCAGATGCCATTTGTTTTCATTGACATCCCACGCATTCAAACATCTCTCATGACATTCCGAGAGCGGGCCTTAACCCTTGGCTGATTTTGGTTCCCTCCAAACCAAAGTCTAGATTTTGCTTCATCTTCCAAGGAAACATGCAGGGCAAAGGAGCTCTGAGAGGATAGCTTACAGTTTACCCTGCAAAAAAAAATAGTAGCAGTATCTGAGTTCTTCCCTTACACTACTGTAGGTGGAAACATGTTGTAAACTGCCAGCCCCTGACTGGTGAGCAACACCCCTGCTACCGGTGGTCACTAACCTTTCTGTGATGTCTCAAGGCCTTTTCACATTGATGTGATTAGAACTGGGCTGTGTCCTAAAGTATTTAGCCACTCTGGAGTAAATGGAGTCATTTAGCTAGTTGTCTGGGAAATGGTGTTACCCAGAGACAACATCCTGAATGGAGCCTGGAGGTGCCTGGGTCTGCTCAAGTACCATAGACTGCTTGTGCTCCTGGCACCAGCTAGGAGGAGGCTGCAAAATGCTTGTTCTTTCATGCATGGTCCCACCTCAAGGACTAGTAGAATATGGCATCCAGTTTTGGCTGTCTTGTTTCTTAATAACTTGGGTGGATTGTTAATGAAACAGATGGAAAAAAATCTGATGAGGAAAAATTAGCCTTCAATTTTTAGTGCTTAATCAGAAAAAAATAATTTAGCAAGAAATGCCAAACTGTAGAGGAAACTACATGTTTAGTTTAGCCAGATATATAATATGTGATGTGTTATGTGAGGAAAGATGACTGATTACATAATTTATTTTTAATTTTTATTTCTTATGAATGAAGTTTAATTAACTAGTGTTATCATGATGTAAATCCCTCAGATTTAATAATTTCAATGGATGGCAAAAGCCTAAGCTTTCCTTACTGAGATATCCACTCTATTTTGAGATATTCTGAGCACAAAAAAAAAATGCTGTTCTATTAACAAAAAAGGATAACAGTATCACTGAGGAGTGAAGGTGGTGCTATTAGCCTTGGCCCATTAAGCTGGTTTCCAGGTCAGGTACAGAGAGAACTGTTAGCAAGTTTAAGAGTAGCCAAACAAACCAACATATTCAAGGCTATGAGCTTGAACATCAATAGACTATGGACCTTAAAACAAGCTTACCCTGTTGTGGTTTAGCCCCAGTCAGCAACCAAGCACAACGCAGCCGCTTGCTCACTCCCCCTCGTGGGAAGGGGGAGAGAATCAGAAGAGTAAAAGTGAGGAAACTCCTGGGTTGAGATTGAGACAGTTTAATAGGTAAAACAAAAGCCACACATGCAAGAAGAGCAAAACAAGGAATTCATTCACTACTTCCCATGGGCAGGCAGGTGTTCAGCCATCCCCAGGAAAGCAGGGCTCCGTCACACGTAAGGGTTACTTGGGAAGACAAATGCCATCACTCCAAACGTCCCCCCACTTCCTTCTTCTTCCCACAGCTTTATATACTGAGCATGATGCCATATGGTGTGGGGTATCCCTTTGGTCAGTTTGGGTCAGCTGTCGCGGCTGGGTCCCCTCCCAGCTTCTTCTGCACCAGGCAGAGCATGGGAAGCTGAAAAAGTCCTTGACTGGTGTAAGTATGACTAGCAACAACTAAAACATCTCCACATTATCAACACTGTTTTCAGCATAAACCCAAAACACAGCCTCATACTAGCTACTGTGAAGAAAATTAACTTTATCCCAGCTGAAACCAGGACAACCCTAACAACAGGAACGTTTGAAGGATCATCTCAAACATGCAGCAGTACATTCAGAAACACATTAGGATAAGCAGTGCAATGCAGCAGATGTGGCTGGAGACACCAGAGCCCTCAGTACTTCTCTGACTCTGTTGTTGGTCTTGTGGAACAATCTGCAGCCAGTAGCTTCTCTTCCACATTGCTTCCCCTGCTAGTCTGTGTCCAAAACAGGGAGGAGGTCCAAGACTGGCCTCTCATGCCACCAGGGACCAGTGCTTGTCTGCTCTGCCCCTCTGCTCACCTGAGAGCTATGTTGTGGTGGACATTACCAGAACAGGAGACAGTGTCAGTCCAGAAATGCAGTTACTGTGTGAAATTTTAAGTCTTATTCCTCTGCATTTGGCAGCTTTATATTTATAAAGTAAAAATTAGACTCCGTTCTTCTGCAGCAGATAAGGAATTCAGTCTTGGGTTCCAGCTGCGAATATGAAAATGTGCAGTAAGGAGACATTTATTTGAATTAACTAAGAAGAAGTAAATTTATAAGCCAGGATCAATAGTATTTCTGTGAAAGCTTTAATTTGAAAGATTTTTTTCTGGATACATTTTTGTTTAATACTAATACCAGAGATGAAATCACAGGGCAGCTGTTCAGTATTTCCCTCTCTGGGACCATACTGTAGAGTGAACAGTATGCTACTTAACTATAGTTTTGTCTGGTACAAAAAATGGGATAGTAGCCACATCCTACTGTCAATGCTCAAGGGCACTGTGATTGTCAGCCTCTTTATACATAGCAGCTTTATAGTAATCATCATTTCAGCAGCAATTGACCTTGCAAATGTAAGGTCCTGAGGCAAAGAAATTATTTACAGCATAGCTGCTGGAAAGCCATCCAGGGTGGAGAGCTCAGCAGAAGTGCAGCAGCATCTAAGACTGATGACAAAAGGGGGTATATTTATTTCCCAGACATAAACAAGAAATGCGTTATCAGCAAAGTGTGAAGAACACTAAGAGAATGAACATGACTCCAAGCTATTTTGGAAAAGGACTCACCCTTTTAGCCCTACTTAATATTGCAAGGAAGAAAATTATTTTGGTTCACACTTTATGAGTGTGCAAGGACAGCAGTGATGGAGCATTTTATTAACATTAGTACTCTGTTGTTAAAAACACAAAAATTGCTAGGTCGAACTGGACCCTACATCTAGTCCAGCATCATGATCTAGCAACAGCTCATACTTTAAGTTTCTGAGAGTCTCTGCAAGAGAAAATTAAATTATTTTGTTAATTTAGGAAGCTGTCTATGTGAAGTTTGTGGATTCTGCATAGGTCTGAGTTAAACCAAAACTCCAGTCAGATCACAAGGTGATCTGTGCTGGCTCTTTGTCTTGCTTTTGCCTTAAATTACTATTCCTGAAGAGTCCTGGAAGATGGCAACCATCTGTTGGTCATTGCTGCCACAGATACCCAGCAGAAATATCAATATCAATCTTCTCTCCCTCAGGTTTGGGCTGCCAGTGGCCATGTGACATGTGCTGCCTCCCTCCAGCGGGATTAAACACTAGGATCCCCTGCAGCATCATCCCACAGTCCAGGGCTTCTCATGGATTCCCTGTGCCCCTTTGCTTTGGGCTGCCAGGCTGGAGCACCTCCAAACCAGGCTGTCCCCAGAGCCTGTGTGGCTCTTTGGCAGCTGGCTCAGATATCTCTGCATCATTTCCAGGACCAGAAAGCACTGCTAGGTCAAGCATCTGTACCTTCCGCAGATTAATCACCCAGCAGCCACAGACATATAAGAGGCTAACCAGGTGATAAAAGGACAAGACCATCAATTTCTACTATTTTATGTACCTCATGCTGAAAGGTGCTGCCAAAACTGGCAATCGGGTGAGGAGGGAAAGACCCTGCATCCATCAACACTGGTAGATTTCCTGGCAGCAGCTATGGTAGTCCTTCTGCCTTCCTCTCCCTGTGGGTGACCCCTTCATTCCTCTGAAGATGGAAACTTTCCTCCCGATGCTCTTGGGTGCAGGTCGAGATGCCCTGAAAGGAAATGAGGATTTCTCTCTTTCCCAATCCCTATTTAATTTTTTAAGTTCCTAATGTATGCATCCTGGTGTCTTAACTGTAGGCTTGTTTAGTATTTTTGGAGTTTTTTTAATGATAGCTTTGACAATAACCATCAATGGGCAATAAACTTTATTGTCTGCTTGTGTACTTTACTGAAAAATAATTCTAATGTTTTTTTAATTTTCTGCTCTCAATAGCAAACTCTCTCCTTGCTCCCCTTCTGTGGGGACACACCTAGAAACATTTGATGTCATGTATTACTTTGAAAGCTGTTGTCAACACCTCTTTGTCATTTTTTCCTAAAATAAACTATCCCAAACATTTCAGCCTCTCTTCACACAAAGGTGGTTTGTGAATCCAGCAATTCCCATAGTTCATCTCTCAGCTCCCTCTATTCTCATTTTTTTACAATAGGACAGCTGGAGATGAACACCGTGTTTCAGGTGACAGAGTAAGTTATAATGGAATAATTACATTTTCAGGCTGATTTTCCCATTCTTGTTGGTTCTAACGTTTAATTTAGTTTGTCTTTATTTTATGACTGCTGCAGCCCTTTAGACAGCAAAGTTTTCACTGAACTCACCTAGTCTTTTCCTAGAGTTGTTACAGCTTTATTTAGACTCTGGGAAGCTGTTTGAATAACTCAGTCTTCCACCCAGTCTGCACTTTGCTGGTCAGAACCAAAGAAGTGACAGGGATCTACCAGTTATTAGAGTTGTTGCAAGGAATCACAGATGCCAAATAAGCTTGTGGTAAGTGAGATGTTTTAGATTATCACCACTGACTAATAGGGTAGGTGTCAGATGGATAAAGGAATTAAGACACTTGGCAATAAGGATTTCAAAAGCCTTCCATTTCTGCTGCACACCTGAATCTCCCAGAGGAAAAGGTCTGGAATAGCTGCATAATCCCCCGTTGCTGAATGGCAACAATCATATCAGTGAAATCTGTTCTTTGGGGAAGGGGCATAAGAATATAGAAACTTGGAGTTGAATGGGATTGACATTGTCTTGGAGAAAAGCCATTCTGTCCCAAAGATGATCCTCTTTAGCCCTGCCACAACAGGCATGGCATTCTGCCGCATGGCTCCCAGGCTCAGTTATATCTCATTAGTGACTAGACGTGAGACATCTAGTCTTGTAAGACATCATGTCCCACTAGATGTGAGAAAAGTTGAGCAAAATCAGACCTTGAGCCATATAGATTACATAACCCCCGAAAATATCTGCTTCTCCATTACCGAATTGTGCTTTCTTCTTAAAAAGTGGTTAATCCAATTGCACATTGCAAGGGGAAAACAAGAAATCTCTCTCAGATGATCCAGAAAATTTAACGTGTTGAATCACACCCAGACATAAAGCCAGTCTATTACTTTCAAACTATATCTGACATCTCATTGAAACAAGCTGTTACGCAAGCAATGATAATCCCTTCAAATTTAATGGATTTTCTGACTTTAGTACCATGCGTCTGCATTGCCACCTCATCTTTTTTTAAAAGCAAAAATTGAAAAAAAATACAGAAAGGAGATTTTTTGATTCAGAATACTAATCTAGGTGTCAATCTGTTTGAGCAAAGCACTACATTTTGAAGATTTACAAAAGTGCTATCTTTTATTATTATTTAAAACACAGTAGGCCAGATTGATATCTAGTGAGATGCAAACTGAAGTAAAAAATTAAATAATTATGTACAGTAGAAGGACATAAGGATATAGAAAAATTATTAGATAAGTCTGTCATGTGTAGACTATGGACTTTTTTGTTGCTATACTAATTTGGTATTATGCATATCTTCAGTACTGCTGTTCTACTAACTCCCTTTTCTTGGCAAAGTTCATTTTATAAACCCATGGAAGGGAATTCGGAAGCCTGTGCTCATGCTGTGTGTGTTATAAATATCAGCTACCATAGTGTTTTAACTTCAGCTGCATTTTTTATATTTCAGCAGTCATAAGGATCATGATGGTGTAGCTTTGATGGGTGTGTGGGCTTCCTCTGCATCAAGCATCTGTATCTACGCAGGGGACCTATTGCAGCCCCTGGAAATGGAGGCTGAGTGTATGATTTGCATGGTAATCCAAACTGAGATTGATGTCCGGCTCCCTGGGTGAGTTGCCTGCACAAGTAGGGAAGAAGGAAAAGGGAAAGCAAACTCAGCGTACCCACGTTTCTGTATTCCACCCCAGGGACAGGGCATGGGTGAGGGCTTTACTTTGCCTTCTCACCCACCAACAGAACTGGTGTTTTAGAAACAGCAGATTTTAATCAGAAGTACATGTGGCTGCCTCCTCAACCAAATAGATGGGGGAACTAGATCACAGTGGCTTCCCAGCCCTGGCTGTGCTACAGCACAGTTACACACTTCCTTCCCTGCATATCATGACAAAGTTATAACTAATTCTTAATAATCTCCTGAGGATGAGCTGCATCATCACTGACAGAACCCTAACTCTGCCATTAAATAGCCTGTGCTCCAGCCACAGGACAGTTTTAGTTTTGCAGCTGCACTTTCCTGAATGTGTTCAGATTCTATATTGGATTTAGAAAGAATGCAAGGAATAAGCAAGAGACACGTTTCCTCTGACACTTAAAAACAGGCAGTCAGTTCAGTCACTGCCTTTAAAGTTGCCAGGTCTTTTTGTTGGTGGTGGTTTGGGGTTTTTTTAAATAGAGTTTTAATTTAAAATCTAGTAGTATTTGGCTGACTAGAAGGTCCTTATCTCCTCATGTTTTATACAACCTCTGCTATAAGCTGCTACATTAAGGGTTAGACTTCAGGGTCTCTTTTGTAGTTAAAATGTACTTCATATTACAGGCAGCCTGTGCAGCAGCATCAACATCTACCTCTCCATATGTCATAACTCAGTTTCAAAATGTAGCCAGTTTTGAAGGGCATTGCTTGGCTTCATTATAACACAGATGAGCAGCAGGTGCCAGCTCATTAGGAGATGCTGAGTCTGAAAAAGTGAATTTTCACTTTTAAAATTCTCTTTACTTCTGTGCAGTTATAAAGGAAACGTGCCTTATGAATTGATATCTTCAAAGCATCTGTAGCCATTTTAACCTCCTATAAATAGATCTTGCCAATATCTTAATCTCATCAAAAAGTAAGGAGAAATATAGGCCCAAAATAATTCCCCAGAGAGTAGACGACATTTTTTTAAAGAGAAGCAGATTAAGGGGTCTCCAAGCACCAGAAGCATCTACACCACTAGAAAAAAAAAAAAGCTATGACTGCCTTTTCAAGTAGAGGGAGGACATTTGCACAGTGTCCTCTCACATGTGCCATCCTGTTCTGAAGTGAGGTGCACTGCAGCTAATTAGCATCTCTGACATGCTAATTAGCATCTCTGGAAACTTGAGAAATCTATACTTTTCTTTTAATAATAAAATGTCTTAGAGGCTCAAAATAGTTAAGTCTCACGACAAGAAGCATTGCAGAGCAAATGGCAGTGCATATAGAGCGATCAGGAAGAAAGGTGGATACTGAAGTTTTATAAAAGTTCCAGTAAGCACTTAAAATACCAGGCACCACTCTCATATTCTCACCAAGGAAAATGAAGTACAGTGAGCATCCCACCTTCTCTCTATCACTGCACAGCAGAAAGCAAGGGCAATTTGTCTTTCTCATTTAGTTCCTCAGTATACCATTTCTCTGATTCTTTGTACCCAGATACTGGAGTAGTGAACTGAAGGGTGGGTCAATAAAAGTTCTATATGTCTATTGATTAAAAAAAAAAAAACAAACACAAGAAAGAGAAATATAAGGTGGAGGTGTTGCTTTCAGGAGGTGATACTCTTTCAACCTAGCCTACTGTGGAAAAGCTCTGTGTTTTCTGAGGTGGAGCAACTGGCCAGCAACTGGTGAAGCAATATGCCAGTCAAATTTTAACTGTGCTGCCGGTAGCAAGCGTGGATTTCAGCCCAATTTTCACTCCTTACCTAACATACAACCTCATTTACAGAAGTCCACTGAACCTTTTTCAGGTGAGAGGAAGGTTACTCAGTGCTGGGAGGGCTGCTGCATTGTTTGTTTCACTGTGTTATAGCATTACAGTTACTGTTGTTTCCTTCCTTTGAAAGTTCCTTTTGCCAAGCCAGCTGAGCAGGCAGGGCAGTTATTATTCTGTGCATGTGTTTATTTAGGCTGCCAAGTTAGCAGACATGGGAGACTTTTTGCAGAAAGGAGCAGGATTTGTCACATACAGACAGATGGTTTCATTACAGATGGTGTGATTTCTGTGCAAGGTGTGGGGACCCTGTGCAGGCAGCCCTGGACTTTGGTAACCCCTTTCAAAGGAAATAGGAAACTGTCAACAATCAGGAAAGGGAGTCTTGTACAATTAGATACACCACTGTGATGAATAGGTAGTGGAGCTGCTTCTCCTTTCTTTAGCTGAGAAACACGATTTTTATTGTTACTGCAGTTGAGCCTGAATAACAGCTTCTGGCCCATCATTCAAGAAATGGAGCTCTTACTTCCACAAAATCTAATCCTTTCTTGATCCAGAAATCTTATAATAGGTGCTCACAGGTTTTCAACATATTCAGATTCCAGCTTGAACTTTATCCTGTTCCTTTCTCAGAGGGGTTCACTTCCATAGAGAAAAGAAACGCTGTCCCCTGTGCCCCTCTCACCTTATATTCTTCTGGTTGTTCTGGCATGCAAAGTATAAGTCAAGGAGCATATTTTGGGCTGTAGGACTCTCCTTGCTCTCCTCTTTCACTCATGCATTAATTCTTGCCTTCTTGATTTCTCTGCTTTAAAAGCCTGCTCCTGGCAAGCAAGGAGAGACAGCACCAAGACAGGCAAAGTTAGCAGTAGTCTGCTGGCTGGGACAGCGGTGTGCATGTTTCTGCGGACCCTTTTGCTCATGTCAGACCAACCGTCTGAGCCCCTTGCATTTGAATCACTTTACCCCATGCTTCTGTGAGGGCTCTGTCCCCTGGGACATGGGCTGTGTGTTTTGGAGCTGGGCTTCCCATCTTGGTGATGTTTTGAATGACAGCTGCCTCTAGCATCTTTAGTGATCTGTCCTCAGTGAACAGGCAAACAGAATGAAGAAGAACAGAACAGAACCCCTGCTTGCAGTGGGTTTTAAATACCCAGAAAGAGTAGGGGACAGATGGGGGAAAAGAAGAGAATTAAAACACATCCCTCTCACAAAATACTTTCAAGGAAAGGCAATGTTATAGGCTGGAAAGAAAATCTAGGACTAAAATTTAAGATAGAGGCCAAAAGGGTTTAGGTATTGTGAATGGAGAAGACTCAGTGTCAGTGGTGATCTGGTTGGGGCACATTTTGAATCATCTTCAAATGAATTTAATTGGTGTGAAACAATAGCATGTCATGGCAAAGTCAGCCATTACAGCTGAGAAACCTGTGCTTGCTGAGAAGCAGAAAGCAGTGTCCAGGAAGCCTCCTTGATGACAGGTTTTCACCTGCTAGTAGGCTGAAGGATGAGATCCCCTTGGGATCAGTGCCTTTGGGCAAAGTCATCTGAGCAGCTTAAGGCCCAATTAAATATGGCATCTGCCAAATCACTGGGTGGTAGTAGGGAAAGATCTTTTGGGAGGGATGCTAAAATAAGTAGTGCTGCTGGAGAAATATGTGATAAAGGCAACACAAAGGAAATGATACGCTACAGACAATGTCAGGAGACCTGTTGAGACTCAAAGTTGAGAGTTTGAGCTCTGCAATGCATGTGGCGTTGGGACAGCATGAGCCCACATATCTATTTTTAAGAGCAGGTGCTCTGTTCCCCTCCACTTTTTTGTGGGCCCAGTGCTCTCAATCCATTGGAGTAGTGCAGTGTTCCCAGCATCAGCAGCATTTTGATTGCAAGAGCAGTGAAACTAATGAAGGCCGATATCCCAAGGGCATATGACTTGAGGATGAGTGCCTGTGGCCTTTCTCTGATCCTTAATAAGGTTGCAGACTTTTCCTTCTTGGAGGGCCTTATTAAGAAAAGTCTTCCCTGTTTGGGAGCTTCTTTTTGCAGAATATCTGAGGCTTACCTTCTTCCGTCAAATTTTAATGAAATTGGTGAATGGGTGCAAAAGTTATTGAAGCAAGGACAGATAACACGCACATAAACATAGACAACAAATATAATTACAAAAGCATCACTTCCTAAGCAAACTAGCTAAAAAAGATTTAATTACTGTAACTTGGCCCAGAGACACATGAAGGAAAAACTGCTGAGGGTCTGATTTTCTGACTGGGGATTTTATTTTTTTTAAATAGTTCTCAGTATGATTTATACAGGGCCTGGAATAACCGTGAAATGGCAGCCATGCACTTTTCAGGAGAACAGTGTTCAGAACGGTGCTGGGATATGGGGACTAACGAGTGCAGAACAATGGGGAACTTGGGAAGAAACTGAAATTTGACATCTCCCAAAAATTCCAAAAAAGGAATATTCACAGATAGAATTGTACAGAAAGGTTCTCACTGTTTTATAATGGTGGGGGGTTTTTTCTAAATATAAACACACAAAGAACATTTTTTAAAAAATGTTTTCTGTGAGCTGGAAGCACAGACAATATTTTCTTTCGGAAACATGGGCACACATTTTGCAAGAACAAATGATTTGGACAGAGCCTGGCAACTGCTTTGTGAAACTGGCATCATTGCCATTTTAACTGCCACAGGAAAGGCGATTTCACTGTGAATCTGCCAAGGGCCGGAAAGCACCTAGACAGGGCTGCCAGGCTCCCAAGGCTGCAGCTTGGAGCACCTTTGCAGCCACGACATTTGGGCTTTTTGAGTGGTGGCAGCAGCCTGGTGACCTGGAAAGACTTGGGGGAGCTGTAGCCTCTGGAGGATTCAGAGCTGTTGGAGGCAGTTGTGTTGTGTGGTGATGCACAACACTGCTGCTTTAAAGCTTTAGCAAAAAATGAAGTGGCACAAAACTATGTACAGTTAGTATGTAAACTTGTTTTGGATAGTACCTTGTTCTAAAACAAAGTACTGAAGAACTTGTTCTTAATACCTCTCAGTTAACTACAGGCAAAGCTATCTATTAAACTAAGAGGTGAGGAATACTGCTCCACAAGGAAAACTGAAATGCATGAGAGAAGTGCAGCTGATATCTTTGTTTTATCAGGCAAAAATTAGTGACTTGGCTTCTTCAGCCTTACCTCCACCACAGCTCTTCAATTTTAGAGCAAGTGATTGTCTGAGGAGATTTAGATCAAGATTAGTGTCTGGGACCAGAAATTGGAAAACAAAACTACCAGCAGACTCAGAATTTACCCTGAGATACTGAGATTTATAGTCACTGTGGGTATCTGGAGAGAACAGTAAAAGAGCATGACTCCTCAGAAACTTTAGAAAGAATGTTTTAGCTGAGCTAAAGTAAAGTGAACCAAAATAACAGTTTCATGTGCTTGAAATAACATAGCTGGACAAGAAATTAAGGCATTGAGATACACAAACAGATCACAGAAGGATTGCTGTGATCAATACATGTACCACAAAAGGTGAGAAAAGGACTGGTGTACTACACAGGAACGTTAGCTAATTTCCATCAGCAGTATCCTGAGAGCAAATGAGATAAAAATACAAGAATTTGGAGGAAAAAAAGGCATTACCTGGAGAACTGACAGACCTGAGATGCTTGGGAAGTAAATGACAAACCAAGGCATTGATAAATGCCTCAGAGAAGAGGAAAGCCAAATTTAGTGAATGCAAAATTAATGTATTTACCAATTCATCATAAGACTGTTGCTGATGTTTAAATGAAAACAAACAGTGCAGTGCTCTCGCTAATTTAATTGAGTGTGACTATAAATATGTCAGGCTCAACAAAGTGTCCTGTTCATCTGAAACTTCATTTCATCAGATAATTTCTGATGGGCTGTTATGAAGAGCAGGGAGATTACATCTTAGCCATGACCTTTTCAGGAACTACTCTTTTTGTAAGCATGAGACACAAAAAAGCATGTTAATATTTATCTTTGGTTGCCTAGTCTTGCATGCTATGCCAATAAGGTGCAGACAAGTCCTAAGCAGCTAAAAATGAAAACTAGCAAAATATTAAAAAAAATAGAAATCTCTTTGCTGTTTTACTTTACAGAGCTATAAAAACTTTTTTTTTGTGAATTTTAGCATGTGTGCACGTGACTATAAATGTGTGTAAATGACAATAATTCTACATATAGAATGATAATAACTACATGAGTGAGCAGATACCACTCATTTCTCTGTAAATAGCTGATAGACTGAAAAAAAAGAACCTGGTTGTAAATAATTTTGATTTTCCAATGTCAGTTCACATGTTAAGCTACACTGTGATGCAAAACAGAGAAATGAGTCTTTAAATAAAAAAAATGTTTGTTTTGGCTTTTTTTTTAACAGCATCAACACTATTTCACAAATCTTTTAGAAGCTAACCCTGCTTAATCTCAAGCCTAATGAAATTTTCTGTTTAGTTTTGAGTTTATGCTGCAAATTGTTGTTTTATTCTATGAAATGGCAGTACTCAAAAAAGATACTGTGTTTTCAGTTTTGAGTGTTCTGGTGTTTTACCTTTTATTGTCCATTTGTGATGCATTCTGAGAAGACCTATAAAAAAGTCATAATAATCTTGTATGGAAATCTTTAATTCATAACCTGCTTCCATTAATGCTATGTTGACGGACCATAGCATAGTTCTGACAGCTTCTGTAAACCCAAAGACTTTGCTGGTGTAGCTCCTGTGAAGCCTGAAATGGGTTTCATGGCAATTCAGAAAAATCATTTTTGATTCCTAAATTTTCATTTTCTTGGATCTGAAAATGTATGGTTCAGGCTAGCCACAAACCCTATGGACTGTGTAAGCTGAATATATAATTACAATGACTTTTGCAGTTGAAATTGGATAGAAAATTTCTGTACATGGGACAATGTGGATAGGTTGTAGTGTATTTCTAGCCTAAGAAGTTGGGCACTGATAAACAAGTAGATGCTGATACATCTGTGGATGCTATTACTATTTCATTGTAACAGCTATCTTCAAGCTGTGAATGTATTTTTTTTAATCTATGCTTAGTCAATTATTATTATTATTTTGTATGAGAATACAAGGTCTTCTTGCCTGTCTTTAGAAATGCAGGCTATTCCTTGCCGGTTCTTTTTTATATACTTTGTATAGCAAATAGCTTATTTACTTATATTTACATGTTGATAATAGTACGCTTCTAATCATAGCATTGTATTATTTTACTGCTAATAGATATCCCTCTTTTAGTTGCACCCATGCTTAACATATACATAGTAATTATTGAGTTGCAGTTGGAAGATAAGGATTAAGCTTGTTTAGTATAGTCTTTAAATACTGTCATGTCTGTGTGAGAAACACAAAATGAATTCTCAGTGTTAAAAAATATCTTCATATCAGGTGTTGAAATAAAAATCTTAGATAGATTACTCGTCAATGAAAGGAAGAAGCCTGTAAGTGAATTATGTTCTTTCCATTCCTTGCTACTTACATGGATTAAAAAACTTTACAGGTGTATTTTCTTTCTTCTCCTGGGCTATTTATGGCTGTGTTGTTTACTGTACTAGAGCTCTGAGTCTGCACTGGAATCTCTGCTTGTTCATTATATGTTTTCAGATGAGCCAAAACACATTTTCTTTGTCTAACAAAGCAATGGATGAAGTAAACAATGTTATCTTTCTCATCAGGATAGTCTTAATGAAATCTTAGTAGTCCTACATGGATAATACAGTTAATTATTGCCATTAAATGGGCAAAGGCAGGATTATGTTATCTTGTAATATCCAGTACAGTTGAATTTGATACGGAGCATTTATGGGCAATATTTAATTCAATTCACATGTATTTGTGCTAAAGATCTTTGATGGAATTTACTCCATTTAAATTACAAAGCTATTCTGCCTCTAAATTTGAGGTACCCTACATAGTCAGTAGAAAAAAAAGAGGTATTTTAAAATTCGTCTAGAGAGTGGTATTCCAGTCCCGCTGGGGTGTTTGAACTCAGCTGGCCAGCATCTTTTGGTGGCACTGCTGTCCATCCTAGTCATAAGGAATTTAAGCACTTACTTTAGAAAGGCTATGTCACTAAGCATCTTCAATGTAAGTGCAGTTTAAATGAATGGAAGAGGCAGGCTGTGTCCTGGCTATAGAGAATGTCAGCAGACTGAAGAATTGCAGATTTGACAGATACTCCTTTAGTAGACTGAGAAGTTTATGTTCCGCTTCAGCTATTTTATTGCTTTGTTTTCTAATGTGTCCAAAGCAAGCCCAACTAGGCTTGGTTTTAAATTCTGATGCCAGGAGCTTTGACTTGCCTCGACTTTTCCAAATATTCTTCATCTGCTCTATTGTTACAATGTTGGCTTCCTCTTTTTCATAAGGCTGAATTAAGCATCAGCTTCTATACAGAAAACTGTAAGTGATTACCATCATCTACATCTCCTTGAGATACCACTTAGTGTGTGGCAACTCAGACTTTGCACATCCCAGCAAAAATCCTGGAAGCACCTCAAAATTTGCCCTCAGCACATCCAGAAAAAAAGTCATGTTTAAATAGGCATGAGAAAATCTTGCATGCAGCTTAATATTCTTTGATAGTCAGTTACAAACTGTAAAGAGAAGTGATTTTTCTCTCCTCATTTGAGTTCATGCAGTCAGCCAAACACAAAATTTTAGCTGCTAAAATATTCATTTTGTGCTGTTTGGTTTCTGTTACAGAATTCAATGTACATGTTTAGTAGTACAATAATGAGGCCGATCTCTCGGCAGTAGTACATAGCTCTTGAATTCTCATCATCATTCAGTCATTGTAGGCCAGGTGAAGTCCATGTAAAAGAAGGGAGAAGAGATGAGACTGCTGGCTGATTGAGTCTCACCCCAAGTCCTGCAAAGAACAGCAAGTGGTCAGGTGAAGCGTCCCTTCTCTATGCAGAGCTGGCCATGGTATATAAAATCTAGGGCAGGGCGAGGCAGCGGCACAGGATCCCAGTAGGCTTTGAGCGACCATCCCTTTGCCACACATTTCTGAAAATTTCCTCTTACCTAGAATCACCATCTGCAGTCTTACAGCCAGTAGAAACGTGAGACTTGGTCTACATTATCAAAAATTATCTAAACCACATTATGAATAAAGTCTTGGACTATTCTTTGTCTGTAATGACACACAAATGTGAAACGTCACAAGGTTATTATGAAATAGCAATGTTAACAATGAAAAATCAGTACAGGGAGCTAAAAAATGGAATTCTGTCTCTTACTGGCAACTTTGTTTATAAGCAGAAAACATCTAAATATGTGGAGAAGAGAATGAGTACATATTCCAGAATCATTCTGATCAGGAGAGAACCTGAACCAGAAAAAAATATTTCAAGACTTTAATTTTTCTCTGGAAGGTATTGGTATTGCAGAAAACTGAGGGTAAAATCTTCACAATGTTCCATACAAAATAGAACAGGAGCCAGAAGGTTGGCATGAAGTACTCATTCTGTAAAAAACATGAGCAAGACTGCATATGGCTAGGCAAGGTTTCAGTACATGTCCTGAGTACACTGATCTGTGCAAGAATGCTCCTTAGAGAAGATACAACTTACATTCAGTAAGCTAAGAGCAAGATGAGCCCATTTACCATTAATGATGTTAGGAATGGGGATGCAGTATAGCTAAATCAGAGGAATCTGAACATTTATCAGGTGTTCTGATTACCAGTGGAATAACTTGTGCGATAATCTGCTGGCCAGAGCAATGCAAGCAGATTGGCAAAAGCAATTGCTGCATACAAGGCTTCTGAAAATTGCCTTCCAAATAAAACTGTTAGCGAGCAGTAAAAATAAGTATATAAATAAAAACTCATGGCAAAACCTTAAGACATACTATAATATGAGACTGCTTTTGTGTGGGCGGGGTTTGTTTTTTTTTTTTTCCAGAAAAGTGAAAGCATTTGTGAGACGATAGAAAAGTGTGATTATAGGGTCAATATATGATAAAACTAACCATTTTGAAGGAAGCAATCACTCTTGGTACCAATTGTAAATGAATCAAAAGGAAAATTGTTTGGTGAGCATAAAGACAGAGTAAAAAGGTATGATGATGCAACAGAATTGCCTTAGTTTCTTAGGGTAATTTCAAGCTCTTCCATCTATCCTTTAGAATCTGATACTTGGAACAGGGATTTTTCACTCCTGGGGCTGTTTGTGACAAAATCATGGCACCCCTATATGAGAAGTATCTGTTAGATTTTTAAAAGAAAATTATTATTTTTTTCAAAAAGTGAGCACAAGGAAATGCCACATCTCAAAACATCTTCAAGGGAAAATTTCTGTCTCTCATTTCAGTTCAGTCATGTTAATTCTTCTCTGTCTTTCCCTTCTTTCCCTTCTAATTTTCACCTTTCTATTCTCTTCTCTGTTTTCTCCAAGCCAACATTACAATTATCCTATGAGTAGCAAAAAACATGGAAAATGTTTACCTCTTACAAGAGCTGTTTAACAGAAAATCCTTTTGGGACTGACTTTTCTGACAGCAGTACTTCTCTTTTCCTCCTGTCTATTTTGAAGGCCCAAAAGATGCATTGATGCCAAAAGTTCCTTCCAAAAGCTAAGCTACCATATAATCTATCAATAAATTGTAACCGTGTTCTAGCGCTTCTCTCAAAAACAGAATTAGTCCTGGGTGAAAGGAAAAATAAACATTATTGTTGATGATGGTGACTGGATCCTCTAGTTCTTAGCCAAAGCCACAATCATGTTAAAGCACAATTTTAGGTAGAAAAACTTTGCTTTCTTCAATAGGAGATGTGTCTTTTAAATTCAGGGCAGTATTAGATCCATTAATCTGCAGTCATGGTTATGTTGGTTGATTTTTTTTCATGAGCTAATGCACTGTTAATGAGGTGTCAATTACCAATACAAGCAAATAGGGCAAAGAATAACATTTATAATTGCTGCAGTTATCACCTAAGTGCAATTACCTACAACTGCTGAAATAAATCACTTCAGGTTTTAAAGCTATTTTTACAGCATTCACATTTATCTTTTTTAATCACGGCTGCCTTTTAAAATACCTCATTGGTTTTCTTTTTTTTTTTTTTTATTAAAATCACTGAGTGAGAAAAACACTAGTCACCTTCATTCGTGGACAGAGAGCTCAATATGCATTCAGTTGTGAGTATTGTTTTCCATAGGTCTTAAATAAAAAATTAAATGTCTCCATTCTCTTTCTGTAATTCTGCTTCAGTCTACCCTGATGGGTTCCTCCTGAAAAGACATAATGAATTTTCTATATCCCCTAATTTTTATTTTGTTTTATTTTAAACTAGTTGAACGGAACTATGTTCTTTCTGCCATCTAATTGTGCTTAATAAGTGCATACAATCATGAAATCTAAGGTAGTATCATTTTTAATAGGGGAACTTCCAGGATTCTCCTAGTTAAAAGGGCACACACCTGAGAACAAACACCAGACAGATACAGGATTAGATCACTGAGAAACCTCTTCCTCTGAAATGTTGAGAAGCTAGGATTAAACATGCAGTTTGCTTGCCAACAAAGAAGCATTTATAAAGACTGCTAACAAGAAAAAGGGCCCAGGCAGCTTCTGTAGAAGCATGTGATTTGTCATTCACAACACGGTACTAGAGAAAGATGCATTTCTGGACTTCATTGTTGTCGTCTGGCTGGGGCTGTGTTGACAGGGGTCTCCTTCTTCCTCTGACTGAGGCTGTGTTGACAAAGGTCTCCTGATTAGCCTGAAGAAGAGTTTACTAGGTAGCATTCGAGGAAGCAAAGTGTATCTGGAAGCAGCTGGCTGTAAGGTGTAAAGGGCTGCTCATCGCCTGCCTCTAATTATGGCAAGGCATCTTCCCCATCCTGACAGCCTTCATAGGTAACAGTTGAATGTACCACACTCCCTCCATGCCCATGGTGTAAACTCAGACCACCAGCTGATGGCAACAGTTTGTCTTTCAGATCATGGTTTCTCCTGACTTTGAGTATATATCTAACACCCCTGAAAAAGCAGAACCTTCCCAGAATCCAGCTACATCTTTCATATATATACTCCTGTCACAAGCATCAGCCCCCTGGCAGATACTTAACCAAACCCGTCCTTTCTTGCCTGCTTCCCCCACATTTTCAACTTTGCTGCTGCTTTCATTAACTCCTTATTGCACGCTCTAAGCACAGAAATTTTTTCAAGGCTAGAAGAGATGAGCTTCCTTGTTGCATTATTCCTTCTGCTACAAGCTGAGTCTGCCTGTGTTACATGTGAATACAAAGTGCAGGGAACCAGCAGTAAATAAACTGCTTTCACAGAGGGGGAAAAATATGTCTGAAGAGATCAAAAAAGTTGGGCTTTTTCCATGCCTCTCTGTCTTTCGATGTCTGGGATACATTTCTAACTAAAGTTTTTTAGACAGAGACTAGTTATTCAAGGGGTCTCTGTCCTTTTTGACATGACCTCCTTCCTGCTATCTTCTTCCCATCTCTACTCACTTCCTAAAATAGACTCATTATCACAGAAAAGAAGGTGAAACAAAGAAATCAAGCATTGATCTAAGATGTTCAGACCAACAACAGCATTGGGAAAATCAAGGTTAGAGGCAGTATGTGCTAATAGGCATGGATACGTCAATGGTTGTATAATGAAAGTTGCTGATTCTCCATCAGTGTTGACTCCTGTAGCAGATGTGCTTCAGGACCACTTGACACCAATTCTCATGGCTATCTTGTGATTGTGTATACCTCTCATCCAGTCTGGAAATATTTCTGGCCTTGACCATTTTTCCAGCAGTTTGGTGGAGGCTTCTGCACAAATTGCTCAGTCTCCCTAGAAAGTGAAGCAGAATGACCATGAAGAATGAAGTTTAAATATTTTTAACCTGATAGTTATAAATTATATGGTGGTGATGTGAGAAGATGTGGTAACATGAATTCAATTATTCCAGTAACAAAAAGGAAATAAAACAAAATCGGCAGAATCTCACAGATCGCCAAGACAATTTGGCTTTCTGTTATAATAGGTTTACCTCCAAAACAGCAAAAAGTGCATTTATTGTTTATACATGTTTGCATTATTGGAGTTAAAGTCAGAGGTACACTTTGAAAGTGTATGTGTTTAAGCCTATTAGCAAAGCAACAAAGGTACCAATCATTTCTGTTAACTGGAAAAGCCATTAAGTATGTTTTGTGAAAGTAAACAGGAGGTATTACACAGATATTTTCTACTGGGCTCTTAAAGAAATACCTTCAACCAAATTTGTTCTTGACTTGATTTTACAAAGGCATGTAGTATCAGTATTACAAAAAAAAAATCATTAAGGTGCTTTCTAAAAGTCTTTGACATGGAGGTACATAAATATAAAACCTGCAGAAGGTGCAACTAGTTAGAGCACAGCCTACAAAATAACCATCAGGCCAAAAACCAGGAGATTTTAAAGGAAGGGAAAATGAAGGTGTTGACACAGACTTCTGGTTGAGAGGCTCCTCACTTGCAGGTTGCCGGAACTTGGATGGTTGTAACACAGAACACACACTTGGTCATCGTGGTTGTCTTCTTCCCATGCTGACCCCCTCGCCGTCTTACTGGCACCCACTGGAAGGCCTCCAGGACCTCCTGGAGCCTTGCCCGGCTGCAGTATGGATATTCTTACATAACTTAAAGCAACCTGACATGATAACTACACTTGATAGCAATTTGTTCAGTGTGGATAGCTTGAAGTCACAAGGACAAGAATTCAAGGTTATTTACTGCTATTTGTCATGCTGGGGAAGTGAAGGGAAACAGATATTTCTATACATAATACACTTTTAGCTGTGTTGTGGGCCGAACAGCAGAGGTTGCATTTTCTTGTGGAAGCACTGAAGTTTCCAGTTCTGATATTTTCTAAAACAAAGTGTTTAGAGGGCTAGAAGCAATTAGGCTGTATACAAGAAATATTGGATATCACTGAAAGAAGAACCATCATGAATAGTCCATTCTGTAAGTTAAATGAATCCTAGAAGTGATATACTATCCAAGTAGATGTGTCATTATTCCATAAGAAATATATCTTTTAAATGAATTGAAAAGTGAAATCACCTGGCACTGGAGCAGAACATAATAGCAGTTATTTAACAGGTTGAAACAACTCCCATTGAATCACTAGTACTTATCTCTTCTCATGTAAGTAACCCAACCATTGTAAGAGCAGATGTCAGTGACTGTGGATTAAGGGGACTACAATTGAAAGGGCATGTTGGTCTCCTGAAGTCAGTTGCTTATTATTTAATGATGATGAATAATACTGAAAGTAGATATTCTGAAATTGAATCTGTCTCTTCTTAGTCAAAAATATAGGAAAAATCCTGACGGATGAAAGTCTCATGAACTTGTTCCTGACAACATGCTGCTCATGCCCGGATAAACAGCTATGCCTTGGATAATATGATAGCAAGCTTTCAAGCTTACTGCCAGTGTAATGGAATTTTGGTGGGGTGGCCATGGGATAAGAAAAAAAAAAAAAAAAAGGAAGAAATTGAATTCAAGACTAATTGACACAACTTTTTCAGTAAAATTTGGAAAAAAATGTAAGCAATTTAAAATAATGTATTAAAAAAATAAAATCTTTGTTACTTCCAGGATATTTGAAACATTTTTACTTGCAATGGTTATGGTGAAATTTACCCGAGAAAAGGGGCCCCATCTACTGCCTGTTACAAAGTCTGCAAATTAGCACTTGGGGCCACAAAGTTCGGCAGTGGGAGCTGGTGTAGGGAGTGCAACAAGGCAAGGGTTTTTCTTCCTCCAATATCATGACACAAATCAGGAGGTAGGATTAGGACCCAGACCACGAGGCAGCCCCCCCATGGCCCTGTTACTGCTTTGTGTGGAAGAGGCGGTTCTGCCACTACCACCTGGCATGAGTTCACAGCAGCCACAGCATGGCGAGGAGGCCATCTGATGCTTCTTCCTTCCTGAACTGCGGGAACAGATATCAGAGTGTCCACAAATTAAGACAATATGAGAAGGCTTCTGAAAGCCAAGTCCTGCTTGACTAACCTGATCTCCGTCTATGACAAGATGACCACGTAGTGGATGATGGAAAGGCTATGGATGTTGTCTACCTGGAGTTCAATGAAGCCTTTGACACCATTTCCCACAGCATTCTCCTGGAGAAACTGGCTGGTCATGGCTTGGACGGGTGTACTCCTTGTTGGATAAAAACTTGCTGGATGGCCAGGCACAAAAATTTGTGGTGAATGGAGTTAATCCAGTTGGTGGCCAGTCATGAGTGATGTTCCCCAGGGCTCAGTGTTGGGGCCAGTTCTGTTTAATATCTTTATCAATAATCTGGATGAGGGGATCGAGTGCACCCGTAGTAAGTTTGCAAACGACACCAAGTTGGGCGGGAGTGTCCATCTGCTCGAGGGCAGGAAGGCTCTACACAGGGATCTGGACAGGCTGGATCATTGGGCCAAGGCCAATTGCATGAGATTCATCAAGGCTAAGTGCTGGGTCCTGCACTTGGGTCACAACAACCCCCTGCAACGCTACAGGCTTGGGGAAGAGTGGCTGGAGAGCTGCCTGGCGGCAGAGGACCTGGGGGTGTTGGCCGACAGCCAGCTGAACATGAGCCAGCAGTGTGCCCAGGTGGACAAGAAGGCCAACAGCATCCTGGCTTGTATCAGGAATAGTGTGGCCAGCAGGAGTAGGGCGGTGATCGTGCCCCTGTACTCGGCACTGGTGAGGCTGCACCTTGAATAGTGTGTTCAGTTTGGGGCCCTTCACTACAAGAAGGACATTGAGGTGCTGGAGCGTGTCCAGAGAAGAGCAATGAAGCTTGTGAAGGGTCTGGAGAGCAGGTCTTATGAGGACAGGTTGAGGGAACTGGAGTTGTTTAGCCTTGAGAAAAGGAGGTTCAGGGGAGACTTTATCTTATTGCTCTCTACAACTACCTGAAAGGAGGTTGTAGTGAGGTGGGTGTCGGTCTCTTCACCTAAATAGCAAGTGATAAGACAAGAGAAAATGGCCTCAAGTTGCACCAGGGGAGGTTTCGACTGGATGTTAAGAAAAATTTCTTCACTGAAAGGGTTATGGAGCACTGGAACAGGCTGCCCAGGGAACTGGTTGAGTCACCATCCCTGGAGGTATTTAAAAGATGTGTAGACGTGGTGCTTAGGGACATGGTTTAGTGGTGGACTTGGCAGTGTTAGGTTTACAGTTGGCCTTGATGATCTTAAGGGTCTTTTCCGACCTAAATGATTCTATGATTCTATGAGTTTGTGATTAAATGTAGGGCTTTCCATTAGAGGGAGACATTATTCAGTCAGAAATGTGATCAGAGGGCTCAGTCAAATAGGAGCAAGGCTCAAAAAGATTTCAGAAGATGCAGGGCTAAGGCTTAGAGGCCCTGCTAAGCTTGACTTCTTTCACTGTACCCCTGCATCCTCTGACATAATCTGTCAGCCAAAAAGAATTAACCTTTAGATCAATCTTATAGACAGACACAGCAGAATTGGCAGTGAAATCTGCCTGGCAGCAAGAGTTCTTGTGGAGAATGGCAGGGCTTGTGTTTATTACTCTGTTGGATCCTTCATGGGTTATTTCTTTATTTACATTGAAGGGAAATATATGAACACGGCATTTCAAATTAACACATAGTCATTTTCCACAGATTAGAACTGAGAGACTGGTGGATACTTTTCATGCTGCATTAGTGAGAGGGATTAATGAGGCCATGCACATCTCATAGCAGTGCCCCAGGAGGATGGAACCTTAAACAAGATGAAGACAACACTTATAGGAGGAAAATTTCAAGAAAATAGTACCATGACCAGAGAAGTTGTTTTGTAACGCATATCAAAATTTATCTGTATCCAGTTACAGCTGAGACAGCTATATTAACTGGCTATTGTTGTTAGGCTTTTAATTTGCCTTGTAATCTACATCTATTACATTAGTTATTAGATGAATAGGCATTTATTGTATTATGCATTAGAGAACAATCTAGTTTTAACTAGCATGGGCGTGCTGTTGCTTTCTAGATGGTCTATTACTATGGTTTGGGCTGGTTGAAGCTTTGTTGTTGGACTTCTATTGGAAAATGCTATTCTCTAACAAAAAATATATTAAATATTAGCATGAGGATTAATTATGACTACTAAATGCTAAATTGATAAAGGAAGACTTTCAGAAGCTATTTCAGCTGTAGAGATCAGGTGATGTCTCATTAAATATCACAGCCTTTGGAAGTAATACGATGGCATAATCAGTTTTAAAATCCCATACTAATTAAAAATTTGCTCTTTTGCACTGTAGTGACCTCATTTCAGAAGTACAGTAGCACACACTACATTAGAACTATTGTCACTTTTAAAACAATCTGTCCTTTTCAATTGTTTACTTCCTACAGTGACACCCCCCCTTTTCTTTTAACATTCTTTGGTTTGCACAGCTTCTTCAGAGCATATGTAAAACACTATAGTTCTGTGTCTAGACCTCAAATTAGTACAGTCAACTGCATCTCTGAAGAAGTCTAATTCTGATAGAACCAACCAGAATTTTTCTCTATTTGAAAAAAAATATGATTGTGAAAAATCATAGTTTTGCCAGTATTATGACTCTATTATTGTGTGCCGTACAACTCTTTAGCTGAATTTTACCACCAAACTCACTGAGAAAGCATCAGATCAGAAGTTTAGGTATTCCCAGACAGCTCTACATCAGTGAACAGATACTGTTTTGCAGTACCTTTTTTATGAAATG